>BPTQ01000007.1:26308506-26583306 GCA_019973895.1 Chrysanthemum seticuspe | reverse complement strand
CTCTGTAGGACGTATAAGGGGCCGTACCTTTCGTAAACTAAAATTCATACTATTCAAACGGTTTCTTAGAGCATTACAGTCCGAACCAAATCGCTCACTACCCAAATTGGGAAAACCTTGTTACTCACAAAGAGTATCATGTACCGGACAACAAAACTGCGGTATATTAGATGGAGGAACCTACACGTACGTCTTTGGAATAAAGAAAGATTGCAATGAATATGGACCGGGTATACGAGGACCCTTATTATATCTACAGATATACCTTGACAATCAACGACTCGATTTCCTCAACACCCTAGCATTTCCTCATCTGTGAATACTACGTAGTTGTTTTTCATTGAAAGCCTACGCACGAACAAACAATACCTGCTAGTCACTGAAAGGACGAATACGTTTAAATAGGCCTACCTCGTGGTTTCCATTTGAACGTACAGGATTGACGGTATTTGTATGTTTTAGTTGTGCGAACTCAGTACCGTTTTTCTCAAGCGTGTTGATTTTGTATGTTTATGGCAGTTAGGACATGCAAGTTTACCTTTGGTGCTCCATCCGGATAAATTTGCATAAGCAGGAAAGTCACTGATCGTCCATAACAAACAAGCACGCATCCGAAAGTTACTTTTTGTTGATGCATCATAAGTGTCTACTCCTTTACGATCCCACAACTCCTTTAGCTCAGCAACTAACAGTTCCATATAGACATCTATATTATTCCCAGGAGCATATGGGCCAGGTATAAGTAACGTTAGAAAGAAATAAGGTTTCTGCATGCACATCCAAGGAGGTAGATTATATGGCGTCAAAACAACAGGCCATGTACTATGAGAAACACTCATTGTTCCAAAAGGGTTAAACCCATCACTCGCTAAACCAAGCCTGACATTACGAGATTCTTTGGCAAACTTATCATACTTAAAATCAAATGCTTTCCATGCCGGGGAATATGCAGGATGTCTCAAGTAACCATCTTTCGTGCGAATCTCTTCATGCCATCTCATGGAGGCGGCTGTTTTAGATGACATAAATAACATTTGCAATCGTGGTAAGAGCTGAAAATGACGCAACACCTTTGCTCCAATCTTCTTACGTGTATCAGTTGTGGTTGACTCATCTGCACAATCATCTTCACTTGCTTTATACCTTGACGTATGGCATATATCACATTCTGTTTTATTAATGTTTTCTTTCCAGTACAGCATACAATCATTAGGACATGCATCAATTTTATCATAACTAAGTCCTAACTCTAGAATTATCTTCCTTAGTTCATACAATGACTTTGGTATAGAAGCATCGGGGAAGGCTTCCCTCATTGTATCTAGCATCTTGCTGAAACCATTATCACTACATTTATCACTACATTTCCCAACACACTTACCATGAAATAGTCTAATGATAAAAGAAAGAACTGATAACTTACACCCAGGATATAGTGGTTTCTTTGCCTCTCCCAACACTTTATAAAATTTTTTCGCCTTTAGGTTTGGCATACTCATACTTTCAGTTTGTGTTCCCATGTCATCGGTTAGTGTGTCATCACCAAACCGATGGAAGGCATCGTTCACCAACCCTTGCATGTCATCTTCAGCATCCAACATTGGAGCATCACTTGATTTGGAACTGAAAGGTGGAATTGTATAACCTTTCATAAACTCGACACATAACAGATGTGTTGTAGCCTCCGTCCGATCTACCCATATCTGATTACCACAATCAATACATGGACATGAAATCTGTCCATTTTTACCCTCATTATAGAATATATGATCAAGAAAGTCGTCAAGACCTTTTTTATATTCAATGGTAAATCTAGGTAAAGACATCCAACTCGTATCCATCTTAAACCTAATTCAATTAACCACAGAAAACCACATATAATTTCAACAAAAAGAAAGGGAGCCTAATTCAATTAACCACATATGTTGTTTCATAAAAATTTAGCAAAAACGATTAGGGTTTCATTTATGAGGTATTACCTGGTCTTGATGATGGTGGTGATTCCTGTTGGCAATTTTGGATGGTGGAATGATGTGGATTTGGATCTTAAAATTAGAAATACTTTTACAATTTATTTTTAAGCTATTTCTTAATTAATTGCCTAATTATTACTTCAAAGCTAGATAAAGTAATTTATATCTAAAAATTAGAAATTAAAAGTCAAAATTGCAAAAGTAATTAGGCAGACTTCGCGGATAATTGATTTCCCTTTAAGGCGTTTTCTTGGATGCGTTGAGTATTATAATGTAAGTTTTCTTGGATGCGTTGAGTATTATAATGCGTTTTCTTAGATGCGTTGATATTAGTGATGTTTGTTGTTTGTACCATATAGGGTTCAAAATGTAAGACATTTTACTGGCTAGATCCTGAGTTGCCTAATGACTATTACAAACAAGAGGTTTTTAATTTGATTCAAAAGGAAAAACGTTTGAAAGAAGACAAGTATGGAAAAATAAGAGATTTGGAAAGGGAGATTGAGTTTCAAAAATAAACTATGGAGAAGGAAATGTTTCTGCTGCAATTGGAGTTGAAAGAAAGCAAGTCTAGTGTGGTTTTTTTTAAGAAAATTGTTGTTGTTTTGTGTTTCATTATTGCTGTTATGTTGTCAAAAATTGTGTAATGAAATGCTTGTTATGTAGGTTTGATGTAATGACCTTTTGTTTAATGAAATGCTTGTTATGGGATATATGTGTGGATGCATTTACAGTTGTTGATGTTTGCTGAGATAGTAATGGATGCATTTACAGTTGTTATCAAAGAAGTTGAAGCTAAATGGGAATTGAAGTTGCAGAGAATGAGTAGTTAATAGCATGTTATGATAGTCATACTCTGTTACTACTTTGCAATTGTTTCTGATAGTATTAGCTTGTATTAGAATATAGACTAGAATGCCTTGTTCCTAGCATTTCAAGATCTAAATGAGTATTATTTTGTTGCAGAAGTGATAACCATTTGAAGCTCAAAATCATCACCTATGTCAAGCTGTGAAGATGAGTTAAGCTCAAAATCATCTTGGGCTGATTACTTTCCACCTAATTGGAAATTCAAAGGATTAACAAAATCATATTAAGCTCTTAATATGGGCATTTGAGCCAAACAGTGATAAGCCATATTGACCCGTTTGACCCATTTGAGCCAAACACCCCTTAAGCAGTGATAAGCCATATTGACCCGTTTGACCCATTTGAGCCAAACACCCCTTAAGCAGGGTTGTTAACAACTAATTTTACATAAAAACAGGGACTATTGTCATTGATTCTTAACAACTAAAGGTTTGGGTCCCACAGATAAGCACTTGATGAGGGCTTGAACTTGGGTGGTCAACACTGATCACTCAGTGTATGGGTGGAATTGGACAAACAAAAAGCTATCTGCAGACCTATCTAATAAGCTCAAAAGTTTGAAATAAGCCCTGAACTTTATAGATGAGCTTATTGGATTCCAAAATAACCAATAAGCTCACTGTGTGGCCCACTAATGAAGAAGCTAAGGCACATGGAAAGTTGGGGTTTTGAGCTGATGCCCTGGTGCAGGGCAATGGTTAGCCCTGCAGGCCACTTTGAACTATCACCTAAGCCAGAGAAAAAATCATAAAAATAAGCTAACTGTGGGATTCAAAAGCTTAGATGGGGAATTTCAACATGTAAAAATCTCAAGACTTGAATCTCAACACAAAATTCACAAAAATTCTCCCAAGATCTGAGTTTCTGACTAACATACCATTTTGACTTTTTGATTTTGAACTTAAACTTTGACTTTAATGAAACTTGTTTGACCCGTATGCACTAATTATGATTATTTAAGCTATGATAACACTAATTTAAGATACATGAACAAGATTTAGACCAAGTGGGTGAGATTTGATCCTCACATGTCCCAATAGTGGAATGTGAGAGTGAAGGTAATTTGATTTTGACTTTCTCTAGTTCAAACATTGGTTTTATAGTTTTACTAGTTCTAATATCACCTAGAGGTCATACTGTGCAGATAAACAAGTGAAAAGGCAACTACCACAGTTGAAACAACACAGAACCAAACACCCCTTAATAACTGAGTTAACAAATTTAAAAGGCAAATGATCAATCTAAATCATAATACTGATACGTAAGCTTGTAGCCTAGGCTAAATTAAACACATATAAACAAAATCAACCAACATTTAACAATAACAACTAACAATCACAGATTATCAACATAAGCAACATAAGCACATACGGATTATCATCAAAACACATAACAAAACAAACGGCCATTAAACATAAATATGCACATACCATTAAAATATTAACCATTGTTTAGAAACCATTGTTCACAAACCATCCCCTTCAACATAAATACATAACAAGTTTTCATCAAAATAAGTACATAACCCAACAACATGAGACCATCAGACACAAAAACCACAAAAAGACCCAACAACTACCTTCATTCTTCTTCATACTTCTCCAAAATCTCAATGGTCTCCTTCTTCAATTTTATCAACCTCTGAAAATCAGCGACAACACTTGCAAGAGATTCAACCAAGCACCTCTCAATGAGCTGGACTTCATGCATTGAATAATAAACATCCACAGCTGCCATTTCTTCATCAGAATTCAAATAAAACACCTCCATCATTCGTTCTGTTCTCTTATCTACTTGCATTCTCATGTCGTCTCTGACGGCCGCAACATTTCTCATGTTGACCTCACTCGTAGGTATCTCATTAATATTGAGAAAAATAAAACAATCATGAAGCTTTTCAGACCCACAAAGATCTTTCAGTTCCTTCAAGTATGGCGTGGCAGACATTTTCAATTAGGGTTGTATATAGTGAAAAAGTTATGAACTGAAAAAAGTAAATGGATGAACTGAAAAAATAAAAATAAAACCAACATATATATAAAGGGTAGATGCATGAACTGAAAATATTAAGAGTATTAATGAGAAATGAAATAATTAAAACAAGTAATCATGACAAATGAAGAGACTGCAGAAAATCAAAGGTCGAGAAAAACTTACGCGTTCCCATAATATTGATGCTTATTATTTTAATTGGGATGACTCAAAGTGTAACCAATTCAGTTTCAGTTTGAAGCAATTGTAACAAGAGAGGAACTAGTAACTCGGTGTTGAGTATAAATATATTTCGGGTCGGGTTTGGGTCGACCCATCTAACCGTTTATTAATCAGGGTAGGTTCGGTTTGTGAATAAAATTAATTTGTGTCGACCCATCTAACCGTTTATTAATCAGGGTAGGTTCGGCTTGTGAATAAATTAATTGGGTCGGGTTTGGGTCGACCCATCTAACCCATTTAAGCTTTTTTTCTTAATGTGGCAACTTTTGTATCAAAAAAGGGTTGACTGTGTCAACCAAAAACCCGTTTAACCTTTTCAACCCGTGAATTTCAAAAAGATCACGCCCATCTTTATAAATGGTTATAATTTGAATATTATTTTTAAAATATTCATGATTATTATTTTCAAATTGAATGAAACCAAACTAACCGAACAACCCGACAGTACACTTGGGTCATATGAACCGGTGATATTGCCCTGTTGTCGACCTTGATGAACCTTAATGACGAATCTTCATATGAGCTCAAGTATATGTTTGGCCACTATGTTATCTGCAGGGGAGTATGGATGCATCCTATATCTGTTATCTACAGTTACTGGATTATCTGTTATATGATATGATATGTTATGTTTCTGGACTCGTGTTGGATTACTGTCCTATCTATGACTTCATGCGAAGCAATACATTCAATCATAATAGTCGGCACTTTATGATCACCTCGCGTATATTGGCCTCGCAAATGCCTAGGACAATTCCTCCGTTCAATATGTGTAGAATATAGGCTACAAAGCATCCCCGGAATGTGACGTCATGGGAAGTCGACTTACGTAAAAACTCTTGACGATATAAATGAACGACCGCATCCGTTGAGAGTTATTCATATTAGCTTTTTCAAAGTTATTATTTCATAAACTTTACGTTTTTACCAAATCAATCCCGAATCCAAAGCAACACCCACCTACCAAACGGGCCCTTAGTTGATAACCCGAGCAACGACCGGGTAATACTCTAGTTCTTTTTTAGTTTCAAATACAATAAAATACCTATATATACCTATATATTATATATATACAATAATACAATACTTTTCATATACTGTATACTAGGTAGTATTAATTAATTTACTTATACATCAAATTATACCCTATCACCGATTCATCCCGCCCAGACCGATTACAACCTACAAGGTGGTCGACCGCCCGACTACTGATTCGCGATTTTAATTTGCAACATTGGATATGAACCTTTTGATATGACACTCTGATTATGATATGATATCTGACTCCCAGTTTAAACCCGAGCCATTTCATTATTCATAGGGTTCCATGCATGTCCGTCTCATTGATGCACCAATGGCATATATGACTCTAGTGTGGTTTACTGTCCTACATCTCACTTTATCTTTCGGGTCAACTAGATGCGGATACGCTTTAACAAACGTAGACCACGTAGGATAAATCCCGTCTGTAAGAAAATAGCAACATTTTAAATAACGCCCGCGTAAAACAAATGAACTATCTGGAGCCGCTCCATTTCGGGCAGTAAGATACAACAGAGACTGATTACTTCAACACATTGATAATGTTGTTTGACCCGGGAAGTCGGAAAAACGAATGCCAAATCTACTTCATTTTTAGTTTCACATACAATTAAATACTTATATATTATATATATACAATAATATAATACATTTCATATACTATATACTACTATTAGTTAATTTAATTATAAATCTAATTATAATCTAAAAATTAGGGGAAAACTTACACACCCACGTTCACATAAACCCGCTTAAAATTTTTGGGGAAAAATTCAGATTCATAAATAACTTTTGGCGCTGCGAAAATCAAGCATATCTTTTCGGAATTCAAGTATTTGATTCGATTTTATTAATGGAAATCGTTTTTCACAGACGGTTAAAATCTCAATTTTGGTTTTAGGGTTGTATGTGGGCAGCAAAACAAGGATTGTGGGTTTTCACTTTTGAATGAAGATCTGACTCAACAGGTAATGCAAACCTCTCTTGTTGTTATTATTATTGTTGTTGTTGTTATTATTATTATTATTATTATTATTATTATTATTATTATTATTATTATTATTATTATTATTATTATTATTATTATTATTATTATTTTATTATAAATCATCACTTTATTATTATTATTATTATTATTATTATTATTATTATTATTATTATTATTATTATTATTATTATTATTATTATTATTATTATTATTATTATTGTTATTGTTATTGTTATTATTATTGGTATTATCATTGTTATACATTGTTAGTGTGGGAAATGGTTGGTTCGGGTATGTGTTTGGTTGACCTCTTGTGATGAGTCTCATATGTGATCATAAGTGCTGCTTATTTGTGATGTGGTACAAGTTGTATTTAAGTTGCTCTGTTTAATTTAAATGAATGTTGGTATACCTGTGTAAAGTTGGGTCAAAGGATTTGGGTAGTGATAGTGATAGTGATTTGATATCAGTTTCTAGCTAATGTATTTCATTCTGTGACATGTAACTGAAGGATTTGCGTCTATTTTTTGTTTGTAGATAATGTATTTCATTCTGTAACATGTAACAGATAGTGATTTGATTTTAGTTTTGTTGTTCTCAAACGACTATTGTTCTTTGCAATCTCATAATAATTTTATTTGTTTTGTGCACCAGTTATGGAAAATAACAGGATGCAACGCCAAATCACCACGAGAAATACGAATGATTATGAAATGTCCAGAAGGACAAGGATTCAAGAAAACCAACAGAGATTACAAGCTTTGGGAGTGAAAAATATTGCTAAGTCTTTGACAAGTCTAGTAGAGAGTGACAAAAGAAAGAAAAAGAAAAAGAAACCAACGGATACCGGTGAGAAAGATGCAGATTATATGTCTGGTTCAGACTTCCATCTTAATGCTGAGGAAGATAACCCAGAAGAAGCGGCTACACAAACAAATAAAAAGGTACGAATAATAAATTTGGCTACTATATTTTCTTTATGTTTGTTTTCTAAAAATTCTACTTGCATGAAACAGAATCGAAAATACATTGCTCCACAGTCCATGACTAGATATAAAAATTTAGGAAAAAAACGAATGAGTGCTCCGAATATCTCCAGTTGGCTAACATCTTCAGAATCTCAATCGCAAAAGGGACAACAGATTGATACAGGGAGGGCAATACGTAGTAGGGTACAGGAGTCCGACCAAGTCCAAAAGAGAAATGATCAACCAAATTCTATCAACAGAGGGAGATTAACTGCAACTGAGAGAAACTTAGTTGCAATTGACAAGGATCATGACCACGGGGAGCGTGACTTGAGATCTGATGGTAACTATACATAAATTTCAAATACTATATATATGATATTAAATTACTATTAAGTGTATATTCAGTTAACTGTTTTCGGTGCTTACTTGTTTTTTTTTTGTTTTTTTTGTTTTTTTTTTAATTTTAATATAGATAACAATGAAGTCCTTTATGATGTTGAAAATGATGATATCGAAGACATACCTATGAATGAAGATATTGAACAACAAGCTACTTCAGAAGATGATGTAGATAAAGACATGGATGATTTGGAGAATGAGGATGATTTGGAGAATGAGCATGATTTGGAGTATGTGAATGATTTAACAAATGACGGCGATGATCTACTCGGAGAAGAGATTCAAGCTGAGCATTCTGAAAATGAAGAAAACCAAGTAGTTACACAAGCTCGAAATCAAACAGGTTAACATGGTCTACTTGATTGCATCGTTTTAAAAATCATATATCGTATATTGTGTCATATAAGAAGAATATATAATAAAGTTAAATTAAAACAAGACAAAATACAACGCTAAGATATTGCCTCCATTTCGAATTATTTAGTATTTTAAATGTATACATATCTATTGTAAATCATGTTCACTTTTTGTAGTTCGGATTGTAAGCAAAAGAAAGAGAGGACCAACACGTATGGCAAAAGTTTGGGCCCAAGAAAAAGGGGATAGAATTCCTATTTTAGTTAATGAACACGGACAACCTATTAACGACAAAAGTAGTCATCTGACTCATTTCATGGGAACACTTTCAAAGAGTGGAAAGTATTGTCCGATTTATAAACCATGGAATAAAGTTGACGCCGAAAAAAAAATGCTTTGCTTGAACTCTTAAAGGTACACAATGTTAAATTTGTATGTTAATGAATAAAGTATTTGTTTTCTAATGTGAGCTATTACATTTTTTAGACAAAATTTGATATTCCGGAAGCTGGAGAAAAATGGATATTGCAATCATTTGGGCGGAAGGTGAAGAACTGGAGGGCAAGAGTTAAGGAACACTACCATGATCCGTCTTTGTCAGTTAAGCAACAAATAAGATCTAGGCCAAAGCAAGTGCAAAATAAACAATGGAAGAAGCTTGTGAAGTATTGGAATACAGAAAACACTAAGGTGTGAAATACTCTTCCACTTTAAATAACATTACTTAATTTCCCATTATGATATTTTACTTTCCTGCTGCAGAGTTTAAGTGAAAAAAACAAGGCGAATCGGGCAAAAAAGAAGATGATCCAAAGAACCGGTAAAAAAAGTTATGCTCGCAAAAGGGAAGAGTTAAAGGTAAGTGT
Source organism: Chrysanthemum seticuspe (assembly GCA_019973895.1). Classification (NCBI taxonomy): domain Eukaryota; kingdom Viridiplantae; phylum Streptophyta; class Magnoliopsida; order Asterales; family Asteraceae; genus Chrysanthemum; species Chrysanthemum seticuspe. The sequence continues at coordinate 26,573,627 of BPTQ01000007.1, read as the reverse complement.
ATGGAGAAAGTGGGATTGTTAATGTATCCTGTGGATATCCACTGTTAATATTCATTTTCTTTTTATTCATACAGACATATTTGGGACGAGATACAACTCGATTGGATCTTTTTAGTGCATGCTTCTCCAAAGATGGAAATACCAAAAATGATGACACTGCAAAAGCGATTGTAAGTAATATGCTTTTGTGTTTGCAAAAGTGTATTAATAGCTTAAGTTAAACACAATATGCTTTTTTTTGTAATACATGCTTTTACTATATGTTGTTCATGTTTATATAAAATGCAGGATGATATGAAACAACTTAGTGATAATCTGCCCGAGGGTTCGATTGATAATCCTGGACCAGATGATATTTTTTCTACAGTTATGGGTAAAGATCGAAATGGTGATGCAGGCATGTATGGTCTAGGTGTTCGTGCTTCTGCTGTTTGGGGTGTAATACCAAGTCGTTTAGCATGTCATAGAGAAAACAACGAATTGAAGTCTAGAAATGGAGAACTTACTAGTGAAAATGAAAAGTTACGAGCCCAGTTATCAGAGAAGAATGGGTCGACAGATAGTTCCATTGTTCCACCTCTTACATCACAAGATTCTCTTGTTGTAACCAATGAACCTCCACGCTTACGGGTATGTTTCTATTATAAATCGTTCCTTTCTAGTTGTTATAGCTTATTTTATCTTTGATAGCTAATGAACCTAGGCTACAAGCTTATGTATCAGTATTATGATTTAGATTGCTCATTTGCCTTTTAAATTTGTTAACTCAGTTATTAAGGGGTGTTTGGTTCTATGTTGTTTCAATTGTGGTAGTTGCCTTTTCACTTGTTTATCTGCACACTATGACCTCTAAGTGATATTAGAACTAGTAAAACTATAAAACCAATGTTTGAGCTAGAGAAAGTCAAAATCAAATTACCTTCACTCTTACAGTCCACTGTTGGGACATGTGAGGATCAAATCTCACCCACTTGGTCTAAATCTTGTTCATGTATCTTAAATTAGTGTTATCATAGCTTAAATAATCATAATTAGTGCATATGGATCAAACAAGTTTCATTAAAGTCAAAGTTTAAGTTCAAAATCAAAAAGTCAAAATGGTATGTTAGTCAGAAACTCAGATCTTGGGAGAATTTTTGTGAATTTTGTGTTGAGATTTAAGTCTTGAGATTTTTACATGTTGAAATTCCCCATCTAAGCTTTTGAATCCCACAGTTAGCTTATTTTTATGATTTTTTCTCTGGCTTAGGTGATAGTTCAAAGTGGCCTGCAGGGCTAACCATTGCCCTGCACCAGGGCATCAGCTCCACACCTGCAGTATTACACTAATCAATTTTTGACCTCCTTTGTATACCCCAGCCTCCATACCGGCAGTATTACATCTGTTTAACCTAATACATGTGTCTTGACTATAAATTGATAAATGTTTGTTGAAAACTGAAATCTAGGTCGGGGATGAAGTTTTCCTTAAAAGCATTCTAAACTCAACCGAGACTGTAGCAAAAGGATGGGTGAGGAGCTTGAACCCAAATGATATAGTTGGTGGTACAGAGATTGGACGAGGATGGTGTGAGGTAAACGTTCAAGTACCAACAAAAAGAGATGAAGTGTTGGTGAGACCCTATGGGTTATTTGCCACAATTGAAGACTGTGTTGGTGCAACCATAGCATGGCCTTGTCCCTTTATCTCGGTATGTCTTTGTTAATCTTGTGATACCAATAATTTTACTAACATGGAGCTTAATGCTTATACATGGGTGTTTATTTGTAGGTGGTCCGTGAGGATTGAGAGAGATGATGCATGATGACCACGGACTAAGCTTCTTGTTGCGTTAATTTATTGTTTAATGTTAACAGACTTTATGTTAGATTCTGTCTACCTTATTTATGTTTAGTGATTTTGTTATGACAATTGCTAATTTGAAATACAATTTCGTTTTATTCATTTAATATTTAGTTGATGTTTTATTCATATCGTAATAATAGAGTGTGCATGGTGAAAATAGCGTCCTATCATATGACTTGTCCGGACTTTGAAATTGTCCTATTAAACTTATTAACCGTCCTAACAATTAACTTAACATTGTAAAAGTGTCCTAATATGTTGTTATTAGGACGTTATTTAGGTTGTTAATAGACATTTTATACGACCAAAAAATTGGTTTCATAATCTTCTTTGAGATATTAGAACCCTTTTCTTGGTGCTAAAATAGCTATAATGTTATATGATAAGCGTCCTAACAATTATCTTTTAAGTACGCTTGTATGTGTATCAAAATATTAAAATTAGGTAACAACGTTTTACAACATTATAAAAGTGTCCTAATATGTTGTTATTAGGACGTTATTTGGTTGTTCATAGACATATTATGCGACCATAAATTTGGTTTCATAATCGTATTTGGGATATTAGGACCCTTTTCTTGGTGTTAAAGTAACTATAATGGTATATGATAACCGTCCTAAGAATTAACATTAAAGGACGCTTGTATGTGTATCAAAAGATTAAAAGTAGGTTACCACATGTTAGAACATTGGAAAAGTGTCCTAATATGTTTTTATTAGGACGTTATTTGTGTTGTTTATAGACCTAAAATGCGACCATAAAATTGGTATCATAATCTTATTTGAGTTATTAGTACCCTTTTCTTGGTTGCTAAAATAGCTATGATGTTACATCATAAGCGTCCTAACAATACTTTTAAGGACATTTTTATGTGTCTCAAAAGATTAAAAGTAGGTAATCACATGTTAAAATATTGTAAAAGTGTCCTAATATAGTTTTATTAGGACGCTATTTGTGTTGTTCATAGACATATAATACGACCATAAAATTGGTTTCATAAGGGTTAGGACGCTTTGGACCTATTACAACCGCCTTACATGAAACGCTTTCATCCTTGGTCCTATTAAATGAAAGGTCCTAAAAAGTACCATTTTATGACGCTTATGGGGGTCCTAAAAAGCCACTTTTCTTGTAGTGTCATCTGAAACTTATCATGCATAAGTTTCTCAAAATCCTTGCATAGCTCCTTGTTTGTTGAGCCAAAGATGATGTCATCTACATAAACCTGAACCAATAGAATATCATCTTTGTGCTTTCTAATGAACAAAGTTTTATCAATCAGCCCTCTTTTAAACCCATTGTCCATCAAATAAGTAGACAGGCACTTATACCATGCCCTAGGAGCTTGATGCAACCCATACATAGCCTTTCTCACCCTATAAACCTTGTCAGGATGATCAGGATCTTCAAAATCAGGAGGTTGACAAACATAAACCTCTTCATCAATTGTGCCATACAAAAATGCACTTTTAACATACATCTGATACACAACAAAATTCTTAAATGAAGCATAAGCCAAAAATAATCTAATACCCTCTATTCTTGCAACTGGAGCAAACACTTCATCATAATCCAAACCTTCAGTTTGTATGTATCCTTGAGCAACCAACCTTGATTTGTTCCTTACAACAATTCCTCTTTCATCCCTCTTGTTTCTGAACACCCATTTAGTCCCAATTGCCCTCTTACCATTAGGAAGATCAACCAATGTCCAAACCTCTTGAAGCTTAAACTGTAGTAGCTCCTCTTGCATTGATTCTACCTAGCCTTCTTCTGATAAAGCTTCTTCCACTCTCTTGGGCTCCTTTTGAGATAGAAAACAAGCAAACAGACAATTTTGTAGATCTTTATGACTGTTTCTTTTGTGAAGTGATCTTGCAAAGAACCCATGTTCAGGAAAGGGTTCAGTATTCTTAACCTTGCTTCTTGTTTGGACTGGAGTATTCAAGTTTCCAAGTATTTGTTCCTTGGGATGAATCTTGTGAATCCTGGTAGAAGTGATTGGACTTTCATGAATGACAGTTTCCAAGTTAGTCAAATCAGCATTGAAGAAATCATCCATGTCCTCATCATCAGTAGGAGTATCAATTTCTATCAAAGCAGGCATGTTAGGATCATGTGGATACTCATCTTCACCAAATAATGGCTTTGTATTTGGTCCAAAGAAAGTACTATCACCAGTACTTGCAGCCGGGGTTTCACTTGACCTATCAGTGGTAGAAGATGGCTTAGCAGTGCTTTCAGTTGGCTTAGCAGTGCTTGTAGAATGCCTTTTCTTCTTTTCAATTTCTTCTTCCGACACTGATTTATCTTTCAACAACTCATCCTTATCTTGATGATGATCAACATTGCCTCCATTATCCAGTACATCATCATCAGTGGGACCTTGCTTGTCAATGATGGAAGGAATAGAACCAGCTTTCCACTTTTCAACCAAATAGAACTCCTTTGGAGAATCATCTTCCTTGGAAGGTGTCTCTGCCTCAGAATCCTTTTGTGTACCTGCATTAACATTAGTGGAAGTTCCTGCAATGATAGGCTCATAATTCATAGATTTGGTTAGCATATCAATGTTGAACAGCTAGTCTGGTCCTTTGGTCTCAACACTAGGAGTCTTTTCACTGAATTGAACATGTAGGTTCTCTTCAACAATTCTAGTCCTCCTATTGTATACTCTAAAGGCTTTACTATTAGAAGAATAGCCTAAAAAGTATCATCAGCTTTTTCTTGAAACTTGCCTAGGTAGTCTATGGTATTCAAGATAGTAACAGGACACCCAAAAGGTTTTAGGAATGCAATCATTGGCTTCCTATCATGTAACAGCTCATAGGGGGTCTTGTTAAGAGGCTTCACTACCTTGCTTCTATTCTGCACATAACATGCAGTTCCTACAGCTTCAGCCCAAAAGGTAGTTGGTAACTTAGATTCTGACAACATTGTCCTAGCAGCCTCAATTAGTGTTCTATTTTTCCTTTCAGCTACACCATTTTGTTGTGGTGTTCTAGCAACACTAAACTGTCTCTCTATACCCTTAGCTACACAGAACTGATTCATCACATCATTCTTAAACTCAGTTCCATTATCACATCTGATTACCTTGACCTTATGGTTTACTAGATTTTCTATCTTAGTAATGAAACTCTTGAGAATCTCACTAGTCTCACTCTTAGCAGCCAAAAAGTATACCCAAGAAAATCTACTATAATCATCAGTGATAACTAGGCAGTACTGCTTATGGTTCAAACTTTTTACAAATGTAGGTACAAATAAGTCCATATGAAGCATAAACAGTGGTTGTGTGATGGTGTTTACAGTTTTGGTCTTACAAGAAGCTCTATGTTGTTTTCCTTTTTGACAGGCCACACACAGTTCCTTACATTCAAAAACCTTAGAAGGTAACCCTCTCACTAAGTTTCCTTTTACCAGTTTATTGATTGTTTTGTAATTGAGGTGACCTAGCCTTCTATGCCATAATTTTGACTCATCTACAGATGCTTTAGCAAACAAACATGTTAAGGACCTATTTGGAAGAACATCTTTAAGATCAAAACAATGTATGTTTTCCTTCCTAGGTACCCTAAGTTGTATAAACTTCTCATCAGGCATCTTAAATTCAGGAGACAACACCACACACTCAGTTTCACCAAAAAGTACCCAGTTTTTCTTATCACACATTTGAGAAACACTGAATAGATTATACTTAAGTCCCTGTACCAGATAGACCTTCTCAAAGTCTAAATTCCCTGTTCTGATTGTGCCTCTGCCAAGTATCTTTCCTCCCTTTGGATCATTTCCAAATGCCACATATCCTCCATCAAAAGCTTCAAAATCTTCCAGGTTGCTTCCATCCCAAGTCATGTGCCCAGAGCAACCACTATCAAAAACTCCTTTATCTTTTAGCTCATCCTGTAGATTGCCCTGCACATGAAATTAAACAAATTAGTTCCTTTTATGGACCCAAGCCAAAACTGACTTGGGTCTGCCCTGTGCATCAACATAATCAAATTTCTTTAGGTCCATTGATGCACAGTTGACATGTGGTAAAACCTTGGTCTTAGGCTTCAATTGCCAACTAGTTGAGGCCTTAACAACATAAAAATGGTTTCCAACCACTGTGTCAGTTATCACCTTTGGAATTTTTAAAACTTCTTTTGTATCAGTGGTGATATTTTGCTTAACAGTGGTTTGATTCTGCTTAGCCGTGTTTACATTTTGCTTAGCAGTGGTTGGAACCCATTGAGGTGCAGCAGTGACTATTGATTTTGTATTCTCATTCCTCATCAACACTGCCCTAGGAATCATGTGTTTGTTAGGATGAGGGTTTGTTTTCTTTGAAAAGTTTTGATGATTTACCCTCTTCCAATGATTCCAAACTTGTGGTCTGTTTTTATAACAGTTTCTCTGTAAGTGCTCAAAACTACCACATATATAACAAGCCTTTTTAACACATTGAAACTCATCTTCTAATCTATTTGAAGTTAGTCCATTGAAGTTTCTCTGGTTTCCCCTAGGTATGTATCTTTTCATCTGTTCCCTAGGTACTTCCTTGTACTCAACTACTCTCTTAGAAATTTGAGCTCCAAATCTAGGTACAAGGTTGACTTGTTTAGAATCAACTTTCTTAACATGATCTATCTTTTCAGGTTGAGTTGATTCAGATCTATCTTCCTCAGAATCTGATTCCCAATCTTCAATTGTGGGAGCATCAGATGACTTATCAGAACCTATCTTAGGTGATTCAATCTTGTTAGTCTCACCTACAGGTTTATTGAAGCTAAATTCACTACTAAATGAGAGCTCTTTTGCAGGTGGTGCATGTTTCATAAGAGATGGTGGTGGCATATCATTGTAACCTAGGCCAGTACCATCTTTGAACAATTTTTGACCTATTGGTTTATTTACTAGATTAGAAGCATATTGTGTTTTAGCAACCCTAACAACATGTTGTTCTTTTTCTTTTAGGGCCTGTTCTTTTACACTCTCTGCCTGTTCTAGTTTTTCTTTAAGCATTTTAATCTCTCTATCCTTAAGATCAATTTCACCACCTAGTATATTGATCTTATCTACATACTCAAACTCACATTTAATACAGAACTTTAGCTTCTCTTCCACACTTTCTAGACCAACTCTATAACCTAGGTTGTCCATAGACAGTCTTTCTACTTCTTTTCTTAAACTCTCAGTGATAGCTTTTTGAGATTCTAAGTTATCATGACATGATTTAAAAGAACAGGTAGAATCATTGGATACCAAAGAATCAGAACCAGAAGATGAAGCATAGGCCATTAGAGCAAAGTTATGCTCTTTTAAAGCTTTACTAGCAAGAAAAGCTGCATTTGGACCTTCTTCAATCTGATCACTCCAGTCATAATCACCAATCCCATCTTGAGCAACCAAAGCTGAAGAAGAAGCAGGTTCTTCTGTGGTCTTCTTCATGCCTTCAATTCTCTTAGGAGCTCGACATTCCCTAGCAAAGTGACCCTTCTTCTTGCAGTTAAAGCACTCCATCTTGCTTTTGTCGAATCCAGCTCTCCTTTGACCATCATACTTAACATGTCTTCCAGTCCTCCTCAGAAACTTCCTTGCTTGGAGAGTCAACATTTCCATTTGCCATTGAAGATTAATCTCCTCAAGATCATCAGGATCAATTTGATCTAGATCTTGATTTAAAACAGTAACACTGGTAGTTAAATCAGCCAAAAAAGCACAAATTGCACCATCACTGACATTATCACTAACAGTGGTATTGTTTGCAATAGCCGTGGTTATTCCATAGGCAGCAGTGGATAAATCTTGTGAACTCTTGTGATTGGTGGAAACAAAAGCAATGTTTTGATTAGCAGAAGATGCACCGGCAACGTTTTTCTCAGACTCATAAACCTTTAAGTTGTTGTAGAGATTGTCTAGAGTCATCTTATCAAAGTCCTCCTTATTTCTCCACACAATCGTATGAAGAGCCCATTCAGGAGATAAACTTCTAATGAACTTCAAATTAATATCTTCTGGAATAACATTGTAGTCCACTGACTTCAATTGGCAGATAAGTTTTTGAAGCCTGTTATAAGTGCCATCAAGTTTTTCTCCACTTAGAGCAGTGAAGTTTTCAAACTGATGCTTGAGCATATTCTTCCTTGATTTCTTTGTAGCTTCATTACCAGCAAATCTTGTCTCAAGAGCATCCAGTAACTCTTTAGCAGACTCATATCTTTCAAAGTCCAAAGCATACTCATTAGGTATTCCCATAGAAAGAATACTATAAGCTTTAATCTCTAATTTACTTCTAGCCTTGTCAACTTCACTAACAATTTCTATCACTTTACCATCAGCACCCTTCTTAGGAATAGTATCACCTTTTTCAACGACATCCCAGATGGCATAGTCAATCATACGAATGTATTGCCTCATTCGCATTCTCCAGATTTGATACTCACCATGCTTGAGCATGGGTACCTTTGATGCAGTCACCATGTGTGAGTTTCGTCAGACATCTTAGCTTTCTTGAATAGAACTTAACAGAACTTATTCTTGGTTACAGTTTCTAGATCACAAGCTCTGATACCACTTGTTGATCCCAGTTGAGCAAACGATCTAATATAGAAACTGACTTTAAACAAAAGCTTATTAAGTATTACGCGGAATTTAATACTTAATCTTAAGAAGAAGAACAATAAACATTCAACACCTCAATATTATTATTAATACAAATACTCTAACCAGTATTAGGGTTTTACAACCTTGAAGTGTATCGACCTTAGATATAAAACATACGTATATCTAATCTAACCTAGGACCTCCTTTTATAGGCTAAGGAGTCCTTTACATTATACAATACGTAACCTACAAGATAAATATCTTGTCCATATTTATCTAATACATAATACTAAACCGACTATACAAGACTATACAATAGTATATCCGTGGTTACACAATACTACTAGCCGTGATTTGTCTTCATCAGTGGTTTCATTCTTCTGTCCGTGGTTTTATCAACTTTGTCCGTGGTTCCAGTACTTAGAATAATTCTTGATCCAAGGAACCAAAAACCCAACAAAGGTAAACGCAAACAAAACAATTAAGGAATCATAACTAGGCTAGCACCAAAGGGTGCTTAGCCGTTCATATTAATCATGCACATCAATTCAATATTCAAAGGTACGAAATACATGAATTGAAAGTAAAAGAAATAATAAACGCTAAAGCTTATCGAAATGGTGTGACTTCTCCCTTGGAAACAGCTCCGTATGCTTCCCTAGACCTCCCTTGAGCTTTTTCCCACGTTCTCAGAGTGTTGTGTGTGGAATGGGATGATTTGAAATGCTGGAATTCGTGGGGTATTTATAGGCCAGGTATGGGTTACGGCGTAACCAATAAATGAGTTACGCCGTAACCTTCTATTTCTCCGTAAATGTACTAGATATGCTAGTTACGGCGTAACCTTATAAGTGGTTACACCGTAGTCTTCAATAAACTCGGTTACGTCGTAAGTGATGCAGTAGTTATGGCGTAAGTATCAGCGGCGTGGAACCTCAATTGACCTAATGGAGTTACGTCGTAACCTTTGGGAGGAGTTACGCCGTAACCTCTTGATAAGTTGGACTTCTGGGTCACGCAATAGTTACGGCGTAATGTGAGAGATGAGTTACGCCGTAACTTCTTCAAAATAAGCATACTGTGATAAATCTTTAGTAACATTTCCATTTCCGCGTCTCTTTAGCTCCAATGCTCGTAATTTACCTGAAAGTGTAAAACAATGGAAAACAAGCGTAAATCCATATAAATGATATAAATAACGAGCATTAACGGGGGAAATTGACACTTAATATTCAAGACTATTTGATGTTATCAAATATCCCCCCACTTGAACTCTACTTGCCCTCAAGTAGACCTTATTAGATAGATTCCTAAAAAGATATCTCCTAAAACCTGGAAAATATGAGTTTACAAATCCCTTATGCTAGAATAAAACAAAGACGAACACCTCACGAAAAGGGAACAAACACTCAAATCTCTCAACTATTCTAAGTGTCAATTTCGGGGTGATCACTCAATCGCACAGTCATATCATGTATTCTATCATAAGCTTGGCGGTTACACAAATTTCCACCACTAGAGTTAAGGGCTAAACAATTCTCGAAGGCAATATGGGTAGACACGACAAAGGTTAAGGGGTGACTCGTCATTACTAACATGTCACGGCGAAGTGGACAAAATCAATGATACATGACCAAATCCATGGCCAAGACACCAAATATTGCTCGCTGCATCACCTAGACACGCTTCATGACTAAAAGGGTAGGATAAGACATTGGATATATAATTGGTGTAAAATGAAAAACAAGCATGTAGTCTATATCTACAACTAAGTTATCACCACTTACCGTCCGCCCAAAGTTCAAGCTTAAGTTTAGAGACCGGATCATGAAATGCAAGCTAGATGTGTCATTAGAGGATGTTGTGATGGGCACACTACCTTTCCTTCTTCAGTTGGTATAACTCCAACTCCAATCTTCCAATGTGACCGAGGTGGCCTCCTCGATACTAAACAATAAAGCTCATACTACAGTGCTTATAACATCGCACTTTACAAAATCATAACTCAATCAACTATTTTTGTTTTTTTTTTTTTGATTTTTTTTAACATAACATGATAACATAACATCACCCCACTTGAGATGAACAATGGAAATTCGGGGGGTCTTCAATGATCTTTATAATTGTTGTCGATGAAAGCGTGATTTCCAAACCTTTCCACTCGGACCTTGAACTTAGGCAAATGATGACTTCCTAGTTACAAATAAAGACTACAGGGTAGGCTAAGGTGTAAGGGTGTAACGAAACAATATATTGGTGTGACAAAATGAAAGGAATGGCTCAGAAGGGTGTATCTAGGGGTATCATGCACTAAAGGGGAGTGCAACAAAAGGGTTTCACATGGGGGTCGAAAGTCGAGGTGACTAATCGATAGACTCACAGTAGTAGGCTGTTTGGGTGATAATCCTATAATACTGCCTTATAAAACTGAAAAGTCCAAATACATCGAGCTAACTCAACATACCTCGTCTATGGTCTCGAAATGATGCAAAGGCCAAGTTCTAAAGTTTACAAGCTACCGGCACACTAATAATTTGGTGGATTTGGGGTAAAATATTGGAAATGGATAAGGCTAATCTCACCATGTAATATCAAGGGTTGTATGTGCTCGGCTAAGGTCTAATCTAGTTAGGTTCGGAAAAACATGTCAAAATTTTAAAAATGGCATAATTTTTCAAAATAAACTAGAAAAATGAGGGTGAAATAAAGTTCAAGAGATAATTCTACTCCCGTCCCCCCACTTGAATTGTACAAAGTCCCTTTTGTACTAGGCATTAAAATAAAGGTGAAGAGAAAGGTAGAATTAGAGCGAGAACTTCCCTGAAATTTGCTCCATAAAGAAGAAGGCCCACGAGAAAGGATCGTGCCTTCGTTTAAGCGTCATCAACAAACTTCAATCCCTGAAATCACAATACCGACAAGCATAATTCTAAAAAGAAAAAATAAAATGAAAAACAAGTCTAACTCACTTTCGTAGGAATCACGGTTGCATTTAGCGAATGCAACAAGCCTTTTAAACCACTTGGTGTCCCAAGTGGACGAGTGAAGTCTCGTGAGGGTTTACAGGGAACACACCCACAAAGTTCATATAAAAACTAATACAAGGTTACTGTGTTTTAAAATGAAAGAATTAAAGCAGAGGAGAGTTATGTCGTAACTCCTATGAGAGAGTTACGCCGTAACTGGCAAAACCTGGTATGAGCTGTGAAGCGAATAGTTATGGCGTAACCACTGAGATGGTACTACGCCATAATTCGTAATGCGACAAGAATTCTGCTGCTAAAATGTTGGTTACGGCGTAATCACCAAAATGAGTTACGCCGTAACTCTATTCAGATCAGCAACTGCAGCAGTAATTACTTCATTGTTTCCTGCAAAAATGGTTAGAAACACAAAACCCAACAGAAATGAAATAAAAACAAAAGAAAGAGATAATTCAGGTTGTCTCCCGAAAGAGCATTTTTCTTTATTTATGAGTCTTTGAGTTAGACTCAGAGCCGCGGGGCTCCTATGGGGGTCTTTGAACATCCCCGACTTCATCCACGTCTTTCATTAAGTTGCGCCTAACCCATCCGACATTTGTTGCAGTGCGCAGGTATTCTTTGGTTTCAATTTTCCGTATCTTACAAAATTTTTCTTCAGGCCCCAAATGGTATCGCGTAAACTCAAATTTTTCGGCTATAATAGGAGGTGGCCTCTTAAATGGGATGCCAAGAAGCTTGCATCTTTGTTTCTCGTGTATCTCATCATCTGGGTTGATGAAACCGTCTTTGCCTTGCAACTCGAGATAATCGAAATCATTTTCGGAATCGGTATCTTCAAGTTGGTTGAGAATATGTCTGCATTTTTCATTGTTTACTGAGTCTTTGGTGTTATCTTCTGGTTTTTTATCAGGAGCTTTGTTGTTAGGTTGATTTTTACTCATACAACCTTCCCAGATTTTCTTTTTGGTTAACGTGTCAATTTTTCCGTATTTGATTTTGATCCAATCGTCGAATCCGAGATCATCTGGCCAAGGTAGTTCTGTTCTTTCGGAATCGTTAGTCGAAGTCCAAAGGAATTCGTCTTCCCCAGATCTCTCGATGCTGCTTCCTCCATCACATTCATACTCAAAAGGGTTGCAGGAGGCCCAAAATTTTCCGTTGTTGGTTTTAATTTGTTCGCACCAATGATTCTTAACTCCTTTGTCATAGCCATCTTCAGAAGGAATATCATCGAGGGGCTTAATGGTTTTTCCTCGAAGATTGTGTTTATCATATTTCAGTTCCATATTTCTGAACAGAGTTGAATTAATTATCGCGTCCCCGAACCTTATTGAATACCAATCACTGAATGATAGATTTCCAGAATCAACTTCGTGTCTCCCAGACTCGTGTGGGCATATCCAAACTTTGTTCTTCACATTGCCTCCTCCATTGCAATAATCACGAAAAGGATTACATGTTAGCCAAGCGTTAGTAATCTCATCTTCCATGATGAGTAAGGGATTGCAGTAATGCTTGATGGGTGGCCCATCCACTTCGTTAATTGAGAACTTGGCTAACCTCTCTTCGTCATTCGGTGTAGTCCATCTGTATCTGTCATCTTTTATCCTTTCTTTATCGACACCACCATCGCAGGTTTTCCGAGGATCACATGAGGCCCACAAACTGTAGCATTCTCCATCATCAATTGCAATACTCTTACACCAATGACTCCTTCTTTTGGGTTTGTTGTCCTTGGCGTCCGTGTCTTTGCTTGAATTTTGGGCCGTAATTCTGGAGTGTGATTACGGCGTAACTCACTTTCGCCATCGGTATCCGACTTATCAGTGCACTTGTTGTTGTCAGAGAACACAGCCTTACATATAGTGGAGTTGCTCTTTTTTTCTTCGTTCCTTCTTTGAATCTCGTCGCCAAGCTTCCCAATTAGAGTTTCCAAGTTCTTAAGTGATGTTTCGTGGAACGCGAGGCTTTTGTTTGTGTTATCTTGGAAATTCTTAAGCCATTCTTCCTGCTTCTTTTGCCTCTTGGTAGTGTCCACAAGGTACTTGTTGATAATTCCTTCCAGGTTAGCTCTTCTCTCATTACGCTCATAATACGGTGGGGGTCCTCCACGAAACCCATTACGATTATCCCCGTAGAGAGGCCTATTTTCCCCGTATTTAGCTTCCTCGATCGTATCTTTCTTGTCGTCTTTAGGAAAGTTTTTAGTCAAATGTCCCCCACCACAGTTTTCGCAGCCGACTTGGATGGCATGAACAGTTTCTTTGATTTTCAGCATGTCTCTACCGAGATTTTCAAGTTTACTAGCTATCGCTGCAATTCCGTCGAAACTTCCGCCTTGGTTTCTTTTACTTCCACCGTCATGCCATTTTTGAGAATGGTCCGCCATTTTTTGAATGGCTTCAATTGCAGTAGTAGGAGTCATATTTGGGATAGGTCCTTGATAGTCCAGCATCTGTCTCGAAGTTACATTTATTCCTTTGTAGAAAATATTGACCTTCTGCTGGTTGTTATGATCATTGGTAGGACACTTATAAAGAAGATCGTTGTATCTGTCCCAAGCTTGATACAAAGTTTCGTCGTTTTCTTGTTTGAAATTGTGGATCTCCAATAGTTGATTAGAAATCTTTGATGGTGGGCAATATCTTTGGATAAAGTGTTTCTTCAGTAGCGCCCAAGTATTAACTGCCCGGGCGGGCAATCTTTCGATCCATCTTCTGGCTGCTCCAGTGATAGTCATAGGGAAGACCCTGAGCATAACAACATCATGAGACATGCCCGGAATGTTGAAAAGGCTAGCGATGTATAGGACATTTTCAGCGTGCTCATATGCGTCTTCGTACCTGTTTCCTGAAAAAGGGTTAGCGCGAAGCTCCCTCATAAATTGGTCTTTAATCTCGAAACGAACATCCGCTCCGATTGCCGGTCTTACGAGACCCGGCCCTTAATCTGCTCTAGTCAACGCCAAGTATTCCTCAAGAGTGAGGTCATCGATGTTAACAACTTTCATGGTACCTGAAAACTTGAAATATGATCGTGAGAAAAGTTTAAAAATAAAATGAAAGACTTAATATCAATCCTAATATAGCTCCCCGGCAGCGGCGCCAAAAACTTGATGCAGGTTTTACTGACCAGGTCTTAATATTTATAGTGTCTCTCTATACCTATGGTCTACCCTAATGCACTAACGGACAGTGTACCCGGTCGTGTGTAGTGTAGTAAATGGTAAAGCCGAGGTCGTCCCAAGAGCTATGTGTGTCAGATAATTACTAAGTCTAATTGTCACATAATATTAATGGTTTGATAAGGTTTTAATTAATTAAACTACTAATGCAGAATATAAAAGCAAATAAATGGTAGAAGGGAAATCAATAGAGGAATAGTGGTGCTAACCTAGTTAATCCTCCTAACTAGTTATGTCTACGTCTACCTACTTCCAATTACTTCGGGTGGGGTCAAATTCGAGAGGACAACATTTGGTCAATTCGCCCTAACCTATCAGCAAAGATGCTACCACAAGAGAAATCAGGCGCACCGTCATAAGTCATGTTGTTCCTGGTCCCCTAAGCCGAGTCATTAAGTACCGCTACATGCTAGATTCTAAATAGTGAGTGCCCGACCGTTAGGAACTTAGACACTACACCCCCCAAGTCTTAAATTCATCCAAACGATAGGTGATCAGTTGGTCAAATCGCACAACTAGAAAGGGTCGTCAGTTGGTCATATCTTACCCTTCCCATCTCAGTCCGCTTACCTAGGGTCAGTTGGTCATATCTCCTAGGCAATTGGCCTCTATCGCCATTCAAAACTACCGATCCAGGGGTGACTACCAAAGAACTATGCATGCATACACATAGAAATAATTCTACGGAAGTAAAGGTAAACGCAAACAAAACAATAAAGGTTGCTTAGCCGCTCATATTAATCATGCACGTCAATTCAATATTCAAAGGTACGAAATACATGAATTGAAAGTAAAAGAAATAATAAACGCTAAAGCTTATCGTAATGGTGTGACTTCTCCCTTGGAAACAGCTCCGTATGCTTCCCTAGACCTCCTTTGAGCTTTTTCCCACGTTCTCAGAGTGTTGTGTGTGGAATGGGATGATTTGAAATGCTGGAATTTGTGGGGTATTTATAGGCCAGGTCTGGGTTATGGCTTAACCAATAAATGAGTTACGCCGTAACCTTCTATTTCTCCGTAAATGCACTGGATCTGCTAGTTACGGCGTAACCTTACAAGTGGTTACGCCGTAGTCTTCAATAAACTCGGTTACGTCGTAAGTGATGCAGTAGTTACGGCGTAAGTATCAACGGCGTGGAACCTCAATTGACCTAATGGAGTTACGTCGTAACCTTTGGGAGGAGTTACGCCGTAACCTCTTGATAAGTTGGACTTCTGGGTCACGCAATAGTTACGGCGTAATGTGAGAGATGAGTTACGCCGTAACTTCTTCAAAATAAGCATAATGTGATAAATCTTTAGTAACGTTTCCATTTCCGCGTCTCTTTAGCTCCAATGCTCGTAATTTACCTGAAAGTGTAAAACAATGGAAAACAAGCGTAAATCCATATAAATGATATAAATAACGAGCATTAACGGGGGAAATTGACACTTAATATTCAGGACTATTTGATGTTATCACATAACAATGATGAAAGGTCATGAAAGGAAAATATCAGTAATCTACCGCGAGCCCAAACAAATCAAATCATATCATATCATAAGTAACTATGGAGTAGCTAGCTCCAAAATGTGAAAGACGTGTATTGCACACAAGGGTCAGTCACCAAATAAATCATATCATATCCAAATCAAATCTAGGATGCATCCATACGCCCCTGCAGAAATCATAGTGGCCAAACATATATTCTTGAGCTTATAAACATATAACAAAAAGGGACGGGATGGTTCATCACTCGACCACCCTGGAGTCATGCCATTGGTGCATCAATAACATGGCCATGTTACCTTCATGGCTAGGAAAAATTATCAAACTGAAAGGTCAAAGGCAAAGTCAAAAGTTTGGAAAAATGTCTAAGTTATTAGAATATCACAGGTTCATAATCAAAGGTTTACAATTAAAGGTTCATAGCAAAGGTTCATGACAAAGGTTCATGGCAAAGGCTCAATTCAAAGGTTCACATCAAATGGCTCAAGGTTCATAATCAAAATAGTTAAAGATCAAATGATGCGTAAGAGATCATATCAAATCAAAGCAAGGAGAATAAGAATCGAATATCAAAATGGACAAGAGTCATGAGAGAAAAGAAGTGTCATTACTGAAATGGCGGAATATATGTACCTCAAGGTGTGTGCACGAGAGCGAGGCACACAAAGCCAAATCACTTCTCCCTTTTCACAAGATCTACAGTAAATATACTCACATATTACCAACATATTCATTTTATAAGCTTCTTATGCATTTATAAGTGTTTTACTTATTGGTATCGTCCTTTTATCTTTCATTTTCTTAACTTCATATATGGACCAGTTTTACATGAATTTTTAAACCCATCAGAAGTATTCCAAATATTTCAAGAAAATTCCCAGAGGTTCCCACATTAGTTAAGTAATTTCACAAATTTTGGTGGATTTTATCTTAGAGTTTAAGTATGGTTTAAAAATCCATATTTTCAGACCTGTAGGGGCGGAGCCACCTTGTAGTTGGTGGGGGGAAAGGCCTCCAACAAAGCTTCAATATAATGGTTAAACTAGTAGAAAAAATGGTTAAATTGGGTGTAAAAATTGGCAGTGCCCTCAACATAAGAAGCATAGTGCCCTCTTTAAAAAGCAAAAATCATAAATCTGAATCTTCACAATACATTTTTTTCTTCTGCAATGGTCGATTGATAGACATGGAAAAGAAAGAAGAAATTGGAAGGGATGGTGGAAAAAGGAGACTAAAAATACATAAAATGAAATATTATTATATATCCACCTAATATGTACTTTATATTAGTTTTTTATTTTAAAAGACATAATTCTCTTATAGTTTCCTTACCAAAATATATTAACTAGTCTTTTTTATCCTTGTTATCCTCCACTTGCTAGCCTTACAAAACTTACGTTAACATTTGAAAGAAACTTCCATATTATTAATGTATAGTCGCATATAAATGCCTAAATGTGATCTTAATTACTTTGATACAAGTTTAGCCGTTTTTAGAATGTCTTATTTTTACTTCTTTCGTGTTTATTTTTGTGTTTCTTTTAAAGGTGAAAACAAAATACAAGCCAAGTTGATTTTATTTAAGATGAATATGATGGGTCTGTATTATAAAATGGTTCTCATACATTGCACATTTAGTTATTGATAATTGCCTAAGATAATTCTTTTTGCGTTTAAATAAATCGACCCGACCCGACCCATTTTTGATTTTATTTTAAAAAAATTAACCTGTTATCAAATCATTCTTCTCGTCCATTACCCCCTTCGATTAAATTTTCTGGCTCCGTCACGGCAGACCTGCCCAAAAAATGTTCAGGAAGTACACCTCAAAAGTTTAGGCTTATTAGACCTGTTTAGACACCTTGGAAAAATTCTCAAAAATCTCAAAAATTCATTTATATCCTAAATATCACTCCTGTAAAAGGAGGGCTCCTAACTCCTTATGGTTTGAAAATGAAAAATCAAACAATCCAACTAAATTTCAGACCCGTTTTCTCAGCTTTGACACTTAATCTTGTAAAATTTAAAAATACGACTTAGACAACTCCAAATTCGACCAAACCACTTGAAAAACTTAACTAAGACATAAAATAAGCTTTTCCAACAAAAACCCATAATATTGCACTTATAAAATTCGATCTATAACACACACAAATTCATGGTATTGTGCTGTCCAGTTTTAGGGTTAATTAAAAGCCATAATAACACATGTTTCTCATTAATTCAACATATGCCGATTACAAATAATTATAAAACACCATTTTTAAGCCAATAATAATATGTTATATAGATTGTATTATGATCATATTATACGTAAGAATCAAAGAAAAAAGATGTGTGTACCAATCGGCTAGGACAAAAGAAAACGAATCAAAGGAACCACCAAAACCTTCCTCGAATCAAATCACCACATGATCACAAGCCCTCTCCTTTGTGTTTTGATGCACGACCAGAAGACCTCACCTCCACCTTGCAGCTTCACGAATCTAGGGTTTGGGAAAGAGGGTTGCCGCTCTTTTTTTTTTTTTTTTTAGAATGTCGATTAGGGCTTGGAGAGTGAAGAACTGGTCATAAAACAATAATGGGGGAACATGGAGTTTAATGGACCGAATAATTTGATTAAGTGGGGGATCCTTTCCTTATTTCAAATTTTGATGAATCTGGACATTTATATGAATAGAAGTAGCGTACAAGATTTTAAATAAAAATGGTCTATAAAAATGTATATTTAGGCATGTATTTTTACATGTATTTTATAAATGTAGATTTTATTTCACTTAAGTTAAAATTAAATATCTATACATCATATTATAGATTTAATATAGATTTTATATGTCGAATAATGTAGTCTTTGATAATTTACGCTCAAATTCTTAATTTACTCTGCGTTCTAATATTTCCGAATTTTAGTTAATGTGACGCTCTTAAAGTTCAAATTATGACGGGAATTTACAAGACAAAAATTTAGGCTATTACATAAGTTTCTACAAGCTTCTAACGTACATATACTTGACACTATTACAAAGCCTTGTGTCCATATCCTTCATGAGCATATAGAAAGCCAAGTCCTAGCTTCTCGAAGCGGCGACACTCCATGCTCACATAAGTAGTTCCTTGATACGCGTACAACGCGCGTTCGAGGTCAAAGGAACTTCCTTTTCGTCGAGCAAATTTTTCAACACCCTAGGCAGTGAACCTAATCGTTGTAGTGTAGTATTAGGGTAAGCCACGGGAATTGATATCGTTCTCTAGCGGAATAGGAATGCTAGTGAGAAGTTACTACGCTAAGGTTGGGGTTGAGGCAGATTATTTTTTTTTATCTTTTTATGTTGTTTAGGAAATGGAAAGGTACGAATCTCGGGGTTTGGATTTGGGGGTTTGGTATTTCTACAGATTACTTCTACTTGTCTAATTAACTAAGCTAAGGTGTATGTAGTCTATGTCTATTGTTGTGTGCTCGTATGATGATTAAAAATGTATTTGCTTAGGCTTTATTACTCCCTAGTTATCTCCTATTGATGGTTGAATTGTCAAGTCCTTATTCTTAATCGCGTTGTGTCTCTAAGGTCGTAGGGTATGCGTTTATCCCTAAATCTTTGAAGCTACCAAAGGTTAATGACTACAAAATCTCTAGGATTTATAAACTTTAACTCTAAGGTATTCTTTGGATGTATATCCTACAATTACTCTAGGTGATTATAAACTAAAGTTCAACAAAGATTAATCAAGCATTAACAACACAACGAATGACCTATCGCAATACTAGGTCAATCACAATTAAGATAAGAGACAACCAATCAATATTCAATAACTAAGTTTCATATTACCTAAGCAAACACACAAGTAAATTAGCCGGACATAGGAACATGCAAGCATACACACAATCAATTGAAGACATAATTAAATTAATGAAGTAAAACACTTATCTTGATGTAAGATAGGGTATGGAACACTAAAATACTGTACAAGACAGCCTTGGTTCGATTTTGGTTTTTACTCCACAAAACTACACAATGAAAACTAAAAAATTCGGTTTCTATATTTAAGGTTACAACTGCGACGGCGTCACCCTTTAGTTTGTGACGCCGTCGGGTAGCCGTCATTAGGGTTTCTTCTTGGCCACGTTAGCATTGCGACGGCGTCACCTTATGCCTGTGACACCATCTCCTTCAGTCTCTGACGTCGTCTGGATCAAATCTAGGCCGTCTGAGCTGCGACGCCCTACTCTTTTAACACCTGATGCCGTCACTTGTAAATAAGCAATTTGGCTACTGAGTCGTCATAAAATTTGTTACGACGGCGTCACAAGTATAACCTGACTCCGTCCCCTTCAGTTTCAGCAGCTTGAGTGTCTCGATTCTTGACTTTGGCCATTTTCTTCGAATATTCGCGCCTTTTCATCCGAATAAGTGTCATTCCAGCAATTTGCCTTGAAGAGACCTAAAAAGTGAAAAGGAACGATATTAAGTAATAACAGATACAAAAGTGATCAATTAAGGGCTTAAACGACCCCTCAAAAAGGTACATTTTAAAACCTTATCATTCATTTAGTCTTGCACCTGCAAGGCAATTTTTCAAAATAACTATTAAGAATATAAACTTCAACCTAACCCATTTTCAGTCTGAACACATACCTTAGGATGATACGATGTGTTCCAATCTTTAATTTTAAGTCTTTCACATTGAATTCAGCTTCTAATGTTGTATTAGAAGGGAATTAGGTATCTCATAGTTAGAGATTAAATGGACTATAATCCCATCCTAGCCGACTTGTGCACTAAGTCTCTGGTTAATCCCTTAGTCAAGTGATCCGCCAAGTTCTGTTGAGAACGTACATAATCCACGGAAATCACTCCATTCGTAATTAACTTACAAACCTTGATGTGTCTAACACCTAGGTGTCTAGACTTTCATTGTAAATTTGGCTATATCCTTAACCATTCTACCTCCTTTCCAGCAGCAACTAAAGCTTCAAATTCACTTTCTATTGTTGAATCAGTAATGCAAGTTTTCTTCTTAGAAGCCCATGAAATGGCGCCTCCACCTAACAAGAATACCCAACCAGTAGTAGAAGTATGATCTTCACTATTCGTTATCTAGCTTGCATCAGAATAACCTTCAATAACCGAAGGAAAACCGACATAAGACAAACCATAGTTCATTGTCTTCTTTAAGTACCCGAATACTTTAATTATTGCTTCCCAATGAGAACTACTAGGGTTACTAGTAAATCTACTCAGTTTACCAACATCATAAGCAATATTCGGCCTTGTGCTTGTCATAATATACATTAAGCATCCAATGGCCGTAGAATATTCAAGTTGATTTACAGGTTTACCCAAGTGGGTCTTCATTTTAGTACCTGCTTCCATGGGAGTGCAAACTGGACCACAACCCTCACAATTAAACTTCTTGAGAATTTTCTCAATGTAGTGAGATTGTGTAATCGTAAGACCTTTTTTCTCACGTTTAGTTCTTATTCCAAGAATTACATTCGCCTCCCCCATATCTTTCATAGAGAAATTTGAAGACAAAAACTCTTTAGTTTTATTAACTTGGTTTTGATCAGTACCAAAAATCAACATGTCATCAACATATAAACAAATGATGACTCTTTTGCCAGATTCATCAAATTTGGAGTATACACACTTGTCCATTTGAGCTAGATGTTATGTCCTTTGGTCTAGGTATTGAAGAGAAACGATTCTCATCAGATATTACATCTCTTGATTCTATAACTGAATTAACAGAAACATAATCATTAGGTTCAATAACATAGCACCTATATGCTTTGAAATGCTCAGCATATCCAATAAAGATGCAATCAATACCCATTTCACCCACATTTTTTCTTTTGGGTTCTGGAAGTCTAACGACCGCCATACAACCCCAAACTCTCAAATAAGACAAGTTGGGTCGTTTCTTATACCAAAGTTCATATGGGGTAATCTTGTTATTTTTATTAAGAACAATATTTAGCAAATAACAAGCTGTTAACATGGCCTCTCCCCAAAACCCTTCACTCAATCCCGAGTAGGATAACATAGAATTAACCATTTCCTTTAAAGCTCTATTTTTCCTTTCGGACATACCATTTTGTTGTGGTGTATATGGAGCCGTTGTTTGATGAATGATTCCTACAGATTGGAAATAACTAGGATCATAATATTCACCACCTCTATCTGTGGGTAAGGTTTTAATTAAACTATTTTGTTGTAACTCTACTTCAGTTTTATAGATCTTAAATTTATCTAAGGCATCATCTTTAGCATGCAATAGATAAACATAACAAAATCTAGAGGCATCACCTATATATGTAACAACATATTTCTTGTTTCCTATAGATGGGGTTGCATGGAAATCACATAAATCACTATGTATCAATTCAAGTAAAACAGAATTCCTTTTTACATCCTTAAAAGGTTGTCTAGTGATATTAGTTAACATGGAAGTATTAAATTTTTCAAATTCTTGTCAAATGAAGGTATTAAACTATCTTTAGACATATCATGCAAACGTTGATAATGAACATGTCCTAGACGAGCATGCCATAATAAAATTAACAACATAAGAATAAGCCATATAAATAGAATTAATACTAGTAGGAACTTTATTAAGATTTAACATAAACATGCCATTATTATAGTATCCGAAACCAATAAATACACCATGTCTTGCTAAGATATATTTATCAGATTCATAGACTTGTTTGTAGCCACACTTATTCAACACGTGGTCGGACATAAGGTTCTTCCTAAGCCCTGGTACATACAAAACATTAACTAAAGTAATTGTTTTTCCAGAACTAAATTCTATTACAACATTTCCACGTCCAAGTATTGGTTTTGTTGACTCGTCGCCCATAAGAAGAACATATCCATCTTCTACCAGATCAAAAGTATCAAACCAGCAACGATCCTTACATGCATGACAAGTTGCACCCGAGTCAATCCACCAAGCAATTTCATCATCCTGTACATAACATATTTCAGAAATATGTGATACACATATTTTAACAGGAATTATAACATGGTCAAAATTCAGACCTTGTTGTGGAGGGTCCTTAGACCCTTGTTCCGATCTAGAAGTGCTTGCACCATTGAACTTCTTAACACGACAATCCTTCTTGAAATGACCAGGTTTGCCACACTTCCGACACGCCATTTTTCGGATTTTTGTTGGAACTATCGTCATTATGAAACTTTCTTTTGTTTTCATTGGAGTTTTTGTTGTTTTTCTTGTTCTTAACATCGTTACCATCTTCAACCATATTCACAGAAGATGATCCAGCAATATCTTTACCCACCCTTGTCTTTGCCACTTTCTTCCATCCTAAGAGTTTCCTCTATACGAAAGTGGCTTCCAAGTTGTACGAGAGACAACTCATCCTTGTAGTGTTTTAACATGTGTTTGAAATCCTTCCATAATGGTGGAAGTTTGTATATGATACTAGACAATGAGATAGACTCTTCCATAAATAAACCGTGTTGTGCGTATTGTCCCAGAATTTGAAGGAGTTCGTGATATTGTTCCATCATAGGCCTTGTATCAACCATTCTGTAATTGTTAAAACTACTAACCAGAAACTTCTTACTAGAAGAATCTTCTGCCATGTATTTTGATTCAAGTTGGTCGCATAACTCCTTGGCTGATTCCACGTTTTGGTATACATCAAATAAAGCATCACACATACCGTTCAAGATGTGCCCTTGACATATGTAATCATCGTTCTCCCACTTCATCTGTTTCCTCGTCTGTTCCAGCGTCTCCTGATCTTCAACATACTCTGGCATGGGGGCACTCAGAACATACACAACCTTTCAAAGTTGTGAGAAGAAAGTGTATCTTCTTCTGCCAGCGCCTGAAATCACTGCCCTCAAACTTGTCCAACTTTCCAAACTTTGTCGTCATATCTTTCACAGAAACTTCAATCTTTGTCGTGTAGAGATCACTTTCAGGTTGAAGTATTTCGACTCTATATGCCACGGGTATCACAAAATCCTCAATTGGATAAGACAGAGAACAACACTTTGTTTCTAAGGCACGAGAAATCAAATGAATACACTGAAAGTTGTTATATCGGTTATGTTCTGTAAGAGACCAATAAATAATGGTTGCAACGTTTGGGGAAAAGAGACGACTTTTGGTAGGAAAAACCATTCTGGAAGTAAACCGGGTAATACCCAAAGCGGGGCCCCAGCAAGGGGATCTGCCCCTTGACCCCGCAAAGGGGCATGACCCCCTTGACCCCCACTCTTTGTTCGTGGCGGCATCAAGCTAGCTAGAAGGAGTGTGCACGCCACACCTCCTAACTCGACTGTAAGTTGAACCTGATCAAGCCCTTGATCTTCAAGTAAATCACAATTACATAAAATATAAATGATGACACTAAAATCACCAACAAAAAAAAGTTATTCACGCATGGGTAAGATTTGTAATCCGTAATATTGATGAGTACATAAATAAATAAATAAAAGAAAGAAAGAAGAAGATGAATCAAAATCATTCAGTAATGAGGTGATGGTGTTTTGTACATGTAAATCAAAGTTTGGTCAACACTCTTTCTATGAATAATTTGTATCATAGTTGTAAGGATTTCGATCCTGATCTTAAAATTTTACAATTTTACGATACTGCAAAGCAAAAATGATTCGGATCTTACATAAGATCTTTGAAAGCTTAATATCTTATATGATCCTGATCTTGACCATAGGATTTTGAGATTTAATCCGATCCGATCTTACTTTTCTCGAACCAAAAACTAAAAGACTACAAATTTATGAATTGTGTTTTGTAGAATTTAAAAAACAACATGATAATCTTTATATTGGGAAAAGATCTAGTAAGAAGAGAAATTAAAATGAGAAGAATGAGAATAAACATTAGCCACACATTTTAAATGACGGAGAGAAATATAAGGGGAGATGCATCTATTCAGGTGCATCTGAAATGTGCAGTTATGATTTTCTTCTCACCTTTCTCATTTTAATTTATTTCTTATTTGATTCACACTCAATCTTCTTAAACATTTTAGGGCATGTTTGGTACATGGATTTTAATGAGTTTGGATTCAATAATTTTTGAAATCAAGTATTTGGTATATTCTTTTCAAATGAGACAAGGGTATTGATTTATAGATTTCAATCCATCCTATGTTGGTGGGGCTTTATAAATCCAACCAATCAAAAAATTCTTTTTATTTGATAGAATTTTTTCAACCATATATTATTCATTTTTTTTCTTATATTCTATTTTTTTATTTTATTTTAAACAAATAAAAAAAAAAACTTATTAACCATATATATTAATTAGTTTTCTTTCTCATTTTTTTCTTTCATACTTTTTCCAAATTTAAATTCAATTTCAATCCCGCTTACAAACCAAACGCACCCTTATAATTATAATTTAGGACAAGGAGTCTATGAAACATTTATATAATTTTGTGTTTATAATATATAATAATTTATAGATTTGTATTATATTACAAATACTATTAACAAAATAACATTATGATGGGATCTTAAGATTCCGATCCGATTTTATGATCTTGATCTTGCAAAGATGAAATCGATCCTAAGTAGGATCCCGATCCCGAAAACCTTAGTTTGTATAAATAGTTGAGGGTGGTTGTAACTTATGACATGTAAGAAGTGACGTTAGGATAACACCAAGTCTTTTTCCACTTGACACTTTTAATCCCTACAAGAATAAAACAAATACAAACTATATCCAAAATATAGATAAAACATTTATTATTGTATACCTTTGACTTTGATTGACTTTCAGCAAAAGTCCAAAGTACATAATTAGCTTATAAATTTAACATTAACCTTATTATTTTAAGATATCAACATCATAGAATAAAATATGTATTGCATATTTTTCTTGTTAAACTTTTCATTTGCCGTAGCTGACCGTATGTCCATTTTGTGTCAACTAATATGGCTAGACTTGTGTAACTTAACTGCAAATATATATAATGCTACACGACGAATCGACTGCAATCTACTTTCGCTACATGACATGGGGGCCGGTATCTTTTTTCGAAGTTGTAATTCCGGTATATATCTTTAAGTAGCCCAAAAACGTTTGCGATACTCAGCAAGTGCCATTAATGGAAAGATATTCCTGTATAACGGATAATGTAGCATGCAGTTCCTCATCGAGGCACCAGTCATGTTCTGTAAAATCATTAACTTGTAAATAGCAATAGAACTGATTAGGGAATAGCTTAGATTACTATTATATGCATCTTTGAAGTTACCTCTTGAGGAAAATCTCCGTTGTCCATCTGTACGTTAATTAAGATCTTAACTGCTTTGTGCAGTGGTGTTGGATCTCTTTCAGCCTGATCATTATGTCAAAAAGGAATATTGTTGGTTTCGGTAATGAAAAATCGTAAGGAGTCGGTACACTTTTTCTTTTGGTGTATAGCACAAGGAAGGTTTTGTTAGCTTATTTACACTAACAAAAGTATAAAATCGACAGCTTAAAAACGTTGAAATTTTTTGTTACAACCATTTTTCTTTAAAAAAGGTAATGTAGACCTCAATGCCTCATACAAGTATGTGAAAATAACAACAAAAGTGTGTAGAGTAAGCTAACCTGTCCAGCTGACATGAGACCAAGCATAGCCCATGCTGTTTGAACTATGTTTGTCCGATTGCCAGCCAACGGTGTGTATATTTCACTAGGACAAGACTTGTAGCTCTCTCCCCAGCCACCCTCTTCATTTTGAATAGTAAGTAAAAACTTGACACCTTTTCGAATTGCTTCACAATTTTTATAGGTTAGTCCAGCCGATTCTAAGCCTCCTAGGGAAAAGAAGGTGCCATATATGAAACATATCCCCCAATAACCATACCTGTTACATTTCATAGGGTTTTAGATCAAATTTTATTCCTACTTGTTTAGTGATTAATAGCTTTGGTCATTAGCTTACCACGAACCGTCTTGCCATTGGGTGTTCTCTAGATAACGCACTGCATTTTTCACAGATTTTTCTATTTCTTTCTGTCTGTGCCCTGGGTGCAAGCGTTTGAACTCTATTAAAGCTTGCATCACCGAAGTTGTGCACTCAACATGCCTGATTAGATCACCCATAAAAAGGCATCAAGATTAGCGGTAACTTTACGCTAACAAGTTGATTAAGGTTAAGTCATGTTTCTAACAAGTCAAGCAGATAAAATAGAAGCAATTAGCTGAAAAGCAAATTGGGCTCAAATGGGTGGAAAGTCGGCCATGGTATACTTATAATGCACAGAAATTTCATTTTGTATAAGAGAGTAGCCTATTCTTATTTATTTTTTTTTATTTTTTTTTTCTTATTTGCAATCATTATAAACCACTAGTTTCTTTTATAAAAGTTTCTTAGACAAAATGTATCCCGACACTCCAACCCGACCCAACAAATTTTACCCATTTTGACCCGACTCAGTTAGGCTCATTATCGAACCCGCTAAGTGTGCCACCTATAGTTAGCACATAGCAAAGTTTCGCTAAATAGAAGATTTGTAGGAAACTTTACTCTCTTTCGACGACAATGTCAGCAAACATTTCTGAAGGATTCAAGGTCTGCATAGATAAAAAACAAGTTAGCGTCTTTTATATCATTTTACGATTCTTTATGCCATTGACAGTTTAACATTTGCACCTGCAAATATGGATGTGGGATTGGTGGTTCCCAAACAGCAAAACCTCCGGTTGTAGGACTTTGTACGTAAAGGAGGAAATTAACAGCATCATATAATCGTTGGTTATCAACTTTTTCTCCTGATATTTCGTCTGACATTTGGGATAGTAACAGTAGGCACTACAACATATATCAGTTAGAAGAAAGATAATTTCTCCGATATGTGAAAAATAAATAACAAAAAGTATGGTCTGAGTTATCACTTTGAGTGCCTCTCCTGTGCAATCTGAGACAGGCCAACCATGATCTTGATCAGTGAACGTCCACGCCCCTTTGCCAAATTGTCGACACATTTTACTAAAATCACCAGATGGATTTTTCTTGAGTTGAGATTCTTTGAGATAAAAATTTGATTTTTTAAGAGAATCCCCATATTCTTCAGGCATGTTACTCGCGATTATTGCTTGAGTTGCAAATGCACTAATCCATAGTTGACTGCCAAATGTTTGTGACTTCATTCCATCTTCTGCTAGCCACAAGTAATCGGGCACTCTAGCAAGGTGATGCTTGAACTCATCCCCATTCGGATTTTCCGCCCACCAACACATCATTTGAAATCCCTATACCCAAACAAACCAAGACAGTCAAAATCAG
Organism: Chrysanthemum seticuspe; assembly: GCA_019973895.1. Lineage (NCBI taxonomy): Eukaryota > Viridiplantae > Streptophyta > Magnoliopsida > Asterales > Asteraceae > Chrysanthemum > Chrysanthemum seticuspe. Next base: position 26,545,247 of record BPTQ01000007.1, on the reverse strand, counting down.
TACTTTAGTCAGGGTGGAGCTACTAGGTACTATATTCCCCAGAATTATTTCACTTTTTTATAAACTTTTTCTATCTTTCATACATTTCTAGTTACCTTTTCAATGCTTGCCATGGTAATGTACCTACTTTCTTCAGCGTTATAACGAGTCAACTCAAGTGTTCTTTTGAGGGCTTTTTCTCTAAGTTTGGTGAATGGCCAGTACTTGAAGAGGGGCTCACTCAAGTAATGAAGACCATCCCACAACAAATCTTGAATTATTGTATGAGGGTAATACAAATCTTCCTATATTCCATTACAAAACATTCTTGAATACAAAAAAAACTTCTTTATGTTTATATACGTGCTTATAAAAGTAAATTATTTAACAACCTTGCAACATGTATGGCGTTGTTTATTCCAATTTATCTTGTGGTATGGGGTAAGATGAATCTCTTGTCGTAGTTGAAGAACTAGATCCGTAATAGGGCCATGATATTTTCTCCCATACAAATATGACATTGGCATATAGACCGTTCGACAATAGCACCACATTTTCGCTACACCACAAGAAAATGTTTAGATCAACTAAATTTGTTTGCCTTGTTCATGCTTTAATAGTAGCCAATATGTATGTACCTGGATGAAAGGGTAGAGATTCGGGGAAAATCCAAAATTCGGGTGGAATTGGGTTGCATCCTTCCCATTCATACACACCAAGTATCTAGACGTTTTATAAAAATATATCAATGGCTATTATACAAAGTTTATGGAATGTAAGTTGATACAAATGAACAAGGAAAAAATGAACCATATCATATACCGAGAGATAAATTTTGCCCCAAGAGGGTATATTGGTCGCACCACCATGATCAAGTATCCATTTTCTAGCTCGAGTCAGTGCAACATTTTCGTCATCCTTTTCTTCACCTAACAGTCGTAGGGATACGTAGCTTAACACGGTCACAAACATTGTGCTATGGCTCTCTATATGAAATCCCCACCCTCCATCTTCATTCTAACAACATTAACATGTTACTCATTTACTTTGAGTTAAAATGTGAACATATGTGACGTGAGTTTATGACACACATAAAACTAAAATTTTAGAAATGAATTTAAATTTGTAAAAGGATGAGTATGATTCTTACTTGATGGTTGTAGATAAAACGTTTCATTTCTTTCTTATGTTCCTTTGTTAAATGTGTGTCGATGGCTCCACTAATGTATAAGATAATAATCTGCACATGTAAACAACAGAACTTTTCAGCCACAACATGGGCTTTAGCCGCGTCTCTGGGACACGATTTTGGAAAAATATTGGGGTTCATTTGCTTTAAAAAAGGGTCATATCAGTTTGCAAAGGGCCAAAATGATCTCACAAAAATAACACGATGAGTTTTTATGTGTAGTTTAGCAACAAATTCGAACTTTTTGGTATTTTCTCAAAGAATAATCTAAACCATGTTAATGAGAGGGGAAAACTTTGTAAATATATTTAGTTCTTAGATGTTTAATAGAGACATATTGATAGCATCAGTTAGTTTGGAGAATCTATATTAAATTAGTTTTTGTTTCAAGAAACATATAATGATGTCATTTTATGTGTTTTAACGCTTTTCTATTAAGCTGAAATCGGTATGAAGATAGGCCACCTAGCTTCATTAGCTTAACCCCAAAAGGAGAAAATGTTAGTATGTTTTTTTATCACAAAAAGTATTTTTTAATCGGCTCGCTCAAGGCACAAAAAAGTCACGACCAAGTCAATGTCGAAAATATGGGGGCTTTTATAACGTGGTAATCACCGCATTTTGTTGTACATAACATTTTCAGCAGGCTAATTCGTATATCATTGAAGTAAATATTAGATTTCTCTAACAACAATTGTATAGTTGTTAACTAGAATTTTTTTGCTGAAATAAATTTTTTGTCATGTGAGGTCTTCCTCAACATATGTTGCAAACTACGTATGTAATCATAATTAATGGTGATATGCTTCTATGCCAGTCATTTAGATCATACAAGTGTGATGGATGTAGTAATATGGTTTTCATCATAGCCCAACAAGCGAACGATTAGAGTATTAGTCATTGATTGATAAAAGCTTACAAGGGGAGGAGTGAAGAACAAAGGGCCGGCATGTTCAGTAGCCCAGTGACCATCTTTCGCTTGGATGGCACGAATTAGCCGTACAGCCTTCCGTACTGCATTTGTCACTGCTTCATTATTCACCTCCTCGTCTTCACCCAACCTTGTTGGCGGTATGCTCAATACATCAATCCCGTTTTCCCTTATCAACTACACAATATGATCCACTTACGTGTTAACAATCCTCTTAAGAATATGATGATAAAACATGGCGAAAATAAAAGAGTTTATGAGGAAATAACAGAAGATATGATAAGTGCTTGTACGTATAGTTTTTGGGTAAAAATTGTTGTTTTCGGTTTTTAATAATCAACAAAAATTAAGTCTACTTTCATAACATGTCAATACCAATAAACTATGAGTTAAGTAACATACAACGGTCAATGGCTAGCCAACATGATTTAATTTCAAGTTAGGTTACCTGTATGCGCATGAGCAAATCACCGGATGTTTGGTAACCTTCCTTTTGTCGGTTTAAGAAATTTTGACGCGAGTTTTCAACTTCTTGTCGTTCTTCAGGAGTTCCAGCATCAGGATCAAACTCCCAAATTTGACGACCAACAAAGTTGTTGGTGCTAAATAAGTAAGGATCGTTCCCTTCTGCTATTTTTAACTTCCACATTTATTATTAGTTTTTTGTTACTCAAAGAAATAAGATTTAGATGTTGTATGAATTAACGGGTATTTTATAGCGTTTGTTTTCCTTTTCACCCTTTTTGGTGTAACAAACTATGGTAAAGAAAAACGCATAGTGCATGATTTAATAGGCATCAGATGATCAACTATAACTTTACCGATTTGAGCAGATACATTAGTGTATATGCTAACTAGGAAACCTTCCTTTTGCTGGTTAAGGAAATGCCTTCGAGCATTTTCGACTTTTTGTTCTCTTCCTTTCGTGCCGAACTAAGTTGTTGATACTAAACAAGTAAGGAGAGTCACCTTGGCATCGATATCCTTAAGTTCTACATCGTAATGTTTGTTTAAGGAAATGATAAAGAAAGAATAACAGAAAGAAGTTAATGAGATTTCTATGAATAGGAGGTACTGTTTGATGCATGTTTGTTTCTAATTACTTTCTTAGAGTAACAAACTTGAGTCATAGCGGATAAAGTTTGCTCCTTTAAGTTGAGATGACACTATCTCGGACGTAGACTCGTTTCTTTATAAGGTGATGCTATTACTTTCATCCTCTATTAAGAGGACAAAGACACTTTTTTTATCATTTTATATTCCGTATTTTCTTTTATGTTTCACATTTTTTTGTCTTTTAATACTTTTGTCATGTCAAGATTTATATTTTATGTTTCGTACTTTTAGATTTGTAGTTTTATAGTAAAAATAAATTTAAAAAAAAATTAAAAAAAGTAGGGGGTATTAGAATCATTTTAAGGGTTATGTATAACTTGTCCATTCTTTATATTTTTTCTTATATATTTTAAATTTTTACGTGTGCCTTGTTGCTAATTGATAGTACTTTAATTGGACATTAAGATCAAAAAATTTAGGAATAAACAGAACAACAGACAAGTCGTTTTTTCTACAGAGGTTTGTATTTAAATATTTAAGGTATCGCTCCAAATTATAAAGGAAAATATGAAGTGGTGATTGTATATAGTTTTCAAATAATTAGAAGAGTAATTAACAAAAAACGACTTTAGCTACTAATTAAATGGCAACACTAATAACCTTAATTAAGGCATTGATAAAGTCGGCCTGGATGACTATAAATCATATAAACTGAAAGGTACGACACGCTGGCATATAAACCAAAGGCTCAAGAAATAGCCACAATTATGCACATTGCATGAACAAATCAATCGATGATCGATTGACCCTACACCAAAAATTTAGAGACTAGACACCGATGAGCCTAGCTAAGCTAGCAATGGCATGTTGCCACCATCAATCAACTCGATATATCAACAACGAGTCTCACCCCACATTTCTTCCAAGTAACTATCACATTTGGTACAACTAGAATCATTAGCAGCCAAATAACGGCTAGCCCTCTTGGTTCTAGTCGGTTAGGTCATGATGGACCCACTCTTTTTGATGTTGTGTCTGCAACATGCTCAAATACTATACCTCTAAATCAAACATATTGTTATTCGTCTTAATTTGGGTACATATGGTCTCTCACAAATGCGAACGGTAGTTGGTCTCTTGGGTTAAATGCTTCTAATTGGTTAAGTTATACAAAATGTTGGTTTTATGGATATAAATTAGTAGACGTGAGTTAGGATCGAACTCGAGACTATGGGATTGCACACTTTACGTATGAGAATTTAAAGTTAAATAATTAAATATAAACGTTGTATTTATTTATTTATTAAACGAAATAACTAACGGACGTTAAGTAATTAATGTAATGGACTAACGGGCGTTAAAGGTATTTGGAAAAGGACTTAATTGCAAAAGTTGGGAAGGTTCCGGAATCCCTATGGGATACCATGAACCGATCGGCCAAAGGAAACAAGGAAACAAACCCAACTTGTTCACCAAGTTAGCTTGGGTATATATACAAGGCTAGGGGTCTTGTTTTTCCATCTCTTGTGCTCATTAGCTAAACCCTAAAAATTGTTTTGTGTGTTTTCTTGTCCAAACCGATCGTACATCACCTTTGGGTGTCGATCCATTACTTTTCCACAAACCAAGTTATTTTGTTTGATAAAACTAGCATTACTTTAATTCGATTTAGTACGTGTGTACAAGAACATAGTAATATCATACTTTTGTTATTATCTTGGATTGAATTACAAAACGGTAAGGGGTAATTCTTATAATCCTATAAACCCTAATTAGGGTTCATCCCAATTGCTAGTTTGTGGATTTGATTCTTGTTCGGCTAGAATCAAGAAAAGGTACGCATATTCTTTTATGTTAATTAATTGTTCATTAATAAATCTTATACGCTTCCGCTTGAATACATTGATGTTTTGTAGTTATTTATTTGAATGTCATGTTATATAATTCCAACAGTGGCATCACGAGTCATTGGTTTTTAATGAGTAATTAATTACATAAACGCGTAATAAAACATATAATTGTATGATGTTTGATATGTTTGATCTAGGGTTTATGTTTTATATTGTTTGGTCGATTTTTTTTATAAATTGGGGCGTACCCTTATATTTTTTTATGTCGACACATACATAAATTTTTTTAGGGTTTTGAAAATTGTTTGCTAACCTTATTAAAACCTAGAATTAATATATTAGTTACGTGATTAATTCATGAATAATTTGTTATGTGTCATGGAATTTTTTATATGCGATATTGTGACTATTTGTATAATTGTTATAATGTATCCATGATTATACATGCATGTTAGTCATGGATGAGTTACTTTGATATTGTTTAATTGTTAAGAAAATTTATTTACGATAAATCTTGAATTGGGGAAGACTCCAATTACATATATTAATGAATCAATTATGTGCAATTTGGTATATCATTAATTATGGGTTTACGCAATCGATTCATCGATGTATGTGGTTCACTTTCTATTGTTGGAGTGAAAACCCTAAATTAATATATACATTAATTTAACCTAGACATTGATTATTAATAGGGTTTTATCGAATAAGTTGCATGTGGCTACTTGTTTACACGTATAAATTGTTTATTATGTGCGCATTGTTTTTAGTAGTTTATTTTTTTTTTGTTACTTGTTTGTTTATTATGTTAGACAGTTTTAAGCAAAGGGTAATTTTGAATAGAAAAATAATACGGACTAAACAATGGCGAAATTTGATTTGTTTGGAAGAGTTAAGTTTTCAATAGTTTAATTGATTGGTGACTTTGGTACAATGACTGAACGGCTCACCCATTCGAATGAACTATAAAGGGGTTATTTAAGAAGTGCGCACAGTCACACTGAATGGATGTCTAAGGTTATGCGTTTGCGCTTACCTGGTCCTCTGCCCTCTGTAAGTTCGAATGGAGCTACTTAGTAAGCCATAAAATGTGCAAGCTCATCTTAAGGGCGAATTAGTTTTAATTCCATGCGCCACTTCGGTGGTAATTATCCGAAACACTAAGTGTTTACACTTATGCAAAAGTACGGTATAATGGATGATAATTAACACTAAATTCCTTGATTGGTGAACCCAATACCCCAATCAAAACTTTGATAATTTGATCTTTATGAATTGGTAATAAAAAGTTTTTTTTATTAAATTTATGCTACAAGACGAATGCATGACATCTTTGTACATATTTGATTTAACCACATAAAATCAAAACTAGTACCCTTTTAAATTAAGAATATGCCATCTAATTAAAAGGAACACTTGAAGTTGCAATTTACGTCATGACAGTACTTGGCGAGATTGTAATGGAGAGGTAAATCTCTATGTAAAGTCAGACCTTACATGGACATATTTGCAGTTCTTTAAGTTAGACATTTAAGTTGAGTAGGAAGTGAGACCTGGACTCAATGGCATAAGATGGGATGAAACATGTTTATATTTGCAATAGCGTTGGAAAATATAAATCCCATAATGATCTAGGAGTTGGAAATTGTTTGCCAATTAATGTTCGACAGATTACCCTATTATGTGCTTTCGTTACTAGCAGATCAACTGATGTAATGGAACTACGATAATTTGGATCCTAGTTTTCGAGAAAATTCTATGGTTATATGAATATTACCTTGGGTATTTTATTTTCTTGAAAAGTTTAATTATCGAAAATACTAAAATTGAATTTTGCTAATTCTTTAAATGTATTAATGCAACATTAAACCGTAAACGTAGGTTATTCCTGTATTGGTAAAATTGATCTACACCTGTAAGGGTTTTAGTAGAGTCAACGTTACTAAAAGAATAAACCTAGTCCTCTTTTCACGCGAAAGAGTGAGATTCAATCCTATTCCTTTTCATGAATGAGAAAGGTATGATAGGACAAATTAGAATTGTCTAAATTCTAAATACATAACTCATAAGCAAATTTTAATAGTTAAGAAAATTGCATATTTCTGAGTTACTAAATTAGAAGCTAGACTAATTACTGTATAATTGGTAAAAGACAAACTAGCATATTTTATCTAGTTGTTGTGCTTTGACCATTTAAAATACTACTTACAATTGTTGGAATAGTAGAACTATTAAGAAAGAAATTGCATGCCCAATTATTTCAAGTTAATAGCATTGATGAATAATTCATCATCTACATAGTAGAATACATTCTTTTAAGTACATAAGTAATTGTTATGTATGGACTTTCTCAAAGGTGTAGGAAGTAAATAATACACTATTTTCTTTCACTGGTTAATGAAACACTTACAATGTTGTCAAATCCAGTGGGAGTGTTGTGTTCTTATTACTGAATAGGAATTAATGTAATGATCTCTTATTCAGTGGGAGTTACAAGCTTTGTCATCTTGGTAGTAACCCAGATTATCTCTAGAATGTCTTAAGATAATTACTTTCCACTTGTAGACACTTATGTTTTCAAGGATAGTCATGTACGTTTCCTTATTAGACAATAAAGTGGTTCTACATCTACTAGTTATGCTAATATCAATGACACAATCATATTAGTCACATAAACAAACATATGTCGTGTTGTTTATCTGCTACATGATGTTGTTCCATGCACAAGTGGGAGAAATCTATATTGTGTGCGAGGTACAACATATAGGTATATGATTTAAAGGATTCTCTTGACTGCAAGGTAAGAGACTAACATTCTAATATAACTTGTACATATCTAATTTAAGAAACACTTGGTGTTGCAATTTACGTCATGTGAGAACTTGGCGAGATTGCAACAACAAAGTAAATCTCTATGTGAAGTCAGACCTTGCATGGACATATTTGCAGTTTCTAAATTAGACAAGTATTTAGAACATTGTGTCAAAAATGATATATAAGACTACTTCAAATTAAATATTTGCGTATTACTAGAATGACATAAAATTAAATGAAGTAATCTAATCCTACTTCAATTTGTTTATTTATGTATTTTGGAATGACATAAATGAAAAATAATGTAGTCCTACATTATTATGAAGTAAAATAAATTAACTTGAAATTACTATTGAAACCAAGAGTTGTGTTCATAATTACTTTAGTTAAACATGTTTATGATTCATTGTAAAGACATAAACATAAAGTCTTTTAAGACTTATAATAAAGTAAGACGTTAACTTGTTATGTTTTTTAATTAAGACATATACAAGAAGTCATTGAGTTGATCAATGATTTATAACGTTAAATGGGATTATAACGCATTTATGTTTTCTTGATGAGACATGGATATGAAGTGACTTGGTTAAAAGGTACTTGTGTTATAAAGCATGTAATTGGCTTGGAAAGTCTATTATACCATTAAGTTGACTTAGTTGGTAAATAGGTAAGCCAAAAGGAATATGTTTATCTTATATATTGTTGGATTGTCTTACAATATTAAATTCTAATGAATACCACAAGTTGATGGTATGTTCAGTTAGGAGAATCAAACTCCATTTGATTTGTTTGATTCATGATAACCATAACTTCTTTCTTAAAAGTAACAAGGTTAGAAAATTGAGTATGGATTGAATATACTCAATATGACTCCAACCTAGAAGATTAATAAAACACCATTTCATTATGGAATGTGATGAATCACATTAAGTTTTAAAATTGAAAATTCTGAATTTGTTAAACTACTTATGAATAGGTTATTAACAAACTATTGTCAAGAATTATCAATGTGTATTTGTAATGTCGCAAATAGAGAACAATGTAGTTTTGCTCTAATTGCTAAGTATATATAGATAGTCTATATATTACAAAAGGCAAGTGAGAGTTTTTTTTTTATCTTGAAAGATAAAATTACAAAATACATAATCTTCTAAAACACACTAGTAAATATCATGATGAGGTTAGACATGTAATTGATAGACCTCATGATGATGGAATTTTCATTCATAGATCTGCAAGGATATCTCAGATATTTGACTTATATGCTGAGAAATATGAGTTACAGGATTATAGTAAACCTGATAATCATTATGATGGATTACCAAATATTGAATTGGGAAAATTACTCATACTATGAATGTTAAAGATGCTGTCCATAAAGATAATCAATTTTGGAAATTTGGTTTATCTTAATAGTTAGACTAGAGAATGGAAATGAGTTTCTTCAAAGAGATGAAAAACCCTAGTGGTTTGAATTTCTAGTAGAAATCATATGGACAATATTGTACACATATTTAATGCATGTTTTTTTTTACAAGATTATTAATCATACTTAAGCAATTAATTATGATTGAATATTCTTTTCAAGACACATTAAATATATAAAGATGATAATTGTCATACTAGATTTCATTAATATGAAATATGAAATAGAATATCAAAACTCTTTCTTGAGAAATTACTTGAGCGAGGACGGTAAGTAATTGAAAGGTTTTTTGAATTCATATAATCTTTGAAAGTGTACGAAGTGCAAATAATTCATGAATGGATAAATGCATGCATCTATGAAATTATTCTTATGTTTAATTATTAAATCTCATTTTCGATTTGTAATTAAAATAAGATAAATTTTAAGTATTCCTGAAAGCTAGTGGGAGTATTATGTTAAGGTTTTAAATCTTATATGTTGTATAACATATGAGAAGTAACATTCCTTGTAAGCTAAATGTTAAGTCTTAGATTGGATGTAACTTCACTTGTAAGATTTAAGAATTAAAACATACAACCTTGGAATATATGTTTATTAATAAACATGTGCAGTAAAATAAATGATTCTAATAAAACATGATATATCATTTGGGAAATTGATAAATATCTTTTGACAAGATAGAACGTGAATGAATTCTAAGTTTGAATGTAGGTTCATCATGTACATCATGTTGTGTATTAAAATTGTTGTATCTTTCTTGAATAAGAAGTGATTTGACAACATTGATATCTAACTAAAAGTTATTAGATAACTTGTGTAATGAATATTCTTAAAAGAATTACATCCTCAGCCTGGAATTGCTCCTAGATTCTATGGATGAACAATATGTCAAATGTTGTGAAAATTGTCATCGGCTTTAAAATTGAAAGTTAGGAAAGCATCAAACATTACACAATAAGATATTAAAGTTTACGAAGTTTTAATGAGCACATTGTTGTTTGTATACAATGATGCTGGTTTAATTGAGATGACACTCAATACTAGTCATGGTAGGATTTCATCCTTGTTAATTGCCATGAGAACTAGTTGTGCTACTAAGAGCACAGTTGCATTATACATTAAAAGAATAAGAATACTTTAAACTTTAAAATGTTTGAAAGTTTAAATTGTCATAAATTGGTGATAGAGGATGTCACACACTTTATGAATTATTATGTGGATTGGTGAATGCACACATACAAGGACTTCATTAATTGAATTCTTGAAATAAGTATTCTCAAAATTATGATAGATCAAGTTGGTTGATTTATGCCTTGTCAACAAGTATGATTGTCATTACTTGAGGCATAATTCATCAACTGGAATTTTCATGCATTGATCTATTTGGTATTTGGATAAGGGATGTTAAACAATTGTTATAATAAATCAAATACTTGGTATGTTTGATTTTATAATATATTGTATCCTATATTTGCATGTTTAATCCGTGAATAAATTTATTTATTCTAAATCGTCCGTTGTCGATTAATGATATGGGAGTATCATTAAACTAAGACAAATCTGAGAGATATGGTAGAATATACTTGAAAGCATATTGATGAGAATGCATACCAATTTCAGATGATATTCAATGAATTGAATATAGGACTTATCCCAACTACATAATTTACTTTTTGGATATTGTTATAAGTAAATTATGAATAGTTATCCTCAGACTTGAGATACCAGATAAGTGTCATGAATGTAGTGCACTTCTGTGGAGCAACTTAACGCTATACGTAACTGGTAGTCATAAGGGTTGTTTCCTGAAGTGTTGCAAAGTTCGTGGGTTATTCTCGTAGTCAAGATAGAATTTGTTCCTTCAAATTTATTTTGGAGTTTAATACTACTGGGCCCCTCGTAGGGTTGACAAGATGTTTGCGTGGCCACGCCCAAAGATCTCCCCTGAATATGTTCAGAAGATTTGGTAATCTTGCTCAATCACTTATAACGAGAAACAGAATAGTTGGATAAAGAATGACTTAATTCCATATCTTTATTTAACATGGTATTAGAAACAAAAGGATAATAATAATGAGAAATCATTAAAAGGTTTTCCAGGAGCCTTGCTCGAGTTGTACTAGAGGCATCGAAGTGTTGCTAGACGCTAACCGAATGTGATCACTCTATTAAGATATATCCAAGTGGGAGCTGTTGGTTTTATGGATATAAATTAGTAGACGTGAGTTAGGATCGAACTCGAGACTATGGGATTGCACACTTTACGTATGAGAATTTAAAGTTAAATAATTAAATATAAACGTTGTATTTATTTATTTATTAAACGAAATAACTAACGGACGTTAAGTAATTAATGTAATGGACTAACGGGCGTTAAAGGTATTTGGAAAAGGACTTAATTGCAAAAGTTGGGAAGGTTCCGGAATCCCTATGGGATACCATGAACCGATCGGCCAAAGGAAACAAGGAAACAAACCCAACTTGTTCACCAAGTTAGCTTGGGTATATATACAAGGCTAGGGGTCTTGTTTTTCCATCTCTTGTGCTCATTAGCTAAACCCTAAAAATTGTTTTGTGTGTTTTCTTGTCCAAACCGATCGTACATCACCTTTGGGTGTCGATCCATTACTTTTCCACAAACCAAGTTATTTTGTTTGATAAAACTAGCATTACTTTAATTCGGTTTAGTACGTGTGTACAAGAACATAGTAATAACATACTTTTGTTATTATCTTGGATTGAATTACAAAACGGTAAGGGGTAATTCTTATAATCCTATAAACCCTAATTAGGGTTCATCCCAATTGCTAGTTTGTGGATTTGATTCTTGTTCGGCTAGAATCAAGAAAAGGTACGCATATTCTTTTATGTTAATTAATTGTTCATTAATAAATCTTATACGCTTCCGCTTGAATACATTGATGTTTTGTAGTTATTTATTTGAATGTCATGTTATATAATTCCAACACAAAAGGCATAAGAATACATTGCTAGCAACCTGGTGATTCCTAAAGATTAATAAACTATCTGGAACTTCTGCGAAAATCGTTATAAATTAATTAAACCTGTTATTTCACAATTAGGGTGGTTGTAAAAAACTCGCAAAAAATTGGAAAAGACCGAAAAAATAAAAGTAAAAAAACACACGAAAGACGGAAATTCTTTTGCTAATTTTTTATTAATTAACTAAAATTTAGTTTTTTTCGTGGTTTTAATTATAAAAAAGTTGTGTTATAGTTATTTTTTTAGGGCAAATGACTGAAAAAAGTATCATACTTGGCACAATTTTCTTTTGTGGGTAGCGAACAAATGTTTTTGCTTTTGTGGGTACTTTTCTTTCAAATTTATTCTTTCTAGGGTATTTTGCGAAATTTTTGGATATTTTTGCCCCTCTTAGCTAATAGAAATTTTTTTTTCTCGAAGGGCAAAAATGTCAAATAGTACCCTAAAAAGGATGAATTTGAAAGAAGAGTACCCACAAAAGAAAAAAAATTATTTGCTACCCACAAAAGAAAATGGTGTCTAAGTATAATACTTTTTTCAATCATTTACCCTTTTTTTTAAAGTATAACTTATGTACTACCTCTGTCCCTAAATAAGTGTCCAGTTTGACTTTGAAAAGTCAAACTGGATCAACTTTGACCTTATCTATTTTTGCGAGTGTTATATAATACTTGATGAAAAATATATATATGGATTGGGTTTTAAATGTATTTTTCATTGGTATAGTTTTTTATCAAGTATTATATAACAAAAAAAAATATTTACGGTCAAAGTTGAACCAGTTTGACTTTGAAAAGTCAAACTAGACATTTATTTAGGGACGGAGGGATTAGTTATTTTTTGACGTAACAAGATACATGTTGAATGGGACCATGCATTTAGTAAAATAATATGCATAAAGGGATGTGTACGTAAAAAGAGATTGATACCATGAATTATCTATACTACTTTATAATGCATTTAGGCCTTCTAAAATTAGAAGGCTTAAAAATTTAGACTTTTTTACTTGCTTATTATGGAAAGAATTAAAAAAAATAAGATAAGGAGCTCCAATCATTGAGTGACATGTGTCACTTCTCTAACTAAAAAATAGCAAAAAGGGAGGAGCTCTAACAAACTAAAATAAAGAGCTCTAATAATGGGGTAACACATGTTACTTCCTAACTAATTAATCACCTTTATTTTTAAATTTAAATATCTTTTAATACGTTTAATTTTTTTATGATCTAATTTCACCATATTTTTTAAAATTTTGTGCTCTTTAATTCAACATCCATTTTGATATATTTTTATGAGTTTTCTTTAGTAGTCGGGAAGAAGCGGAGTTGGAAAGAGAGAAACTTACTTGAATTAGACGTAAAAATGAAAAACATTTGTTCGCTACAAAATAGTCATCGGGTGCCCGCCGACGCATTGCGCGGGTACCCTTCTAGTATATGTGATGCATGAAAAATAAAAATAAAAGTTGGTGTGTGCACAAAATATTCGTGTGATATTATCACACAATGCTACATGGTAGAATCACATGATCAAATAAACATAGATCAACCCAAATTTATGTTGTTGCACATAGTTATTTGTAGCAGAAGACGTCTAATTATTAATCACAATTAAAACAACATTTTTCATCACATTATAGAGTAAATTAATATACTGTTGCACTTGGACAGTTTCGTTCAAGTTTGGAACTTGAGTAATTTATGGTCCATTTGTCCAAAGACGTTTGCGATATTCTGCAAGTGCCCGTAGTGTAAAGTTATTCCTGTATCGCGGATAATGTAGCATACAGTTCCCCAAGGAGGCTCCGGTAAATTCCTGTAAATAAATGTCGGTTGATTACACAAATAAGTGATTCGCCAATATGGCACATATATATTAGCTCTAAACTGACCTATTTTTAGAAAAGACAGAGTGAAAAATTCATGTGGGTTCATACTTCGTAGCAGTTAGCAGTTTTTGTATAGAACTCGTTCAATATCTTTATAGCTTAACTTGTACTACTGAAATTACCTGTTGAGGGAAATCTCCGTTATCCATTTGTGCATTAATCAAGAGCTTTGCGGCTTTATGTAAGGGCGTTGGATCTCTCTCCACCTGTCCACCAAACATTAGCCCGAGCATGGCCCATGAAGTTTGAACTAGATTTGTCCGATTTCCAACCAACGGTGTGTACACTTCACTAGTACATGATTTGTAGCTCTCTCCCCACCCACCTTCTTCATTTTGTATTGACAGTAAAAACTTGACACCTTTACGAACTGCTTCACAGTTGTTATATGTTTTCCACCAGAATCTAAGCCTGCTAGTGCAAGGAATGTGCCATATATGAAACATATTCCCCAAAAGCCATACCTGTATAGAGAATTTCATTAATTGTTTGACATGTAACTTAGATGCTAAGAAATTAAGTTATCTAATGAACATTAAAAGTGATTAGGTTTAGGCCAGTAGGTTACCATGAACCATCATGCCATTGTTTTTCCTCAAGATAGCGCACTGCATTTGTGACTGAAATCTCTATTTCTTCCTTCCTATGTGTTGGATGCAGAATTTTGAAGGCTACTAGAGCTTGGATTATTGACGAAGTGTTTTCAATGTGACTGATTAGATCATCCAAAGTAAAAAAAACAAATGTTAGCGTCTTATATATCTATCAGATTACCCCAAAAGGCAAGGATTGACTTTACTCTCTTTCAACAACAATGTCGGCGAACACTTCAGAAGGATTCAGTTTCTGCAGATAACGTAAAATAAAAATGAGAAATTATCTATATCTTGCGAGAATACTGATAATTCAAAGTAGCCATGTAGAATTTTTGACAGTCTCACAGACATTTATTTTCTAATTGTGGCAACTTCTAGTAACATTTTTTTTATCACTTAGGTTGCTAAACAAACGAAAAATTATCTCCATAATATTTAAATGTATTTCGAACTCATCATGACATATTTAAAAAAAAAAAAAAAAAAAAAAAAAAAAAAAAAAAACCTCATGACATCAGACATATTTAAGCTATTACTTCCTTGATTAAACATTTCAATGAGTTTGAATAACTGAAGATTTATTACCTACCGAGCATTAACTTACATTAAATAAAAGTTGGCAATATCAAATTCACATACTATTAATTGGTGTAAAAACCTTTATACGTATATTTTTACCTGTAAGTATGGTTGTGGGATTGGCATTTCCCAACTACCAAAACCTCCACTGATAGGAGACTGCACACTAAAGAGGAAGTTAACAGCTTCATATAACCTCTCGTTATCAGTTTTTTCTCCTGAAACCTCGTCTGGCATTTGAGATAGTAATCGAACGCACTGCAAGGATAACTCAAAATAAGAACAAATATTTTCTGCAAAAGTCAAAAAAAATTTAATTGTGGTTATAATATAACTTTGAGTGCTTCAGCTGTGTTACCTGTTAATTATGTTTAAGATCAAAGATAGAATAAGTTATTATTTAGCATATACTTTTAAAGACAATATGTGTATTATTATTATGTCCTAAGTATGCATATGGGTCAGAAATAGTCAAAACGACCCAATGCAATGAAACAGTTATTAGGCAGTTATTATAGTTGGTAGTTACTTTCCTCAAACGACACAATGGTTAGTTTATAACTGTCATTTGTTGTTGTGTCGTTTGGAAACCTATAAATAGGTCATTTGCTGTACAAAACATATATCAACTCTATATCAATATTATTTACTTTGTTGCATAAATTCTGTCCAAGTTTTACTTACATTTACTGTTACATTACTTATTACCAAACACAAGAGATATCAATGACTATCTACAATCACTTGTATCAATCCAAAAGTGTTGCCAGAAAGCCTGGCCAACATTGGCATCAGAGCCAAGGGAAGATACGATCATGGGAAAGGCAAACACCAAAGATTGATCAAGGGTTCTACACTGGTAGATACTTGTTAAGAGAAACACCATCAAGGCTGGTCAAGTGGTCTGCAAGAAAGAAGTGCATCAGTCCTAAAGGGAAAGAGATGCTTGTCAAGAAAGTACTTGAAAACCAAGCATATAACACTTCTCAGTTGGCACAAAACCAAAAGGTTGAGACTGCAAAGAAAAAGAAGAAACCAAGATGTTTCATTTGCAGAGAAAGGGGCCATGCATATTGGTCATGTGAACAAAGAAAGAAGATTGCAGCCATTGAAGTGAAACAAGAGGCAACCATAGACAGCCAAGTACTTGATGAAGAGACCAAATTTCCAGAAAAGGTTCATATAGAACCAGACTATATGGTTGAAGGATCAAGGGACAAGTCATGGAATGAAGTTTGGTTTGTTAGCAGTGGTTATAAACATCACCTTTGCCCAAGCAGAGTTCAATTCAAACGAATTGAATACAAGTTTAAGATGATCTGCAGAGATGAAAAAGAGAAAAAATTTGTTTTTTCTTATGGTGTGGGTGATGCGGTGGTCAACACAAAAGATGGAGACATAATTGTTCAAAATGTTCAATACACCCCTGAGGTGTCATTAAACATACTAAGTTATGATCTCTTTGAAGAACAAGGATACATGTTGAAAATTGAAGACAACATGTGCACACTGAAATGCATGTTTGATGAGAACACTGTGGAGACTGAAAAGGAACAAGAGACAGGCAACAATCAAGAGAAATGGAGTCCAATCAGAGAGCATAATAAATACTTAGATGATTACTTTGAGTCTTTGGAACCAAAGGATGAATGCTCATTGGTTAAGGGACTTGAAGAACTGAATCGGAATAAGGAGGACACCCAAGACTATGTGGACAATGACTACATCAGTTGGAATGGGACCCTATATGCTCTCAAGGTAAATTCCTTTAATAGGTTCTTATCC
Organism: Chrysanthemum seticuspe; assembly: GCA_019973895.1. Taxonomy (NCBI): domain Eukaryota; kingdom Viridiplantae; phylum Streptophyta; class Magnoliopsida; order Asterales; family Asteraceae; genus Chrysanthemum; species Chrysanthemum seticuspe. The sequence goes on along the minus strand of BPTQ01000007.1, from coordinate 26,528,148 downwards.
TTTATGAATTTACTCAAGAAAAACAGTCTTGTTTACAACAATTGGAGCATATTCAGTGGAAAGTTTATAGAATTGGTAAAGTGGTTCTATTTGGTGCATCTCAATTATGATGCATTAGACATGATACCACCAGTTATTCATGAGAAGGAGATAGATTTGCTGAGTTTGTATAAAATAGTAGAAGGCTTTCGTGGATATGTGGCAGTCACTTTAAGTGACAAATGGAAGGGCATTGCAAGCATACAAGGATTATCAGTTGATGATGATGAAGCCATAAAGGCTTGTTACAGAAAGTTCATAGACCTCATAAGTGTTTACCACGAGACTGCTAGGATGCCCAGTGTTGAGAGAACAAGAGATGTGGGAGAATGCAGTAAGTATGCAGAAGAAAGGGACCCACAGAACTGGAAGAATGAAGCAGTAGAAGATGGATCACAAGGAGAAGAGATGAACTACTATGGTGTTGAAAGGTATGGCAATGAAGAGAAAGATGCAGCCCATGACACAAGCAGTGAAGACATCAGTGATTATGAGATCATTGTGTGAAGAAACTGGAAGCAAGACTCACTCATGAAGATTTGATCTTAAAATAATTAGGAGGGAAATGTTACCTGTTAATTATGTTTAAGATCAAAGATAGAATAAGTTATTATTTAGCATATACTTTTAAAGACAATATGTGTATTATTATTATGTCCTAAGTATGCATATGGGTCAGAAATAGTCAAAACGACCCAATGCAATGAAACACTTATTAGGCAGTTATTATAGTTGGTAGTTACTTTCCTCAAACGACACAATGGTTAGTTTATAACTGTCATTTGTTGTTGTGTCGTTTGGAAACCTATAAATAGGTCATTTGTTGTACAAAACATATATCAACTCTATATCAATATTATTTACTTTGTTGCATAAATTCTGTCCAAGTTTTACTTACATTTACTGTTACATTACTTATTACCAAACACAAGAGATATCAATGACTATCTACAATCACTTGTATCAATCCAAAAGTGTTGCCAGAAATCCTGGCCAACAAGCTGTGCAATCTGAGACGGGCCACCCCATATCTTGGTCACTGAATGTCCACGCCCCTTTACTGGATATTCGAAACTGTTTAGTGAAATCTCCAGATGGATTGTCCTTAATTTGAGATTCTTTGAGATAGAAATTGGCTTTTCTAAGGGTATCCCCATATTCTTCTGGCATATTACTTGATATTATAGCTTGAGTTGCGAATGCGCAATCCCATAATTGACTACCAAATGTTTGCATTTTCATCCCATCTTCTCCTAACCACAAGTAGTCAGGCACTCTAGCAAGATGATGCTTGAACTCATCCCCGTTTGGGTCCAGTGACCACCAACACATCATTTGCAAAAACTACATCCAAAGCAAATGCTAGTTACACGTACTTAACACTTGCACATATTATGATATGATACCTAAATTGGCAACAAAGTGAATGTATTAATTATACTTACCTTTTCCACGCACGCCATATTAATGTATCTGCTGTCATAAGCGCTATAACGCATCAAGTCAACTGTTCTTTTTAAGGCTCTTTCTCTTAATTTGGTTAAAGGCCAATACTTGAAGAGTGGCTCGCTGATATAATGCAGACCATCCCACAACAAATCTTGGATTGTTGTCTGAGGGTAAAAGAGATCTGCCTGTGTTTTATGTTAAAAGATAGATAATTATACATGAGCCTCTACCTCCGTGAAACATGTATATATATATATATGTATGCTTATATAATCATTTAGTTAACAACCTTGCAACAATTATGGCGCTGTTTATTCCAATTTATCTCTTCATAAGGGATACAATGAATCTCTTGTCTTAGGAGAAGAACAAGATCAGTGATCGGACCATGGAATTTTCTCCCATATAGATAAGACATTGGCATATAGGCCGTCCGACAATAACACCACATTTTCGCTACACCAAGTCAGAAAAATGATAAGAATATCTAAGAACTTTTTTATTATTATTATTATTTTTATTTTTATTTTCTTTTATTTTTTTTTTACATTTTCTTTTTATTTTTTTAGGATTTGTATCATAAATAAATGCATAAGGTTAACCTTTTACCTCTAATACAAGCGAAGGGGTGTTTTTCCGGCTTAAATAGCCGGCTTATGGCTTATTTGGTTTTGGGCGTATGTTTAATTTTTGTGGCTTATTTTGAAACCTTTCGGCTTATATAAGCTTATTATGGCATCGGGTTATATAAGCTTATTATGTACCTGGATTAAAAGGCAACGATTCAGGAAAGATCCAAAATTCTGGGGGCATCGGGTTGCACCCCTCCCAATCGTAAACTCCCAGCACCTACACAGGACGGAATGATGTATGCTAAAGGAAGAAAGTAGTTGCTCAACCGAAATGTTTATTTTCTTCTTTTTGAGCGGCGAATATTATTAAAAAGCAACTAGCAAGAGGCTAGACGGAAAAATTACAAGCGGAGATACTGACCGTAACTTTCCCGTCTAGCCTCTTACATTCTATGATCCCCATGGAGATGTTCAACCAACTCTTAACTTTTTGCGTTTTACTTAACTTGTAAACGTTTTTCTCCTTGTTGAGAATATGCAACAAACAAACGGAATTTCCTGAAACATATACTAACGGACGTACCGACAAATATATTTTTCCCCAAGATGGAATAGAGGTTGCACCACCGTGGTCAAGTATCCACTTCCTTCTTCGATCTAGTGCTCCATTTTTGTCATCGGGTTCTTCTCCTAACAGCCGTAAGGATATGTAGTTCAATACAGATCCCATCATGGTGCTGTGACACTCAATATGGAATCCCCACCCTCCATCTTCGTTCTGATTTTAGGTGACATTAACATGATCCATAAATATTGCTCAAAAATCCAAATTGAGACCTACTGAATTATAATCAATCTTCATTTGTACTCATCCAAAAGTATGTATCTATTACATTTTTAAACATTATACACAGCAGCTATGAATATGAGCAAGTGCGTCAAATGCGTGACAATAGATGGAGTATGGATAAAAGTAGACTTAGTTTCTTCTGGTATAAATGTGTGGTTTGATTATATTCGAACGTGTTAAAATGGACAATTAATAAGAAAATATTTGCAAGAGACCAGACAATAATACAAGCTAGGGAGAGAGAGATAAATAAGCCACTCTATCCATTTTATAAAGTTATCCTACATCTAGAGAAAACTCAACTGCAGGACATATATGAGTTTGATGTCGTTGAGGTCAAGATCTTTGCTCGGGTAAATTTTTGAGAAGACCATGTTGTTTCTAAATTTTGTAGGGACCAAATAATGGTTTGAACAACATCAAGAAACTAGAGTGTTTTGTTCTGATGGGTACGTTATCCGCCAATTGAATCATATCCATGATGATGTCGGTTAAGATGTTAGTAATTTTCTACTACTTAATACCACACCCGTATCATAATTATTGTCCTCAGACAAAAAAAACGCAGTTTAAGAAAAACACACATTTTTACCCTTTGACAATAATTTAATGTATCCATTTAGTTTTATAAATAGCAATTTTGATTAAGGGTAATATAGTAAGCTTAAGCAATTTCAAATATTATACTCCATATATATAGTAGTGAATATTTAATTTAAGACAAATAAAAAAAATTAACAATAAAATTGAGACAAATGTAGTAACCTCTTTCCAAATGTCAAGAATTCTTACCTGGTGGTTGTAGATATAACGTTTCATTTCTATCTTGTGTTCTTTTGTTAACTGTGTGTTAATGTTCCCGCTGATGTATAGCACAATAAGCTGCATGCATACAGTATATACATATTTATAAAATTGCTTAAATAACATAGCATCTATAACATTTACAAAAGAAAAAACAAAAAAACTTTTGCATATCCAAACATACGGCTAGAAATATTTGTAACATGCATAATGTTAATTTATCTATATATTAGTAGAGGTGGCCATCCAAACCGGTTCCGGAACCGAAACTGAAAAAAAGCCGAAACTGAAACCGGTCAAAACCGGTTCTTCTAAGAACCGGTTCGGTTCTTCCAAAAACCGGTGGTTCCTAACCGGTTCCACCTATTAGCCGTTAGAACCGGTTCCAAACCGGTTCCAACGTATAAATTGCATTTTAGAGACAGTAGCAGATTTTGGAGCCGTTGGGGGCATTTTTGACCGTTTTCTAACGGTTATAATCCTACTTATGCCCCATGTTTATCCCACTTTACTTGAAGATCATCAGATTATTACTTATTTACTTCGGCATAATTTATGAAAACTTACAAGGGGTGGCGTCAGAAACAAAGGGCCGGCATTTTCAGCAGGCCAGTGACCATCTTTTGCTTGTATCGCACGGACCAGTCGGACTGCTTTTTTCACTGCTGTCGTCACAGCTTCATAATTCACTTCTTCTTCCTCTTTCAACCTTACTGGTGGTATGCTGAATAGATCAATTCCGTTCTCCTTTATCATCTGCAGACACATGCTATAGTATTAAGTATTAACATCAATCGTGCATGTTTTTACGCTCTTTTTGAAGGTAGTTTTTATCAGGATTAATATACAGAGCTATTTAGGTTACTTAACCTTATAAAAATTATACATTTTGATCACTCGATTTAGCAGTGACTTGTCTCATAATATGTCGTGTACGTTCAGTTTGTTCGCTAACCTTATTGTAAAAAAAAAATAGCAGGATAACCTATTGGATACAGTAACTGTAATATATGCATGCATGCATGCATTAATCCTTTTCAATAAATCGAAGTCTGAATAGAATGATAAGAGTGCTAGGTATCATAACAAGGGTTCCCTTCATCGTCGCGCCACCTCAGCGCCACATCAGCATCTCATTTTCCCACAACTAACCACAACAAACCCCCTCCTTACTCATAACAAACCTCAACCTCTTCATTTGGGGCCCACAATTACACACACTACACACACAAACACACACACTACAAATATTAAAAACAAAATTGTGTTGCTTTGTGTCAGTAGTTCACCTCGTCGTCCCCACGATTTGGTATCCGACGGCGAGCCACGACAAGGGGGGCCGGTGTGGCGACGAGCGACGGCGAGAGCTCCACGGTGGCGGCGAAAGGGACGGCGAGCTCCACACCGTCCACTCTAAGAGAAAGATACATGCCTTTGATTTCTATATGAACTAAAAATCAAAGTGATAAAAACTCGACTACTAGCTAGTAAATTTTAAATCTTATTAATTTACAGAAGCCAATATTGTAATTAGTAGATACTCACATTATCAAAAACTAAATGTGTGTACGTATAAGCACGATTAATATCAATATTAGCTAAAAGCAAGATTAATAGTGGTTATGTTTACCTGTAACATCATGAGCAAATCGCTAGATGCTTGGTAACCTTCCTTTTGCCTATGAACGAAATACTGACGAGCATTTTCAACTTCTTGTTTTTCTTTGTTGGTCCCGGCATCAGGATCGAATTCCCAAATTTGGCGTCCAACAAAGCTGTTGGTGCTAAACAGATAAGGATCGTTCCCTTCTGCTATCTTCAACTGCCACATTTTGTTGATGGATAACTCAAAGGTAGCAGCTAGCAAGTGAATGTACATGTAGCATTTTATAGTGTTTTTTTTCCTGCTATTGTTTATTTTTCAACGAGACTAAAATTGACAACCTCTGGTTACAGGTCCATTTTTTTATATTATCTTAAAATAATTGTTCACTTTTCACTTTAACTAATAAAAAGAGACATTCGTGAAGAAATATTCTATTTGATTGTTTGAAAAATATAATAGTCTCACTTTTATTAAAATATATGATTTTTGTCTGCTGACAATAATTTTAAAAACTGAAGTAATATTATAAATGACTTAAATGCCCTAGAATATAAACTATTTTTATATATGACAAAAGTTATACTTGTAAGATCATTAGTTTTTTCTTTTTTCTCTCTTGCTCAAAAACATAAAAACATATATTTTTTTTCTTTGTCTTCTTTTTATTTCTTTCTAATTTGAGAACATGAAATAAAAAAATTAAATTTCATTCTCCTCCTCTTCCATTCTGTTCATTTTTGTCATTTTTTTCCTCAAAACTCGAGAATAGAGCGTAAGACTTCATTAATAATTGAGTAAATTACATGGATCTTCCTTGTGATTTGTCCAAAAATGTATCTACAATCCCTAAAACTATTTTTTTTTTGCACAAATAGTCCTTAAGGTTAACAAAAATGACACCAACAGGTCAACAAAAAAAGACACCAACAGTCATTAACTATTGAAAGGAATAACTCTATCAGTCCCTCGACTTTTTAAAATTCATAACACCAGAAGTCCATCGAGTCATCGACTATAAAAAGAATAACACGAGTGGTCTCTTTAGGACGACTAATGTTATTCTTTTAAAAATTAGCGACTATCCATACAAATTAAAAGTTTATAGGACGACATATGCATTTCTAAGCAAACACTAGGGACAATCCATGTAATTTATTATAAATATGTTGAAGTTGAGGTCAATATTGATTTAAGAGTAAATTACATGGATCGTCATTGTGGTTTGACAAAAAAAAGGAAAGGATTAGTGTAATACTCTCATGGAGAGGGTAAAACAATTCGTTATCCATGGTATATATATTTATTTGGGATAAATATATTTAAGTATAAAAAACAAAAGTATATTCCCTTAAAGATATGTATATTCGGCCGATCCCTAAAGGAGGTAGTTTTGATTTTATGTGAAACTTGTATGCTTAAGGATAATTATCTAGGGACTAGTTAAATTAAGATTGTCTTTAGTATCACATAAATACAAAAACAACTTAAAATATAATTACTTTAATCCTTCAAACCCTAAATCTCCCTCTCCTCTTCCTCCTGATCGATCAGCCAAAAACCCAAAGGGACGAACTCAAGTCGATTCCATAGTCGATTAGACCTAGTTGACTTTGTACTATACAACTTGCATATGTTCTTAGCTCTAGTTTCACTTGTGCAGTACCGGTGGATACCTGACGAAACGAACGTGGTGATTCCCCCCAAGAAACCCTAATTTGGTTAACTGAAGTTCAAGAGCAAGAAGAAGGTTATTCTGTGCAAGCTATGAAGGTCTAGAAACTTACGTTACTGCAAGATCAAGTGAGTATTCTATTAACACCCTGTATACTTGTTAAGATTAGGCTATGTCACTCATGAAGAGATTCGTATATTAGTGGTTTGGTGTGCATGACTTTAATTTCTATATTTTTCGCTATGCAGGTTTTATAAGTCATGCGGTTGACCACAAATACCTTACAAAAAAAGGCATATGTCGTCCTTGAAACTTCTTTTCAAAGTCGAATGACTGTTGGTGTTATGCTTTATTCAAAATCGAGGGATTGTTGGTGATATACTATTTCATAGTTAGGGACTGCTTGTGTCATTTCTTTTAACCTTATTACTATATGTGCAAACAAATAGTTTATGGGACTGTAGGTGCATTTTTGGACAAACCACAAGGACGATCCGTGTAATTTAACCATGATTTAATAGTAATTTTTTATACCTACTATTGTTAAATTTATATTGTTCATACTAGTTTTAATTTCCATATAGGCACGAGATTCAAATTGAGCTTGTTTGGTTGACTTAAAATGTAATAATGAGTTGAAATGTGAATGAAATGTGATCTCATAACATTATAATTTGAAAAAATTTGGACATTTTGGTTGACTTAAAACATAATTTAGTTTAATAGTAATAAAATAATATCAAATCAATAATAATAATAATAATAATAATAATAATAATAATAATAATAATAATAATAGTAATTTAGTTTAATAGTAATAAAATAATATCAAATCAATAATAATAATAATAATAATAATAATAATTTAGTTTTACTATTACTAGAGGTGTGGGGGCCCAGTTAGTTTCTAGGCTTCCCACTAATTTTTTGTAAATCCTATGAGTTTTTAATAAAAGTGTTGTTTATAATAATAATAATAATAATAATAATAAAATAAAAAATAAAAAATAATACCACATTACCATTTGCATCAGGATCGGTTTTGGTGATTGACAATGAAGGCTTGCCATAGTACTTTTTGCGCTTGGGGGGCTTGGTGGTTACTATGCAGGTGATGTCTTGAGCTATGCATTCTTTGCGTCTAGACTCTAATCTGCTAGCTTACAGACTAAGTTGCTCTGACATTCTGGTATTGTAACTTCTGAGCCTTCCTTTGATGATGCCTTGCGTGCTTTTAATGCAAAAATGGATATTGGTCTTTTGAGTAATTCGAGTGAGATCGATGCCTCAAACTCATAAAGAAACTGGCAGATATATATTTCACAAGTGTTACTCAAGTAGCTGAATCCTCTTTTTCTCGATCTACTTGACATATGGCTTTGTGGAAATCTCAAATGGAGAACCATACTTCTGACTGGCCTAGGGTGGTTCCGATATCTGGGTTGGGACACACTATGAATGCTAGGACATACCGGTTTATGTTATGCTATCGGTTAGGTGTTCTCTTATTCTCTGTCAGATGTCATGCTCAGCTTGTTCCAGGGTCTTTATGGGGAGCATGATGTATCGTGTGTTGGTATTATTCGTATTAAACATCGGCATAACGTGGTGTGCGATACCCTCGTTGACATCTATTCTCGGTCAGGTAATTCAGTTCGTAACGAAGTTGATATCGGGCTTTGTGGAGAAAGGGACAAACCCTTACGTCCAACTGATATATTGCTCTACTCGTGGGACGAAGGGCTTGATGTATGTGTGGATCTGACAGGATCATCGCCCTTGACGCAAACTAGCATGGTTGATTTTGTGTCTGGTCGTGTTGTGATTGAGGTCGCACAACGTAAACGCGTCAAGTATGAGGCTAAGTGCGCGGATATTGGATACTGGTTTCTCCCCCTATCATTCTCTTTTTTAGGAACTTTAAGAAGGATGCAGTGATCTTACTAAAGAGGATCTGAAAGTTCTCAATGACTCAAGACATTAGGACACGTGCTATTGTTTATATATTTAGTAGGATAAGCTTTGACATAGCTAGAGGAGTTGTGGCCCAGATAGTATCTCGGCTTCCTACTATTTTTTTGTAAATCATTCAAATTTCTAATATAGTGATCTCCTGGATCCTCTGCCCCATGATCGTTTCTCCTTCCTCTCCTTTGATCCAACCACCTTGGTTGCTTCTATCCATCTCCCTTTTCCTTTTTTTCATCTCGTTCTTTTTCAGGGGTCCTAATTTTTTTCGTTTATGGGTTTTGATCGTTAGTATATAGATTGGTTTTAGTTGGTACTGGGTATAGTTTGCTTTCAGTTTTCCCTTTCTCGTTGGACCACCCCTTACACAGGATTTTACCCGCGGCTAGAGGTTTCCTGCTTGCGTTTTGCCATTGTTTTGTCATTGCAGTTTAAGGTTTGTTTGTTAGTGGTTGCAGGGTAAGTTTTGTCCTGTTGGAAGGTCTTGCGATTTTCCATCCAGGAAGAGCTTTGTTTGGAGTGCATTTTGATCTTTTAAGGAAAGGGTACACGTTGCTTTCTTTGTTTGGGTGCGTTTTGATCTTTTAAGGAAAGGGTACAGGTTGCTTTCTGAAAAAGGGTTTTTGTCCGATTGTGTCTCTATTATGGCGGTTTGTCCCTTTTTGAAAGGGATTGCGTTTTGTCCCATGTAAGGTGTTGCGGTTTGTCAATATTATTGCGTTTTGGAAGGTGTTGTATTTTTGGAAGGGACTGCAGTTTTGTCCCATTATTATTGCGTTTTGTCTTTACGGAAGGTGTTGCAGTTTGACCTCCAGGAGGGTTTCCTTTTTGCGGTTTGTCCATAAAAAAAATAAATAAAATGTCTTGTAGTTTAGCTTGTAGTATTTCATGGCTAGTCGTGGTGTGCCTCATATTTCTTGTCCTTTACAAGGTTGTGAAGGGTGTAGTGGGGGTAATGGTAAAAGGCTTACTAATAAATATTTTATAGACCATTTGAGTACGCGTCATTTTAAAACTGATGATTTGAAGGCTTCTCATAAGGACCGGGTGGCGAGAGATTTTTCTTTATTTTCTGCACTTGACCAGGAACTTCATGAGGCTGAGGTTTGGCTTTATGGGGTGTGTCTTTGCACCCACACTTTTAGTAAAAATTGTAAGCATGCTGACGGGGAAGTGGTTCTAGCGCCTTGTTTCAATGAAGTTGCTATCTATGGTATCCATGTGCCTTCCAGGCCTGTTTTGGATATTGTTAATGACGTTGTTGTTGTGTCGGCTAATTCTGTTGATAATGTTGATGAAGGGGTCGGCCCTCGGATACCCTCACATGTTGTTGAGTCATATTGCTTAAACATCAACCTTCTTGGTAGGGTTTTCTTGAAGAAGTTGCGAATGGTTAAATGCATTCCCCTTAGGCTACGGCTCGGGTTTGCTAAGATTTTTCGCAACGCTTTAGACAAGCTCCTTGCGATCCCGGGGGATCTTTTGTTATGGGTGCAACTCCTTATCCTACCATGTTGTGTTTTGACTACCTTCACGCCAATTAATAGAGCTCAACGACGATCTAGAGAGTGAGAACGCTGTCAGTTTGAAAGTATTTACGGGCTATTCTCCGATGGAGGGATCCTGCTGACAGGTTTGGTTTGGTGATGGAACGTTTAGCTGGAGTTACTCCATCTCTCGGTAGGGTGAAGAACCCCAAAGATCAGGATGTAGCTAACTTGGTTCAATGCAAGCGCAAACTAGGGGACGGGCACTTTACCGTTGCTATTAAGGTACTTACGTCCTCTGGAGTCGCCCCATCTACACCTGATACTCTGCTTGAGCTAGAGGCTAAACACCCCTATGCCCCACCTCATATTTTGTCATCTTCTCCTCTATGTGAAGATGCTCTTATTGTGCATAAGGATTTGGTGTTGAATAGGATCCACAACTTTCCAAAAGGGACATCAATAGGTCGGGATGGGCTCAGAGCACAACACTTAATGGACATTTTGGGAGGGGTTGCATCTGCCATTGCCGATGATCTGTTGGGTTCTATCACCGGAGTTGTCAACCTGTTCCTCAGCGGAAAGTGCCCTGCTTTATTAGGGGAGTACATTGCTAGTGCCCCCTTGACCCCTTTGGTCAAGCCGGGAGGAGGCATACGTCCTATTGCTGTCGGCACGGTGTGGCGCAAGCTTGTTTCTAAGGCCGCTTCTTCTTCAGTTGGCAACTCTATGAATTCTTATTTACAGGATGTTCAATTTGGTGTCGGCGTTCCTGGTGGTTGTGAGGTTGTTCTCCATTCTGTGAATTGGCTCATCGAGTATAGGGGTCACGAAGTTAGGTTTTCTATGTTGTTGGTGGATTTTAAGAATGTTTTCAATCTAGTCAACATGAGTGTCTTACTTCAGGAGACTAGGTTGTGATGCCCTTCTATTGCTCCTTGGGTTGAGTTTTGCTATGCCAGACCTGCTAGACTCTATTATGATGATTCTATCATGCGGTCTTGTCAAGGGGTTCAACAAGGGGATCCGCTAGGCCCTTTATTGTTCGCCCTCGCTTTGCACCCCTTAATCAAGACTATTAATCAGTCTTGTGAGCTTACCCTCCAGTCTTGGTATCTCGATGATGGTACTCTAGTTGGGGATACCCTCATGGTTGCCAAAGCGCTGGGCATTATTATGGCGGATGGTCCGGCTCAGGGTTTGTTTTTGAATGTTGATAAGACTGAACTCTTATGGCCGATGGAGGATCCCAGAAGCAGGGGGTGTTTTTCCTATAAATATCTCCCGTCCGACCAATGGTGTCAAACTTCTTAGTGGTTCAGTTAGTTTGGATGAAAGCTTCCGTCAGGATCTGGCTTTAAAAAGGGTCTCTAAAACTATCTCGCATGGAGGCAATTCTTAAACTTAACGATCCCCAATGTGAGCTCCTCCTTCTTCGCAATTGTGCCAGGGTTGCGGAATTATCTTATGCTTTGAGGACATGCTCCCCTTTGTACCTACGAGAGCCCCAAGTTCAGTTTGACCGGATGTTACGTGCTTCGATGGAGAAGATTATCACTGCCTCAGGACCAGGGTTTGGTGATTGGCAGTGGCGGTTAGCCACTCTCCCGATCAAGATGGGCGGGCTTGGCATCCCCGTTGCGTACGATATTATCCAATATGCCTTCCTCGCCTCTCGTATCCAAACGAGTGATGTACAGGACAAGATAATGATAAAAACTGATATTCATTCTCATGGTCCTTCATTTCAATATGCTCTTGATACTTTCAACATTGCTTGTAACATAGACGTGCTCTCTGTCACCACTGACGCTCCTGCCCCCATAGAGGAAGATCTTGTTTCTAAGTATTCGTTAAGTCCAAGAGAAGTGGCTATCCTCAGTAGCATCCGCGCCTCACATGCACAAGATTTCCTATTCACCATACCTATTGATGGGCTGGGCCAGAGGATGAACCATCGCCAATTTCGTTTGGTATTGTGTTATAGGCTTACTATACCTATGTTTTCTGAAGGTAGTCCTTGTCCGAGCTGTAATGTGCATCGTATGGACCAATGGGGAGATCATGCAGTTCACTGTTCTAGTGAAGTGGGTGTGAAGTTCAGGCATAACCTGGTACGTGATATTCTTGTTGATATATGCTCCAAGGTGGGGATCATGGTGCAAAAGGAGGCTTCAATGAGGTTTCTTTCAAGGGATGGGAAAGAGCTACGTCATGCAGACTTGTTATTATTCAACTAGATATAGGGGCAGGATGTATGTTTGGATGTGACTGGAATCTCTCCCTTTGCTGGTATTAATGCAGGTGATGTCTTGAACTATGCTTTCCTTGCTTCTAGACTCCAATCTGCCAGTTTACAGACTAAGCTCCTCCGACATTCTGGCATTATAACTTCTGGATCTTCCTTCGATGATGCCCTACATACTTTTAATGCGAGACCGGCCTTTTGGACAACCCATATGAGATCGCTGCCCCTAAACTCATGAAGAAATTGGCAGATATATATTTCACACGTGTTACCAAAATGGCCGAATCCACCTTTTGCTTATCTACTCGGCAGATGGCTTTATGGAGATCGCCAAAAGAAGACTACACTTCTAACTGACTTAAGGTGGTTCCGATATCCGGGTTGGGACAGACCATGAATGCTAGAACTTACCGATGTGTGTTATGCTACCGGTTAGGTGTCCCCCTTTTTTCTGCTCAGATGGCATGCTCAGCTTGTTCCAAGGTATTTGCTGGAGACATTTATGGGGATCACGCGGTATCCTATGCTGGTATCATTGGCATTAAACATCGGAACAATGTTGTGCGTAATACCCTTGGTGACATATGCTCTCGGTCTGGGATTTCGTCTCGTAAAGAGGTTGATATTGGGCTCTGCAGTGATAGGGAAAAATCCTTACATCCGGCTGATATATTGCTCTATTCTTGGGGCGGTGGGCAAGATGTATGTGTCGATTTGACAGGGTCGTCTCCCTTGACACAAACTAATATGGTTGACTTTGCACCGGGTCATGCGGTGGTCGAAGCAGCGCAACGTAAACGTGTCAAGTATGAGGTTAAATGTGCGGACATTGGATACAGGTTTCGCCCCTTCTCATTCTCTTCTTTTGGAGATCTCGAGAAGGATGCGGTAACCCTACTAAAACGCATCCGAAGTTTCTCGTTGACTCAGAAGATTGGCGCACGTGTTGTTGAGCATATTTTTAGTAGGATTAGCTTTGCTATAGCTAGAGGAGTGGGGGCCCAATTAGTTTCTCGGCTCCCACCTAATTTCTTTTAAATCCTATGATTTTCTAATGAAGTGATATTTTATATAAAAAAAATTAAAATAAAATAAATAAATAAATGAAAAATAATAATTGCTCTATTATGGCTGATATATTGCTCTATTCTTGGGATGGTGGGCAGGATACGTGTGTCGATTTGACAAGGTCGTCTCTCTTGACACAAACTAGTATGGTTGACTTCGCACCAGGTCGTGTGGTGGTTGAAGCAGCGCAACACAAGCGTGTCAAGTACGAGGCTAAATGTGCGGACATTGGATACATATTTCCCCCTTCTCATTCTCTTCCTTTGGCGAGCTTGAGAAGGATGCGGTAACCCTACTAAAGCGCATTCGAAGTGTCTCGTTGACTCAGGAGATTGGCGCACGTGCTGCTGAGCATATTTTTAGTAGGATTAGCATTTGTTATAGCTAAAGGAGTGAAGGCCCAATTAGTTTATCGGCTCCCCACTAATTTCTTGTAAATCATATGATTTTCTAATGAAGTTGATGATGTACCCTCTGAGTAGCTCGAAGGACACTCCTCTGAGACATGTCGAAACCCTTATATTCGAAGGTCCAAGTTAGGATTCCAGAATATCCATAGGCGTCAAACCATTCGTTGTCACGAATGTTACCTCATGGGAATTCGCCATTCGAAGCCCTAAGCCCTTCGGGGTATGGCTGACGAAGAAGCATTGGATAGGAGAACTTCCTGACTTGGTCAAACCCACGATCTCCCTCTCTCTCTTGGCTTCCCCGTCAAGTCTGAGAACGTGGGTCACTAAAGCCTAGCGGTTACCCACAATCATGGGACGCCCCCATGATCTCTGACATTTATGCAGAAGTGCTCTCAACCCTATTTCATCCACTATAAATAGGTTGGACGGGCAATGGATTATGGTATGCTCATTTCACACTCATATCTTTACTTACACACACTTATACAACCATAACCCATACTTACTCTCACGCCGGAGGTGGTTCGCAGGGTCCTACCCCTGCGTAATCACTTAACGTAGTGTTTCGTATTTCTTATTCTCAGGTGAAAGGCAAGTCTTGGCTGGAACATACACCCTCATACCTTTGATCATCATCGAAGCCTGGTAGTGCAATCTATTGTACAATCAGTGGCGCCATCCGTGGGACCACTACTATTAGTCCCGTAATCACCCAGTCCTAAAACCCTAACCGACTACACTACATTTCCGGCATGGAACCAGGAAGAGAAGATACACCTCCACCAGGTTTCTCTACCCTAGTCCCTCTCAACACAACTAACACCGATAATCTCGCCCCCATAACGGCCTCAACCTTTACCACACGATCTCGTTTGGAAACTACTCCCGTACATCACGCCTCAACATCCGCTAACCCTATTCCAGATATTAGCCCTGCCTTCGTTGAGGCAAACTTTGAAGCCTTAGATTCTTTACTAAGGGCTCATAAGAGATAGGCTCGCAACACTGAAATGCGAAGAGAGTTGGAATACTCCAGTGAGGAGTATGATGAAGAGATCGAAATAGAGGAGAGGCCTCGACCTGTTAACAGGGGGCGCTAGGCCCTACGAAATGGTTCTCCTTCCATCAGAAGGCGAAACGGAAGGACCGTGGGTTTTGAAGAAGGACCCGGAGGAGATCCGGGAAGAAGGGAAAGAATGCAAGGTGAAGGAAGGAGCGAGAATTCCAACGGAGGAAGCAACCCGGTAGGGAACGGAGGGATAAACCTACCCCCCTCTCCTAGGTGCCCATTTAGGAAGAGATGGGATGGGGGCTCCAGTACCCCCCTCATATGTTTCGAATGTCGGAGGTCCTCCTCCATACTCAGGCATGAATCAGTGACCCCCTCCGGGAATGAACCCCTACCTACCTGCTCAAACCTACAACACTTACCCTCCGAATGGTTCACTCCCCAACCCGAATTACCAGCAAATGCCCTATGGACATGCTCCTACGCAATCGATGGGTGTAAACCCTTCGTACCAACCTTCTACTGTTTACCCTACCTACACACAGCCATTTCCTAACCCGTATAATCCTACACCTGTTTATCCACCTCCATATAACCCGTACTATGCTAAAACCTCTGGAGCTTGCACACCTTTTGTGAAGTGGATCGAAGACTACCCCCTACCTGATGGTGTAAAGATGCCTACTCATATAGGCACCTACGATGGGAAAGGCGATCCTGATAACTTCCTGCACTTATTCGAAGGCGCTATAAAGATGCAAAAGTGGGTCATGCCCGTAGCATGCCACATGTTCACTTACACGCTCAGAGACTCCGCGAGAATATGGTGGAACGGACAGAAGTCGGGTAGCATTATAAGTCTAGACGATCTTAAGGCTAAGTTCCGGTTACACTTTAGCCAACAGAAGAAGTACACCAAGACTCACCTAACCGTGCACACCATCAAGCAAAGGGATAACGAAAGCACGAGGGCCTTCGTTACAAGGTATACTGATGAAACTTTGCAAATTCTAGGGTTGCACGAAGATCAAAGGATTTCTGGTTTTGTACATGGCCTTCGAACTCGAAGCTTGGTGGAGTTCCTATCCACCGATCTTCCTAACACATACAAGGCCCTGATAGAGAAGGCTTACACCTGGATTGAGTCAAAGGAGGTAGCAGCAAATGGGGCTCCGATAGAGCAAAAGGAAGCTTCTGACAAATTCTCTCGAGGGTCCTCATGGGAAGGATCCAAGAACAAGAAGAAGAACAGAGACCGCTTCACTCCATACAACAAAGGTTCGAACCACGGACTCTTGGCGAACTTAGTCAAATCTCCCAGGGAGATTCTGCTACCGAGAAAGCCGCAAAGTCCTTCGATCCACCACCTCGGATGATAGCACGAAGCAAAGCCAGAGACATGTCCAAGTACTGCCATTTCCATGAAAACCATGGACACGACACGAACAACTGCAGAGAATTAAAGAAACAGATTAAAGAGGCAGTGCGGTCCGGACAGTTAGCACATCTGGTTAAAGGCATCAAAAAGGGAAAGGACAAGTTCTCTGACACCCAACTGGGTGAATGAAAGGGGAATAAGAAGGAGGCCACACCCACAGAGGCTCTGATACTAATGGTGCACGGGCACGATCCAACCTTGAAAAGGAAGGAAGAAGATGGGGAGCTGGGAAGCGTAGGGGAAATAACCGTCCCTTACATTTTAGGGCAGACACCTTAGACTGATCCTGTGGTCATCAAGGTACGAATCTCAAACAGGGAGGTTAATCGAGCGTACATGGATTGTGGAAGCTTCTGCGAGATCATTTATGAGCATTGTTTCCTAAAGCTCAAATCATCCATACGCTCACGAAGGGTGGACTCGAAAACACCACTGGTAGGGTTCTCCGGTGAGCACTCATGGCCCCTGGGAGAAGTACCATTGGAAATCACCATAGGCGAAGGCCCCTTATCCCGCACGGAAACACTCAACTTCGTTATAGTCAGGTTAGACTCTCCTTATAATTTGCTAATAGAGAGAACAACTATACAAAAGATGGGCATTATTGTTTCCACCATACATGCTGCTATTAAGTTCCAAACCCCCTTTGGAGTAGGAACTGTTCATTCTAATTATGGGGCGGATAAGGGTGTATATGGTGTCAAAAAGATCAAAGAAGAATCGGAGGAGCCTCTGATAGTAATTCTAAGCTGCACAGATGCGGAAGAACGTGTTGTAGTTAACCCTAGCTACCCTGAACAAACGGTGGTAGTAGGAAAGCAACTCCCGGCGAACTTCAAGGCGAAGCTCACAGAACTATTGCGGACTAACCTTGATGTTTTTGCTTGGAAATATTCTGACATGACAGGGGTACCAAGAACATTGCTGATAGACGGACAGTCCTTCAGAACGGAGCATAAACTCAATGAATACAAACACATTGAGCCGATAAAACAGAAAAGGAGGAGCCTAGCCCCCGAAAGAAATGTTGCAGCCTGCAAAGAAGTGGATGAACTCACACAAGCAGGCATTAAGTACCAAACTTGGGTAGCCAACCCAGTAATGGTCAAAAAGAGCGACGAAGGGTGGCGCATGTGCGTTGACTTCACTGACATCAACAAATCATGCCCGAAGGATTGCTACCCCCTACCAGAAATTGACTGGAAGGTAGAATCCTTGGCAAGCTTCCGGTTAAAATGCTTTTTAGATGCCTACAAAGGGTATCATCAGATCCATATGGCAAAGGAGGATGATGAAAAGACAGCCTTCTACACGAACAAAGGTGTCTACTGTTACAGAAAGATGCCATTCGGTTTAAAGAACGCAGGGGCCACTTACCAACGCCGCGTAGATAAAGCCTTCAACAAACAAATAGGCAGAAATCTCGAAGCATACGTTGACGACATGGTTATCAAAAGCAAGACGGAAGAGGACCTACTCCTCGATGTACAGGAAACCTTTGACCAACTCCGGGCGATTAACATGAAGCTGAACCCTAAGAAATGCTCCTTCGGTGTCGAAGAGGGACAATTCCTAGGGAATTTGATCACTAAGCAGGGAATAAAGGCTAATCCCTCCAAGGTCAAGGCAATCTCAGATCTTCAAGCCCCTAAGTGTCCAAAAGATGTGCAGAGCCTGAATGGGAAGCTGGCAGCTTTAAGCCGGTTTTTGTCGAAGGGGGCTGACAGGTCCCTACCATTCTTCAAAACACTCAAGGGATGCGTGGATAAGAAAACTTTTCAATGGAGTCAGGATGCTGAAGTTGCCTTTCAGAATATGAAGGAGTTCATCGAAATCCTTCCAACACTTACAGCCTCAATCAAAGGCGAAGTGTTTTTAATGTACTTAGCATCCTCAATGGAGAGTATTAGCGCAGTCCTTATGGCAAAACGAGACAAACAACAGATCCCCATTTACTTTGTCAGCATGGTCCTACAAGGGGCAGAGATCAACTATCCAACATTGGAGAAGTTAATATTAGCCCTAATCTACGCAGCAAGGAGGCTCCGATGCTATTTCCAGGCCCATCCAATCACAGTCTTAACCGACAAGCCACTCAAACAGATCTTGTCGAAACCCGAAAAGTGAGGGAGGGTGGCTAAATGGGCTATTGAACTTGGAGAGCACGAAATAGAGTTCAAGGGACGAAACTCTATTAAAGGTCAAATTCTCGCAGACTTCTTGGCAGGAAAACCTTCCGAGCCTGACGTAGAAAAGGAAGAGCCCAAAACTAACCTCACTCAAATATAGGATGACTGGAAGCTTTATACAGACGGAGCATCCAACTCCGATGGTTCTGGAGCAGGTCTAATGCTGGTCAGCCCTGACGGGAACGAGCATACATATGCTCTTCGTTTTGAGTTCGAAGCCACAAACAATGAAGCGGAGTATGAAGCGTTGCTAGCAGGCCTCCGACTGGCTAAAGATATGGAGGTCAAAGCCCTCGCTGTTTTCGTAGACTCCCAATTGGTGGCAAACCAAGTGGCGGGCTCCTATGAAGCAAGGCAGCCCGTCATCAAACAGTACTTGGAAAAAACAAAGGAGATGCTAGAGAGCTTCGACTCCCACACCATCCAGCACGTTCGTAGGAATCAGAACAAGAAGGCAGATGCACTAAGCAAGCTAGCTTCTATGGCCTTCGCTCATCTCACCAAAGAAGTACTTGTCGAAGTCCTTCCTGAAAGATCCATTGTTCGCAAAGAAGTTGCATATGTGGTTCACGAAGAAGGAGAGACTTGGATGACTCCAATCAGGGAATATTTGATAAGTGGTTTTCTCCCTGAAGATCCCAAGCTAGCAAGGAAGATTCGGGTTAAGTCCCCGCAGTACCGGCTAATAGGGGAAACCCTATATAGAAGGTCATTTTTATCACCCTGGTTAAGATGTGTGGGACCCAAGCAGGCTACGAGCATTATCTCTGAAGTCCACGAAGGATCATGCGGCCTCCATGCAGGACCCCGCTCAGTTGTCTCGAAGATAATGAAATTGGGCTATTATTGGCCTTCGATGCACAGGGATGCGGCAGAAATCAATCTCAAATGTGAAGCTTGTCAGATACACTCTAACGTTCCAAAGATGCCCAAGCAGGACATGACAAGTGTGACATCCGCATGGCCCTTTGATGAGTGTCTAAATACTCATCATTTTTATTCCATCTGCACTGCAAAAACAGTCAAAAACACTTTGAAAAGTCTTAAAAAGACAGAAAAAATATTTAGACTGTATTTTATGCATAAATTGTCAAATCTAGTCCCTGGTTATTCAAAACAAGTTAATTTTTCATAAAAGGCCCTCAGGGATTTTCAAGTTGTCAAAATTAGACTTATAAAATTCAATTTTGCAAAATGGCAACTTTAGTCCTTGAAGTTTCAAAGATTGACAGAATTTACCCCTGGACATTTTTAATTTGAAAATTATTATTTTTGGTCCTTGGGAAAATTAAACTTGTCAAAAATGGTCCTTATAATAAATTTTGGAAAATTACAGTTTCGGTCCCTTGGTTTTTGTGGAATTGCAAGTTTGGTCCTTGTTATTAATACCAAATCCCTTGAACCCTTGCTTGAGCCTTGACCCCCACGCCAAATCTACCCGTGAACCCCCTCCTCTTGTACAACCACTAAGCATTTAATGCTTTACCCACCATCCCACCTTTCCCGGATAACTCAAAATTATATCCAAAAACCCAGAAACCAACTTCACCCATCCCCTGCACGCCTGTCCCTCTCTTTTTCCCAATCCTTTCCCATACTCCCAACATACTAGCCCCGTCATTGTCGGCCATTGGAAGCAGCAACAAGACCAGAAAGAAGACAAAGAGAAGGCAGAATACTTTTTTTTCTATGGCTTGTATAAATAGAGAATGTAGTATTAGTGTATGGGCAGTCTAGAATCAGTTTCTAGCTCAGTTTTAATTTTCATTGTCATTTTAAATTTCATGTAACCTTTAATGTTCAAGTAATGCAATTTCAGTTTTCTTTGAATTCCAGTTGTAATGTTTCCTAGCTAGTTTATGAAAAAGTTTACTTTAATCCTTCTTTTCAAATTTTCTTCTTATATGCAATTAAGTTCATAATGCTTATGTGCTTATTGCTAAACCTGTTGTGTTAAAAAGTGCTCTTGTTAGTTATTAATTCAGTTTTCAAAAAGATAAGCCAAGCTCAATTTCAAGTTGTTTCAAGTTTATGCTTGGCTTCCATTTGGTTATCTTAAATTCTCTCTAGTTTAACTTTGTTTCTGCAGCATGTATGGGAATTGGAAGCTAACCTTTCAGCTTAACATAAGCCCTCAACAAGCCACCCCTTGTCTGTTTTGTCCTGCATCAGTAGTAGTAACCACAACAGCAATCTAAGTTGCTTTTTGAAGTGCTTATCAGGTTCTCTATTTACCTCATTTAGATTTTCTCAATTGCTTTTAGCTTAATTAGGTTAGTTTAAGTTATTGCTTATTATATGCTTATTTTCCTTTCTTTCTTAGCTTAGGAATTTCCTAGTGTAGTTCTTATGGCCAACTGTTTCTCCCCCTAGTAAAATATGCTCCATCTGTTTTTCCCTTAGTTGTTTTTGTTTTTTTCTTGTAGCTTATCTTAGTCCATCAATGCATGTGTTAGCTTATTGGTGAATTCATTTTGTTTATAAAGTACTTGTTCGACTGATCTTGGTGCTTCTAGGCTCAAAAATCTGCCAGAGAGTGTTTGGATTAGCTAATTTGGTGGGTCAAAAACCACCTTGACCCACTTTTTATTCCTAAAGTTGTCTGGTTCAAGCCTTAAAACCAAGTCAAAGTGGTTTTTGCCCACTTAGACCTGGTTAGTCAAACTAAATTTAGTGTCTTAGTGTCAAGATTGGTCATTTTAAATGGATACAATGAGTCTCAAAAGGTTTGGGTATTAAAAGTTCTAAATCTGTCAATGTCTTGCAGTCCCACTAGCTTTTTTTTTAAGCTTAGATTCAGGCTAGTTGTAGCTACACTTAGGTTCTAATCTTGTTAGTTCAAGTAGTTAGTATTGCTCTCCCAACCTGTCTCAGTTTGTTTTTAAAATGGAGGTCACCAAGTAGCTTATTTTTGCCTTTAGTACATTTCCTTTTTTTTAGCCATTTAACTTGCCATTTTGTTAGAAATGCTTGATTTAGTACTTAGATTAGTTTGCAAAAGAATAAATTAAATAAAATAAATAAGTAGCAAAAAAAGGAGGAACTGGGAATCGAACCCAGGACCTCCTGCACACGAGCACCAAACCTGACACCACACCCAACTGCCCTTGGGACTTCTTTTGTTCAAATTTTGCACAATTAAATCTTTAAGGACGTTAGGCAGTTTATGAATAAGTTTTTCCTAGCTTAATTTCAGCTTATTTCTCCACACAAGCACATGTTTTCTTATTTTTCTTAGGCTTAGTATACAACATAGTAGTTTTTGTGAAATTTTCAGATTTTTCCAAAATCATTTAGTATTTTTAATTAATTAATTAGTTAAATCTAGTTTTTAATTCATAATAAATAAATAAAAACTCAAAAAATTACCTGGCTTTTTTCTAAAATTATTTTTAGTCATTTAGAATGTACGAAAATTATATTTGCACTCGTAGGATGTAAATTGCATTTTTTATCTAACGATTTTAAATATAGAATTAAAATGACTTCAAAGTCTTTATTAGATTTAATTTCCTTAGTGTAATCAATCATAACCCCTTTCCTGTTCAATATCACTCGATCACATATTCGTTGTATTACAGTTTTCACACCTCGTTGGGACTTAACGACCCGGGGAAACACTAAACTCCTCTGGACTTAATTGCATTTTGTTCTGAGCTATTTGACTTATATGGTTGACCATTCACAAGTTGTTGACTAATAAAAGATAGACCGTTCGGAGCGAATCAAAATTTGGCGCCGCTGCCGGGGAGGTGTGCTGCGTACTACGAATTTGAAGCATCAGTGTTGTTGAATATACATCCATTGTATATTTACCATCCTTGTTCATATTTTCTTATTATTATCATATAAAAACAAAACGGTTCCCGAAAATATTTTAAAATCAGTTTTCAACAAACACAAAAACCCAAAAAGATTTTCTTTCTTATATTTACAAAATGTTTATCCAAAAATCTAAAAATATCCATCTTTACCCTCTCACATCTTTGATTCTTCATCCCAACCCCTCTGTAAACCTTTGATTCTTTCCTATGTCGTATCCACACCATTTTGGTTGCCAATGGTGTGGTGGTCCTCATAATGGTGGGAATTGTCCCGGCTGTAGCATGGTAGAATCAGGAGATGGGTCTGTCTATAACCAAGCTCCCTATCCTTACCATGACACATCTGATTCATTCTACCAGCCACCACATCATGAGATATTGACATATCTGTGTGAGTTTTGTGGAGGTCCTCACTAAGGATTTGAGTGTCAATCCGGAAACGCGTTTGTCTATGAACAGTTTTCTGG
The DNA here is from genome assembly GCA_019973895.1 of Chrysanthemum seticuspe. Classification (NCBI taxonomy): domain Eukaryota; kingdom Viridiplantae; phylum Streptophyta; class Magnoliopsida; order Asterales; family Asteraceae; genus Chrysanthemum; species Chrysanthemum seticuspe. The sequence goes on along the minus strand of BPTQ01000007.1, from coordinate 26,505,045 downwards.
TAACACTCAGGACTTTGGAAATTACCAAATTCCATATTATTCACATGTCCAGCCACAACAATCATTTTGTTGTGAGTACTGTGGAGGTCCACACGTTAGCTCGGATTGTCAAACGGGGAATACATTTCCTTGTGACAATTTTGACACATCATTTCAAGACCAACCTCCACAGTACCAAATGATTCAAGCAACTCCTCATGAAACTACGACAGACCTTCTACTGAAGAGTCTAGAGTTATTAAAAGAACTTAAGGAGGAATCGGCTATGTCGTTTCAAAACTCTCGTGAGGAATCTATGGCAGAATTACTTGCAAAAGAACGAGATGCTAGAAACGAAAAGAGTATGGAGGAATTACTTGTCGAAGAACAAGCAGCTAAAACACGTGCTATATTTCGCAATGCTGCTCTTCTCGATGAAGATGATGATGAAGTTACCCTTGATATTCGTCAATTTTGTACGGGTTCATCAAGTTCATCAGTTGAAATTCCTTCCATGAAAAATCAGGGAGAAAAGACTATGATGGAATTACTAGCAGAAGAACAAATGGAAATTGTAAAACATATGTATGCTAGTCCTTCTCAACTCCCTCAGTCTGTTGTTATCACACACGATATTCCCACTCACTCTCTAAACATGGGGGATGAGCATCTTGACACTGTTCCTGAAAAGGAATCTGATGAATTCATAAAGTCTAGTGTTGAGAACCTTGTCCCAATCCCGAGAGAGTCACAGGGAACTTCTGAGCATATGTGTGATTCTCTTTCCCCTCTTGAGTATTCTCTGGATCATTTTGAAACTTTCTCCGATTTTAGCGACGATTGTGCTTCTTATGGAAACATCGAGTATGTTGAGGCATCACTCCCACAGTCTGGCCCTCTTCTTGAGGAGTTCACCGATGAACTCACTCACACCAGTCCACTTTCATCAAAAAGTGACGATGGTCTCTTTGATTTCGAAGCCGATCTGGGAGAGATTGAAAGTCTCCCTTATAATGATCGTTCACCCACTTCTTATCCCAACAGTCCAATAGAGAATGTTGATCACTTTGTTCCCGAAGCATTCAAAACAACTCTCACTAATCCTCTATTTGAATTCGACTCTGAATTTACTTTAATTTCTGAGAATCCACTCTTTGATACTCAGATTAAGGATAGTGATGAGTCTACAGTGGAACAAGAATTCACAGATTTACATCTTGTGATTGATTCTCTTCACGAGGAGTTAGCCGGTGAACTCACTCATATCATATCTCCGCCGGAGTATGATAACTTCCACTTTGATCATGACACACCCGGGATTTGTCTTGATCACGTGAGTTTAAATGATGAGATTCATAATACTGAAATTATGGATTCTCCTATGGATGAAGATGAGTTAGGCATGATTTTCATCATGACTTTCTTTCTTTTCTTCACCTATCCCGTGACTTCTTCTCTTCTTCACTCATTCGGGAGTGAAGATACCATCTTTGACCCCGGCATTTCCATGTACCATTTGTGAGCCGAGTCTGTCTATGTATATCTCGTCGGTGTGGAACTTTCGCGTGCTTCAAATGTTTATACAAACATTTTGAATGAAAGTCCGATGGAGATTGTTCTTCCACTCTGCTTCCCCATGAACAAATTAATTCGGGGTCGAGTCAAGCTAGCGACTCGGTAATCAAAAACAGTAGTTAAACATGGGTTTTCACCCGTGTGTACCACCCTAGTGTGGGGGAGTTGTGATGAGTGTCTAAATACTCATCATTTTTATACTGTTAGAATGCCAAAAACATCTGAAAACACTCAGAAATGCTTCAAAATGATAAAAATATCACAAACAAGTGTTTTATATGTTTTAAATGCAAAAACATCAAAATCTGGTGAAAAACGTATCAAGTTTGCATAATTGGCAGTTTTAGTCCCCCAAGTTATAAAAATTGTCAAAATCAGTCCCTAGTAATTCAAAAACTTGTAAAATATCATTTTAGGTCCATGAGATTCAAAAGTTGTCAAAACAAACCCTTTAAAGTTTAAAAATCACAAAATGACAACTTTAGTCCTTTAACTTTGAAAATTGTCAAAAATAGTCCTTGGTTAATTTAAAAAATGAAAATTATCAACTTTTAACCTTGTTCTATTTATAAATGACAAAAATGGTCCTTATGATAAAACTTTTGAGAATTTACATGTTTGGTCCCTCAAGTTTCAAACTTGACAGTTTTGGTCCCTGGATTTACAAAAATGGAAATTATCAATTTAGGTCCTTGTACTATTCTTACTTGGCAGGTTTTACCCTTGTGAGAGCTTTGTAAACTTATCAAAGTCAGTCCTTCAAGATTGCTCAAATTACATTATTGGTCCTTGTTGTTAAACCAAACCAAACGGATCCTCTAATATAACCAAGCCCAATCTTCCCAGGCCCAACATCCAAACCCGGTCCAAAATTTAAATTGAAATAAAAACGCCCCACTGTTTATCCCTCCCAACCCCTACACCTGTTACCAATCAATCTTCTCCACCTGCTACCCCCACCTCACTGTCTCCTTTCCAGCACATATCTACCACATCACTATGCCCCCTCCACCTTGCAAGCCCACTCACCATCCCCATTAATTTCAGATACCAACTCCAAGACTTTTGGCGCCAAAAGTTAAATTGATGGCTAGGATATGTTGCAGTGATCCAAAGGCTGATATTTTTGATGGGAAAGATCAAGTGGGACCCACAGACTCAGAAAGATCAATATAAATCAAGAAAGAAGGCAGTGATAAGAGTTGTCGCATGCTTTAGACCAAATTAGTAGTGTAAAAGTTCTTTAATGTCTGTTTTAGCTTAAATCTCAAGTCTCAGTGTAATTTTAAGTTTGTTTCAGGTCAAATATCACTTTTGTATTGTACTTATTCCAAGTTTATTAAGATTTCAAGTTTCTATATTTCTTGGTAATTCGTATTAAATCAATCATACTTATTATAAGTCACAAAAGCTCTTTTATCCTTCCATTAAGCTCAAATAAGCTTGTTAAAGCTTTTCATGAGCTTGTATTAGAATCTAGTGTTTCAAGTTAGACAAAACCATAAAAGTCAACGAAAGTCAACTGAAGAGATTACAATGGAATTGGTCATGATATCTGGTGATTCAGAGCTCATTTTGGATTGTATCTTGGCTTAGAGGCTTTTGGAAAGTGTTAGGAATTAGAAATTCCCAGTATTAAAGAGTCGGTCACCTCAAGTATATGTAATCGTTAGAAAGCTCGTAGTCGTAGTTCTTTTAAGTTAAGTAGTAATTTAGTTAAGTAACACCGTGGAGGACGGACGGGTCTTTACCCACTGTATGCCTGATCCACAGCCCATAGTGTGGCGATTTGTGTAAGACTATAAATACTCTCTACCTCCCAAGGTAGAGAGTTGGAGCTCATAATAATATCTTTCACTTTCTCTCACTAAGCTCCCTAAACCTCTAACTTTCTCTCTCTAGAATTCCATCTATATGCTACTTTGTGTTATGGTTTGATGTGTATGTGAAAAGCTAATATCTAACAATTGGTATCAGAGACAGGTTGGATCATATCTTACACATCTTTGGATTTATAGTGGTTTTTAGGTGGTTTTTGAGTTTGAAAAAGTTTAGTGGTTTTTGCATCATTTGGTTGATCTCTTGTGTTAAAGTTTGAATTTTGTTGGTACTTTTGTGTTTAGAATCATCAAAAGTGTTTAGGTTTTCATTTGGTAAGCTTGAATCATCTTGGTTGGGTTGTTTTTGGATTGAAAAGTGATGTTTATATGGTTTTTCATGGTGGCGAGTTAGTTCACGGATAACCTTTCTTCATAGCGACTTGCTTCATTATTTTGTAGCGACTTACAGTGTTAAAAGCTAGCGAGTTAGAGCTAGCGAGTTAAAGGACAAGTAGTGGACTCTCCACTACGGGTGGCGACTTGTGGTAGCGACTTGATCAGTAGCGAGTTGCTCTTTAGCGACTTGTGTTTCTAGCGACTTGTGTAGCGAATTGCTGCCAAAATTTGGTTAGCGACTTGGTCCGTAGCGAGTTACTATTTAGCGACTTGTTCTTCTGTTAGCGACTTGGGATTCTAGCGACTTGGCTGTCTAGCGAATTAATTGGTAGCGACTTAGTGGATTTGTGTCTAGCGACTTAGAGCTTTATCATCTAGCGACTTGAGTGATTGTTTACGGTTTTCTCTTGATTTAGTAAAATCCCGTGAAAGAATCTATTTCCCGGTTTAATTATAGAGTTATAAAATCCCGTATAATCTGTTAACATGTCTACCAACGTTCCTACTGTCATCTCCACTGTTGCCGAGGATGTTCAAGCAGCTGGCTCAGATACTCGTCCACCCATGCTTGACAGAACTGACTACGATTCTTGGGCTCAACGAATCAGATTGTATTGCCTTGGAAAGGAAAATGGTGTCAACATTCTCAAATCCATTGATGAAGGACCATATCGGGTTGAGACGACTAGAGACATACTTGATACTAATGAAGATGGTACTCCTGTCTACGGAATGGACAGACCTAAGATGTACAATGAGCTTGATAATGATGAGAAAAAGAGATTCGATGCAGATATCAGGGCTTCAAACATTGTTCTTCAAGGTCTTCCTAAAGACATCTACAAGCTGATCAATCATAACACTGATGCAAAGGCAGTATGGGATAACGTTAAGATGCTTCTCTCAGGTTCAGAATTAACTATGGAAGACAGAGAATCCCAACTTTATGACGAATTTGAGCACTTCAAGATGAAACCAGATGAGAGTGTTTATGAGTACTATGTGAGATTTCATAAGTTAGTGAATGACATGAGAAACATCAGAATGACTATGCCTAATATTCAGCTGAACTCAAAGTTTGTGAACAACATGAATCCCGAATGGCACAAGTTTGTCACATCTGTGAAACTCACTAAAGGATTGAAGCATACTAACTATGAGCAACTCTATGCCTTCCTCCTTCAGAATGAGAGACATGCCATGTTTGAAAAGTTGATTCTCAATCAGTTCAAAACCAACCAGGGTGAGACAAGTTCGTCTAATGACTCAACAGCTTTCTACTCAAACATTGGAATCACAACCAAAGCATCACAAGTCATACCCTTGGGTAATGGTAATCACAAACTCATCCCCGATCCTCAGTTCAAACAAGCTGATGCTGATGCACACGTGGGTAACATCATTAATCAACTTGCTCTTCTCATTAGTCAAAACATGAATTCTCTCCCACAAACCAACAACAACCTCAGAACTGCATCTAACCCACATAATCAAGCCACTGTTAAAGATGGAAGGATCGTGGTGCAACCAGTTCAGGAAAGACAGTATGATCAGGGAAGGGGTGGTGCTGGTAGAGGATATGTGGGCAACCAGAATCGAGGAAGAAATGGTAACCAAGGTCAAGCCAAGACAATCAAATGCTATAACTGTGGTGGTGAAGGACACATTGCAAGGAACTGCACATCTCCAAAGCGCCCACAGAATGCTGATTACTTCAGAGATAAGATGTTGCTGGCACAAGCTCAGGACAATGGTGCTGCATTGGATGAAGAGGAATTGCTGTTTCTTGCTGAGGGCAATGCCAAGACCTATGATGCAGATGTGGATGAACAGCCTGTTCAGGAGATAGGTCACAATCATCAGAACGCCTTTCAAGTCGCTGACTGTGATGCATACGATTCTGATGTAGATGATGGACCTACGGCACACACAATCTTTATGGCTAGCATCTCTCCAATGGTTTCTCCCAATATATCTTCTTCACCACAAGCTGGGCCATCCAAGGACAAACTCATCTCAGAGGTATTAAAGCTATATGATGATGGTGAGGTGCAACAGATGCATGACAAAGTACAACCAACTGAAACTATTGAATCAAATATTGAAAATATGGGTAATATCAATATTGTCCCATACGATCAATACGTGAAACAAAGGGAAAGTGAAGTTGTACCAAGTGATGCATCTTCTGCAATCAACAATGACTATGTCCTTGATGAATACACTGCATGTGCTCCTGATGATTCTGTAATTTCTGAACTAAATGCCTATAAGGAACGTGTTGCTATTTATGAACAACGCGCTAAATTTGAGTTGACCACTCGTGAGCAGGAAATGGATGACCAAGTGCGTACAGTAATTAGAAAAAGTAATTTTAGAGAAGAAGTATTGAAACAAGAATTAAATTCTTTGCAAGAAAAACTTTCTAAAACAACTAAGCAAAAACAAGAACTTCAAGAAAATGTGAAAATGCTTAAGCAAGAATTTAATGCAAAAGAATCAAAGCTCTTGAGAGATTTTTCTAATCTGAAAACTTTGAAAAACAAACTTGAAAACAAGTTGTACATGCAAGGAAACACCATTCAGACTGCTCACATGATCACTAAGCATAGAGTTCTAAGCGATAAGCATAGTGTTCCCATTATAGATAAACCCAACCCTGAGTATGGAAAGATAGCAAAAGCAGCTCAAAGTGTTATCTATGATGGAAATGAGATTCTTAAACCTAGACAAAAACCTAGTTGCGTTGAGTGCACTGAGGATGACAAGAAATTAGATGAAGTAACTAGGGAGAAGATGAATAAGAAACTAAATGACCCTAAGTGCAAAGAGAAGAAAGTAATTATCACTCCCCATGACTACAAGAAGGAAAACTGGATTTCCTTGAACAAGTTTAAGACTCAGACATTGTTGACTCCCGAACAAGTCTTTTGGAAAATGGATTTAGATAAGCAGAAAGCTGAAAATATTGCAGTAACAAACCCTCCCCTTTGGAAAATGCCTAAAGCTACTGTGTATCCTCCTAACACACCAATGCATCTTGTTCCTAGAACAATTGCCACTAAAAGCAAGATCTTAATTAGCCAATACGTTATTTTCCAACTATTTGTTGATTTTGAGAAAACTTGCAAGAAAAGGATCACACCCACTGGCATAACTGAAGGAGAAAGGGGTTTTGAACAAATGAAAGAATGTTATTTAACTGAGGTCATGCCCTTCTTTAAACTTTTAAAGGATCACTTTGAGAGTCTTAAAAAGGGGATAGAAACAGATATTAAGGGAATGGAAAAGGAATTTGATGCAATAATAGTTGAAATTAGTGATTATGAGCGTGCACTAAAATATAATGAGATTGAGAGGAAGAACCTGCATACATTGAATGAGAATCTTATTACTGAATGTGTTGCTCAAGATGTCTTTTTCACTGCTTCAAATTGCTCTATTAATGCTTCCAAATTTCATGAACTATCTGTGGCCCTGAAAGTCTCCCATGATCGTGTCATTGAGCTGGAAAAAACTAATTCTAAACTTAATGAGAAAATTGAACTGGATGATCATGACAATTTGGTTAAACATTTTTCTAAACTAGAAGTTGAGTATTTTAATCTACAACTAAAATATCAACATCTCAAAGAAAATGTCAAAACTTCAAATTTCAAGACATCTTCAGATGCTCCAGAGTTTGATGCAGTTTTTCAAATTAACAAACGAGATGAACAGATCCATGCTCAGTGTAACACGATCAGAAAGTTGAAAGCCCAAATCTCTCAATTAAAGGGTCAAACGAACAATATGACAGGCTCCCAAATGCCTCCTTCTTTAGATTCTCAGAATTCTCAAACGTTTCATCTTCAAAACCTAGTAAATGCTTTACAAAAGGAAAACGAAAGTTTCCTAGAAGAAAATGAAAAGGTTAAACGTCATTTCAATGAGTTGTTTGAATCAATTAAAGTCACTCGTAACAAAAACAACGAACAAATAACTTCATTGCAAAAGGAAATTGAGAATCTGAAGAGTCAGGTAAAAGGGAAAATGCTAATGATCAATGCGGAGAATGTTGTATCTAAGGTTCACTCTGGTAATAAATCTGCTTTATCTGTGACATATGTCCCCCCTCACCTAAGGAACAACAAACTTGCCATTCAAACATATTTCTCATCCCTTAAGGACTGCTTAGAATGCCTGCGTGAGATTGTTGAAGAGGATAAGCTAGAGAAACCTCATGATAATGCAATTGGACATGCATGCCTATATGCCAAACGATCTCAAGAAATCTTAGAATGTTTGATCACAATATGCCCAAAGACATTAGGTGAGAGAGTTAACCCCTTGATTCCATGCTCAATGCCTAAGGCCAAACATGACTTGCACTCGACTCCCAATGTTTTGAATGAGAGCCGAAGTATACCTTTGAGTAGTTCAGATTCTAGATCTGTCAATGATAGGAAAGAGAACTCGAATGTGCCCTCTAGGAGTACTAATTTCAGTAAAGCTAGCTTTATGAAAGTGAACCATAGTGCACCTGCATGTAGTTCAGATCCCAGCACATCTAAACAGGTGGTGCAAAGAGTAGTAAAACAAACTAATGTTCCCATTCCCTCTACAGGAGTAATCAGTGACATTAAAGGGAGCAGGTCAAAGTCTCAAGACAATACAAGGAATGATAGGACCTCTCAAGCTAAGAATGTGCACTGGAAGAGAGTAGAAGAACAATCTAGGAACCTTAAGTTTGAATCGAATAAAACGAATCGTGTTGATTCTAGTATTAGCCATAGGCGTACTGTAATTAATTCGAATTCTAATACTATTTGCAAACCTTGTACTGATGATTGCTTGAATTCTGTTTCTAATCATGAATGTGATGTTAATGTTCTGCCTAATGATGTTAATTGTCCAGTTAATGTTGTTAATGCTAAAATTCATGTTAAAAAGGCAAAAAGGCAAAAGCGAAAGAGAGTTAGAAAACAATGGAAACCCACAGGAAGAACATTCAGCAGAATAGGTTTTTATTGGATACCTGTTGGTCATAAGACTAATCAGATAATGCCCACTAGAAAATGGATGCCTACTGGTAGAATTATTCCCTTAAGAAGTGGTCACACTGTAAATAGGGCTAATACAGACACTAGTATTGCATCTATTCACAATGATTCCATTACTTCACTGTCTGATATGAATGCTTCTATTTCTGATGTGGGTGGTCCAACTGTTGCTACTAACCAAATGGAACCCATTCCTGCATGGGGATCCCAAATATCCAGTTATCCATTCTTGTCTGTGTTCAACTGCAGATCGTTCAAATCGTTCTGTGGTACCTGGACTCAGGCTGTTCCAAGCATATGACTGGAGACCGGTCACGGCTCATGAACTTCGTGAGCAAATTCATCGGGACTGTTAGATTTGGTAATGATCATTTCGGTGCTATTATGGGTTATGGAGATTATGTTGTTGGTGATAGTGTCATCTCTAGAGTGTATTATGTGGAAGGTTTAGGTCATAATCTGTTCTCTGTTGGTCAATTCTGTGATTCTGACCTAGAAGTAGCCTTCAGAAAACATACCTGCTTTGTTAGAGATCTTAATGGAAAGGAACTGTTGAAAGGGACTCGTGGCTCAAACCTTTACACTATCTCTATCGATGACATGATGAGAGCTTCACCAATCTGCTTGTTATCAAAGGCTTCTAAAACAAAGTCATGGTTATGGCATCGTCGTCTCAATCACTTGAACTTCGGCACCATCAACGATTTTTCCAGAAAGGACTTAGTTGTAGGTCTACCTAGACTAAAGTATGAAAAGGATCATCTTTGTTCAGCATGTCAATTGGGAAAAAGCAAGAAGTATGCCCATAAACCCAAACCTACTAACTCTGTCACAGAAGTTCTTCATATGATTCATATGGATTTATGTGGACCAATGAGGGTGCAGAATATCTTTGGAAAGAAATATGTGTTAGTTGTGGTTGATGATTATTCTAGATTCACCTGGGTCAAGTTCTTAAGGACAAAGGATGAAACTCCTGATATCATCATCAAACTCATCAAACAGCTGCAGGTTAGACTAAACAAAACTGTCAGAATCATCAGAACAGACAATGGAACTGAGTTTGTCAACAAACAACTTAGTGAATTCTATGAAAGCATTGGAATCAGCCATCAAAGAAGTGTTCCACGAACCCCTCAACAGAACGGTGTAGTTGAAAGACGAAATCGTTCTCTTGTTGAAGCTGCTAGAACAATGCTGATCTATTCAAAGGTTCCAATGTTTCTCTGGGCTGAAGCAATCGCCACTGCATGCTACACACAAAATCGTTCCCTGATTCACACCAGTCATGGAAAAACTCCATATGAACTTGTTCACAACAGAAAACCTAATCTATCTTTCCTTCGTGTGTTTGGTGCCTTGTGCTATCCAACTAATGAGGGTCAAGACTTGGGCAAACTTAGGGCTAAAGCTGACATTGGAGTATTTGTAGGATATGCACCAAACAAAAAGGGATACCGAATCTACAACAAAAGAACCCGAAATATCATGGAAACAATTCACGTCACGTTTGATGAGCTGACCGGTCAAATGGCTCCTGGACACTCCAGCTCAGGACCCGCACTTCAAAACAGTCCTATTGGTTCATCTCTTGTTCCAAACTCCTCTCAAGAAACTCCATATGTACCTCCATCTGAAGATGATGTAAAGAAACTGTTTGATCCCATGTTTGATGAACTGTATGAGTCTACTACTAATGAGGTGCTGATCCCTACAACAGAGGATGCTCATATTCCAGTGAATGAAGTCAATTCATCAGTCTCAATATCTGTAAGTCAAGAAGCACCTGCTGCTGATCCTTCAGTCTCATCAACAAATCATCTCTCTTCAAATGTACATCATGGAAATGTTTCTGGCACCAATGATGAAGTTAATCCCTTTGCAACTCCTGAAGATGCTCCATTTGAAAACATATTTGCTACTCCTGAATCATCATCAGAACCATCTTCTTCAGGAGACATCGACTCAGCTACTTCAGTTCCTCAACAAATGCCACATGAACACCTCAGAAAATGGACTCACGATCATCCATTAGACAACATCATTGGAAATCCCTCTCGTCCTGTATCAACCCGGAAGCAACTCGCAACCGATGCCTTATGGTGCTTCTTCAACTCCGTACTATCTAAGATCGAACCAAAAGACGTTAAAACTGCCATGAATGAAGATAGCTGGTTCAATGCTATGCAAGATGAAATTCATGAGTTTGATCGTCTTGATGTATGGGAGTTAGTACCTGCTCCAGACTGTGCTATGATTATAGCTCTAAAATGGATCTTCAAAGTAAAACTTGATGAGCATGGTGATGTGTTGAAGAACAAGGCTAGATTAGTTGCTAAAGGATATCGTCAAGAGGAGGGTATAGACTTTGAAGAATCTTTTGCTCCAGTTGCTCGAATCGAGGCCATCAGAATCTTTCTGGCTAATGCTGCTAGCAAGAACATGGTGGTTTATCAGATGGATGTAAAGACGGCATTTCTAAACGGAGATCTTAAAGAAGTCGTCTACGTCAGCCAACCTGAAGGTTTTGTGAATCAAGAGCATCCTACTCACGTTTATCGTTTGAAGAAGGCTCTTTACGGTTTAAAGCAAGCTCCAAGGGCATGGTATGATACACTGTCAAAGTTTCTTCTATCAACCGGATTCATCAAAGGAGCAGTTGATCCTACATTGTTCACCAGGAAGTCAGGCAAACATTTGATTCATGTTCAAATTTATGTTGATGATATTATCTTTGCCTCGACTGACCCAATGGAATGTGATCGTTTTTCAAATGAAATGAGTTCAAAGTTTCAAATGTCAATGATGGGACAAATGTCATTTTTCTTGGGATTACAAATTTCACAAAGTCCCGGAGGCATTTTCATAAATCAATCTAAATATGCAACAGAGATTTTAAAGAAATTTGGATTTGATTCAAGTGACCCTGTTGACACCCCCATGATTGACCGAACCAAACTAGATGAGGACCTCTCAGGGATCATGATTGACCAAACGAAATATAGGAGTATGATTGGATCCCTGATGTATCTCACTGCTAGTAGACCAGACATCTTATTCTCAGTGTGCATGTGTGCTAGATACCAGGCTAAGCCTACTAAAAAGCACCTTGAAGCAGTTAAACGGGTCTTTCGGTATCTCCAAGGAACCATCAATATGGGACTATGGTACCCGAAGGACACCGGTATGTCACTAACGGCCTATGCAGATGCCGATCATGCAGGTTGTCAAGATACTCGTCGAAGTACGTCTGGAGGTGCTCAGTTTTTGGGTGATAAGCTTGTGAGCTGGTCTTCAAAGAAGCAAATGAGTACTTCTATTTCCTCTACAGAGGCTGAATACATAGCCATGTCATCTTGTTGTGCTCAAATCTTATGGATGAGATCTCAATTATCTGACTATGGCTTTGAATTCAACAAAATCCCTCTGTACTGTGATAATAAAAGTGCTATTGCTCTCTCATGCAACAACGTTCAACACTCAAGAGCAAAGCATATCGACATTCGACATCATTTCATCAGGGAACAGGTGGAAAAAGGTGTGGTGGAACTATATTTTGTGAGGTCTGAATATCAGTTAGCAGACATCTTCACCAAAGCTCTTCCAAGAGAACGTTTTGAGTTTATTCTTCCACGACTTGGTTTGAAAAGCCTTCAACCAGAAACTCTCAAACGTCTTCAGGAGGAAGACGAGGAGTAAAGGTCTATCTTCATCTATCTCTTGTAAATATTTTTTCAAAAATCAAATAGAAAATTATAAAACTTTCAAAATCCATAAAAATCTGAAAAATCCGAAAAATCTTAAAAAAATATTGTCATTTTGTCATATTTTTTTCTTTTTTTCTCGATTCGATAATATCTACGGTCTTTGTGCTGTCATTCAAAGAATGACACGGGACTTTAGATGTTGTTCGAATTCTTAAAAAAAAAAAAAAAAAAAAAAAAATTTGGGAGAAAGAGAAAATGGTTTATTGTCAATTTCAGGCAATAACCCGCTTCTAAAGAAAGAACAGAGCCATGTTTTACCATGTTTTCAAATCCTAGGCTCTGATTCTATAAACTCCCATCTGCTGAAAACTAAATGCTTTAAAAAATAACTCAATCTCTACTTTTGATAATCATCAGGACTTATTTGTCAAAATCTCTATCTCTCAATCAACAACCTACGTCATTGATTGAGGGGGAGAATGATTTCAATTAAATTAAAAAGTTATTTGGCATTAAATTGTTTTCAAAAAATATACATGCATGTTTTATAAATGGAGTGTAAAGTCTTAAAATCCTATCCACATCAGTTAAAACACTTTCACAATCAAGTCACAATTCTCCTCAAAAGCTTTCAAAATCAATTTAAATCTATACGAGATCACAAATCTCAAATGATTTGATAATTGTGATCGGGGGAGAATGTGTGATTTAAATTGGATTTAAACTGATAATCAGGTAAATGGTTATAAAAGAATGTACATGCTGTCCTTCTCACATGTGACAAACGATTTCAATTTTTCAATGCACATGTTGAGGGGGAGCATCTATCTTAAACCTTTGATTGAAAACGTGATCATTCATCCTAATGTGCAGGTTCCCTCTAGTATGTGCAAAACTCTTCTCAACCTCGAGGCACATATTGAGGGGGAGCAAAATTCATGGAAACCTCATCCTTCCCGGAAATGCAATTCCAACTTGATCTTTTGAGGGAAGTGATGTTGATATCTTTTAGAAAATGGTAATTAAAAGAAGTAAATTCTTTCTCTTGCCTCCGTGTGCAAAACATTCTCAATACTTGATGCACATGTTGAGGGGGAGTTCTCGTTCTAAAAATATCAAAAACAATTCAGGTACAAAAAGCTTTGATAATATATCACAAGTATCTGAATTGATTTTCAAATGGTTTTCAATTGGATCCAATGGCAAATGAACAATACCAAATTGACCGACCAACTTTACTTTATGTACGGTGATATAAGGATGATAAGGTTAGGTATTGGTTCCCATGATCCGCCAGAACCGGAGGGATCTACCCAGGGACAATCCACTAGTTAGTGTAGAAGTCCTTAGGTATGATGATAAAAGGAGAAAAATGAGATAAGGGAAGAGTGCGGACTAAGACTGAGCTAGTACTGGAATAAACCCAACAAGGTTCTAGCTATGAAGTCTCGGTAAGCACTGAAGGGGTTGAAGAATTAAAAAGAATTGAATGAAAATAGGGTGAAAACAAATAGCCCTCCATTAATTCAACCTTAGGGCAGAAACCGGGTTCAATTCATATGCTACTGATGGTAACATCGGTATTGAAGACAAGACGTCATGGACCCAGTGACGCACTGCACTTCAACTTTCCAAACCACTCAAGTTCCTCTTAAAAGGACTTGTTTCATTCTCACGGGGAACCGACATTATCTATCGACTTTCTCTTAGAGATGGTTGATATTGAAGTAGGAGACCCTCTCCCTAGTCTCCGGCGCAGGATCCAAATATGCACAAATTGAGTCTAGAGCCACGAGATCATCAATAAATCTCATTAGGACACTTTCAATGAAGGCTCTCTGTTTCACACAATGTGGAAAGAGAGATTATATCTTGAGTCCTACGCATTATCCTTGTGGTATTGCCAGAACATTTGAGTGATGTGTTTACATATTCACAGTGAAGATGGAAAGCCTTCTGGAGCCTACATCAAACAAGCTCCTGGTAGGTGGCATGTGAGATCTATTATATAGATCAACCATGTGACAACTGAACAGAAACAATGGGGCGATTCAATCTCTTGAATCAATCCTGGTTCAGGTTATGGATTGACGGATACCTTTGAAAAAAAACAGTCTTTGTGCTTAAAACTCTTTTCATTAGCACATCGACTGTGTACTCATTTTTTTCAAACCAAAAGGTATTTTTATGATTGATAATTGATTTTCAATAAAACCTTCGTTGTATTGCAAAAACAATTTCTATTGAGCAATACACGATTGTTTTTCAAATCTCTTTTCATCAATCAGTGGACTTAAATTTCGCTGGTTCACTCACTCCGTGTTGTCTTCTTTGAGATGTTCCGGTTTGAGAACAGCTAGAACAGCTGCGAAACCCTGTCAAGGAGATTCTTAGGAATCTTACCTGATCACAGGCAGTACTTGTACTGATCAACGGGGAACCGTGGGCCGTGTACCTCAATTCAACGAAAGTGATCAAAGACACTTTCGTGCGATTTGTTGCTAACTGTTGTATGCAGGTACGCCCGACGTTTGCAGCTGATCAGAATGAAGCGGTCAATCCACAGCCACATGCTCACTTAACACATTCATCTCAAAAGAAATCATGATTAGTGCATCAATGGCTCTGATATTTTCACTCCATGCTTCTGCTACGCTGCTGCCAATATCGTGATTCAACAAATGCTTCCGCTACTCTGATGAGAAGATATCATGATCCAGAATGTGAGCATGTCGGTCCCAAAGTCACAACATCACAAAATACCAACATCACAAAGGATGTGTCAGAGATTGTTGATTGCTGATGATCTCCAAAGATGGCTCAAACTTATCATCACGTGGATCAGTAAAAGACCTCCACTTGGAATGACCAAACATGCAATGTGAAGAATCAATGACTACGAGCTTATGAGCAAAGGACTACATCAAGAATGCAAGATCAACTGTTAATGTAATATCTATTTGTATTCAATGTAATTTTTGATGTATAATTGAGGTGACCTCCCTTAGGGGGAGATTGTTAGGAATTAGAAATTCCCAGTATTAAAGAGTCGGTCACCTCAAGTATATGTAATCGTTAGAAAGCTCGTAGTCGTAGTTCTTTTAAGTTAAGTAGTAATTTAGTTAAGTAACACCGTGGAGGACGGACGGGTCTTTACCCACTGTATGCCTGATCCACAGCCCATAGTGTGGCGATTTGTGTAAGACTATAAATACTCTCTACCTCCCAAGGTAGAGAGTTGGAGCTCATAATAATATCTTTCACTTTCTCTCACTAAGCTCCCTAAACCTCTAACTTTCTCTCTCTAGAATTCCATCTATATGCTACTTTGTGTTATGGTTTGATGTGTATGTGAAAAGCTAATATCTAACAGAAAGCTATAGGAAATAGAATGGATCCTCAGTTCTACAGTTTGTGAAATATCCCAACTTGTAAGCCTTTATTTACAATTTGCATTTTCAAGAGTTCATGTTTAATTCCTGTCAATTGCAGCTTAATCATGTTTAAATATAGTTATTAGACAATAATAGATAGCTTTTTTGGTTTAAAAGTTTGTTTAAGAATTAAAAGTCTCTAAACAGCTTTCTAAAAGGAGTGTTTGGATTTGCAATATTAACTGTGGTATAATCTGTTTATGATATTGTTTGTGCTTGCTTTAAGTTACAGTAGTATATAAGATAAAAGTTCAAGCATAAAAACTAATTCTCATTAGACAAAAAGTCAAAATCTCATGTGATTGCCTTTGGCAGTCCACTGTTGGGAATTTGAGTAGCCAAAATCAGTTTACAAGCTTAAAAGCTGTTACCAAAGACATAGATAACCTCATTGCAGCTTATTACAACAAAATAAGTCCATAGAATCATACCAAAGTTCATATAGGTCAAACTTGCATTTTGTTCAAAAAGTCAAAACTGTGCTCTGTGTACAGTTTTGATACCATTTTCACAAGCTTGTACAAAGCTTATCAGTTGGTCTCAGCTTATGTTACTTAGTTTTTCAGGAAGCCAACCAAGCCATCTTGATGACCCAAGTTTAGCTTTTCATTATCTGGCTTATTAGATAGGGCTGCTATAAGGATTTAGTTTGTCCCATTTTTATCAATACACTAAGAATTTACTCAGTGGTTTTTCCAATTTTTCAAAAGCTCACCAAAAGCTATCTAGTGAACCAAACCATGAGTACTTTAGCTTTTTGCATAGCTTATCTGGTCATCTAGTTAACCCAGGTTTTTATTTCCATTTTCTAGCTTATTTTAGTGCTTATAATTAAGTTGAAAGGTGCCTAGTAAAAGTAAAAGTGTCCTGTGCAATCTGTCAATATTGTGCTTATTTAGTGCTTTTGCAGTGCTTATTAGTAATTTCTTTTTGCTTTCTCAATTGCCATTCTAGCTTATAACCAGTACTTAGCTTATTTCAGTTATAACTTTGCTTATTTTTTAGCTTAAAAACCATTTTAGCTTAAAATCATTTGCTTATTTTTTTTCTTTCTTAGCCACTGTTGAGATAAATAAGTTCTCACAGAGCTTATTAGTCATTTTCAGTAAAAGTTGTAGTTATAGAAAATGCTTATCTTGATGTGCTTAACAGGTTTGTAAAAAGAAAATCGAAAAAAAAACAGTTTACAAAAAGTGCCAATGCTGGGATTTGATCTCTGGCCACCCAACTCACCACACACACTCCTTACCAACGCGCCCTTGGGTCTTTTTCAGTTATATCTTGCACAACTTAATATATAACCACGTTTTCCAGTTTAAGCTTAAACGAGCTTATTTGCTTATTTATAGCTTATTTATAAAAGCTTTTTCAACTTTTGCAATTTTCTTGTCTTTATATTAGTATAAAGTATTTTTACAAAAAGTTTCAGATTTTTCCAATAAGTTTTAGTATTTTTAAACATTTAATTAGTGTAAAAACTTATTTAAATCATAATAAAAAATATAAAAGTCAAAAAAATATAAATCTTTTTTCTAAAATTTTCTTTTATCAAATAGTACGTAAGAAAATTAGTTTTATGCTTGTAGGCCTTTTATTTCATAAAATTTACGTTTTATCTTGCGCTCCAGCGCCATTTTCGTAAATAACGCTCGTTTCCGTTTTAAATAACGTTTTTAAGTAATTTAAGTTTACATTTTGATTAAAATAGTTTATTTAAGTTATTTTATTTTATAAATTCACATAAACGTTCATCGATCTGTAAAAATAGTGATAGCGTTTATTTAATAGATTTTAACTTTTTAATCTTTTTAATTTGCATTTAAGTCGCTGTAATTTGTAAATCTTTTCTTTAGGTAATTATCCATCGAAAACCTTAATGATCACTATCCTTAGTGATCATTCTATCATCTGAAGTTGTTTTAAACACCAATTCATCCTCCGTGGGACTTAACGACCCAGGAATTCCCTATATTCCTCTGATCTAAATTGCATTTGTGTTTAAGCTGTTTTAAGTCTATTAGACTTGACGGTTTAGCGGAGATCAAATTTTGGCGCCGCTGCCGGGGAGGCTGTAAGCGTGTTTTAAGCATTTCCAGACCCGTACTTGCACATATACCATCGTTTGTAAACAGTTTTTTGTAAAGTTATTAAAAAAAATCAAAACCCAAAAATATTTTCATTCTTTGTTTTTACACCATGTTTATTCAAAAATCCAAAAATATCCATCTTTACCCTCTCACATCTTTGATTCTTCATTTCTTACCCTCTGTTAACCTTTGATTCTTTCTATGTCTTATCCTCACCCTCTTAATTGTCAATGGTGTGGTGGTCCTTATAATGGTGGCAATTGCCCCAGTTGTAGTATGGTGGAATCAGGAAACGGGTCTGTCTATAACCAAGATCCCTATTCCTACCATAACACAACTGATTTATTCCATCAGCTACCACACTGTGAGAATCAGCAGTTTTACTGTTGTGAGTACTGTGGTGGTTCACACTACAGTTCTGATTGTCAATCGGGAAACGTGCTTGTCTATGAGCAGGTTCCTGATAACAATTATGACAACAACACACATAACTCACAGCCACATCAGTTTTACTGTTGTGAGTATTGTGGAGGTCCACACTCTAGCTCGGATTGTCAAACAGGGAATCCATTTCCTTGTAACAATTACGACTCTTCGTATCAAGACCAACCTCCACAGTACCAAATGATTCAAGCAACTCCTCATGAAACTACGACAGACCTTCTACTGAAGAGTCTTGAGTTATTAAAAGATCTTAAGGAGGAGTCGGCTATGTCACATGAGAAATCCATGGAAGAATTGTTAGCTGAGGAACGGGCTGCTAAATTAGATTCCCAGATTGCCATTGAAAACACTATTAGGGAATCAATTAGATTACAAAAAGCATTCAAATCTAGCTCTCAATTCCATTTCATTCCTGATGACGATGATGATGAAGATACCCTTGATATTCTACAATTTTATTCATCAAGTTCATCAGTTGAGATTCCATCCGTGGAAATACAGGGAGAAAAGAATATGACTGAATCACTAGCAGTAGAAATAATGGAACTTGTAGAATCCATAACTGCTAGTCCTTCTCAACTCCCTCAGTCTACTGCTATCACACCCGAGGTTCACACTCACTCTCTAAACATGGGGGATGAGCTTCTTGACACTGTTCCTAAAAAGGAATCGGACGAATTCATAAAGTCTAGTGTTGAGGACCTTGTCCCAATCCCAAGAGAGTCACAGGGAATTCTCGAGCATTTGTGTGATATCCCTACTCCTCTTGTCTTCCAAAATGATCATATTGAGATGTTCTCTGATTCTGATGAGAACTATTCTTTATCTTGTGGAGACATCAGTTATATGGAGGAATTACCTTCTGAGCTAGTCAGCTTAGGAGAAGAGAATGAAGAAGAAATAATCCAAGACGAAGCTCTTCGTCTTACATTATTGAATGTTAATCTTCTCATTTCTAGAATCGAGGCTTTTGATGAAAAGCCTACTTCATATCCTATCCCCTTTGAGGATAGTGAACTTTTGTTCAATGATTCTATTCCGGAATTGCAAACGTTTCATTTTGATCATATGGGAGAGAAGATTAGTGGTATTACCACTTCTCATTCTCATAATTCTCTCCCCGATTATGATTCATTCACTTTTGAGGAGTTCCCCAGTGAACTCACTCAAATCAATCTCGAATATGAATCATTCGCCTTTGAGGAGTTCTCCTGTGAACTCACTCATATCATATCTCTACCAGAGTATGATAACTTCTACTTTGATCTAGACACACCCGGGATATGTCTAGACCAATTGAGCTTAACTGATAAGATTCATGAAACTATGAATTCTTCTGATGATGATGAGTTAGTCATGATTTTCATCATGATTTTCTTTCCTTTCTTCACCTATCCCGTAGCTTCTCCTGTTCTTCACTCCTTCGGGAATGAAGACATTATTTTTGACCCCGGCATTTTCATTAATAATTTTTGAGCCGGTTCTATGTATATCTCATCGGTGTGGAACTTTCACGTACTTCAATGTTTATACAAACATTTTGAGTGAAAGTCCGATGGAGATTATCTCTTCCACTTACTTCCCCATGAACAAATTAATTCGGGGTCGAGTCAAGCTAGCGACTCGGTAATCAAAATCAGTAGCTAAACATGGGTTTTCACCCGTGTGTAATACCCTAGTGTGGGGGAGATGCCCCACATGTTGTATATAGATCTTAAAAATGAATGAAAATTGTAAATATTCAAAAAGAGAATAATTGTTGTGTTTCTACACTTAGCTAGTAATGTTATCTTTTTATGTTCTAAGTTTCGGCATTACAGCCGGTACTTTGAATATTGAGGACAATATTCATTTCTAAGTGTGGGGGGGAAATTCTGGCGAATTTGATCATAAATATACCCTTTTAGTCCCTTTTTCCCCCAAAATGGCCAAATTTTAAATTTTTTATTTAGTGGAAGTACTATGTACTAAACACAACAAATGGTAATCAGTCCACCATGTCTAACCCACATAAGGATTGGCTAATCCAGGAGCAAACAGCTCTTGGTAAAGATATCTCAAATCCGTTTATGGCTTGCAATTTGCCTAAAATTGTATGGTGTTCAGCTCACCATATCCTAAAAAGTGAAAAGTTGGCTAGCCCGCAAGTTTATGGCTTGTGGTAAAGGCAGTTGAAAATCCATAATTGGTAATCGACTCACCAAAGATAATATTGATAATTTATCTAAGAGTTGGCTAGTCCAGAAGGGTACGGCATCTGGTAAAGACAAATCAAATCCGTTGACAGCTTATGATTTGCTCAAAATCATTTGGTTATCTTCGTACCAAGGTTCTTACTTGAACTGAAACAATTGGCTACTCCAGAAGTAATGGCTTTTGGTAAAGAGATAAAATCCATTAAATTTTCATAACTCATTGCTAGGGACTAGCAATATCTCAGTGTGGGGGATTGATGAGTGTCTAAATACTCATCATTTTTATACTGTTAGAATGCCAAAAACATCTGAAAACACTCAGAAATGCTTCAAAATGATAAAAATATCACAAACAAGTGTTTTATATGTTTTAAATGCAAAAACATCAAAATCTGGTGAAAAACGTATCAAGTTTGCATAATTGGCAGTTTTAGTCCCCCAAGTTATAAAAATTGTCAAAATCAGTCCCTGGTAATTCAAAAACTTGTAAAATATCATTTTAGGTCCATGAGATTCAAAAGTTATCAAAACAAACCCTTTAAAGTTTAAAAATCACAAAATGACAACTTTAGTCCTTTAACTTTGAAAATTGTCAAAAATAGTCCTTGGTTAATTTAAAAAATGAAAATTATCAACTTTTAACCTTGTTCTATTTATAAATGACAAAAATGGTCCTTATGATAAAACTTTTGAGAATTTACATGTTTGGTCCCTCAAGTTTCAAACTTGACAGTTTTGGTCCCTGGATTTACAAAAATGGAAATTATCAATTTAGGTCCTTGTACTATTCTTACTTGGCAGGTTTTACCCTTGTGAGAGCTTTGTAAACCAAACCAAACGGATCCTCTAATTACATTATTGGTCCTTGTTGTTAAACCAAACCAAACGGATCCTCTAATATAACCA
Source organism: Chrysanthemum seticuspe (assembly GCA_019973895.1). NCBI lineage: Eukaryota > Viridiplantae > Streptophyta > Magnoliopsida > Asterales > Asteraceae > Chrysanthemum > Chrysanthemum seticuspe. The sequence continues at coordinate 26,483,460 of BPTQ01000007.1, read as the reverse complement.
AGCCCAATCTTCCCAGGCCCAACATCCAAACCCGGTCCAAAATTTAAATTGAAATAAAAACGCGCCACTGTTTATCCCTCCCAACCCCTACACCTGTTACCAATCAATCTTCTCCACCTGCTACCCCCACCTCACTGTCTCCTTTCCAGCACATATCTACCACATCACTATGCCCCCTCCACCTTGCAAGCCCACTCACCATCCCCATTAATTTGAGATACCAACTCCAAGACTTTTGGCGCCAAAAGTTAAATTGATGGCTAGGATATGTTGCAGTGATCCAAAGGCTGATATTTTTGATGGGAAAGATCAAGTGGGACCCACAGACTCAGAAAGATCAATATAAATCAAGAAAGAAGGCAGTGATAAGAGTTGTCGCATGCTTTAGACCAAATTAGTAGTGTAAAAGTTCTTTAATGTCTGTTTTAGCTTAAATCTCAAGTCTCAGTGTAATTTTAAGTTTGTTTCAGGTCAAATATCACTTTTGTATTGTACTTATTCCAAGTTTATTAAGATTTCAAGTTTCTATATTTCTTGGTAATTCGTATTAAATCAATCATACTTATTATAAGTCACAAAAGCTCTTTTATCCTTCCATTAAGCTCAAATAAGCTTGTTAAAGCTTTTCATGAGCTTGTATTAGAATCTAGTGTTTCAAGTTAGACAAAACCATAAAAGTCAACGAAAGTCAACTGAAGAGATTACAATGGAATTGGTCATGATATCTGGTGATTCAGAGCTCATTTTGGATTGTATCTTGGCTTAGAGGCTTTTGGAAAGCTATAGGAAATAGAATGGATCCTCAGTTCTACAGTTTGTGAAATATCCCAACTTGTAAGCCTTTATTTACAATTTGCATTTTCAAGAGTTCATGTTTAATTCCTGTCAATTGCAGCTTAATCATGTTTAAATATAGTTATTAGACAATAATAGATAGCTTTCTTGGTTTAAAAGTTTGTTTAAGAATTAAAAGTCTCTAAACAGCTTTCTAAAAGGAGTGTTTGGATTTGCAATATTAACTGTGGTATAATCTGTTTATGATATTGTTTGTGCTTGCTTTAAGTTACAGTAGTATATAAGATAAAAGTTCAAGCATAAAAACTAATTCTCATTAGACAAAAAGTCAAAATCTCATGTGATTGCCTTTGGCAGTCCACTGTTGGGAATTTGAGTAGCCAAAATCAGTTTACAAGCTTAAAAGCTGTTACCAAAGACATAGATAACCTCATTGCAGCTTATTACAACAAAATAAGTCCATAGAATCATACCAAAGTTCATATAGGTCAAACTTGCATTTTGTTCAAAAAGTCAAAACTGTGCCCTGTGCACAGTTTTGATACCATTTTCACAAGCTTGTACAAAGCTTATCAGTTGGTCTCAGCTTATGTTACTTAGTTTTTCAGGAAGCCAACCAAGCCATCTTGATGACCCAAGTTTAGCTTTTCATTATCTGGCTTATTAGATAGGGCTGCTATAAGGATTTAGTTTGTCCCATTTTTATCAGTACACTAAGAATTTACTCAGTGGTTTTTCCAATTTTTCAAAAGCTCACCAAAAGCTATCTAGTGAACCAAACCATGAGTACTTTAGCTTTTTGCATAGCTTATCTGGTCATCTAGTTAACCCAGGTTTTTATTTCCATTTTCTAGCTTATTTTAATGCTTATAATTAAGTTGAAAGGTGCCTAGTAAAAGTAAAAGTGTCCTGTGCAATCTGTCAATATTGTGCTTATTTAGTGCTTTTGCAGTGCTTATTTGTAATTTCTTTTTGCTTTCTCAATTGCCATTCTAGCTTATAACCAGTACTTAGCTTATTTCAGTTATAACTTTGCTTATTTTTTAGCTTAAAAACCATTTTAGCTTAAAATCCTTTGCTTATTTTTTTTCTTTCTTAGCCACTGTTGAGATAAATAAGTTCTCACAGAGCTTATTAGTCATTTTCAGTAAAAGTTGTAGTTATAGAAAATGCTTATCTTGATGTGCTTAACAGGTTTGTAAAAAGAAAATCGAAAAAAAAAACAGTTTACAAAAAGTGCCAATGCTGGGATTTGATCTCTGGCCACCCAACTCACCACACACACTCCTTACCAACGCGCCCTTGGGTCTTTTTCAGTTATATCTTGCACAACTTAATATATAACCACGTTTTCCAGTTTAAGCTTAAACGAGCTTATTTGCTTATTTATAGCTTATTTATAAAAGCTTTTTCAACTTTTGCAATTTTCTTGTCTTTATATTAGTATAAAGTATTTTTACAAAAAGTTTCAGATTTTTCCAATAAGTTTTATTATTTTTAAACATTTAATTAGTGTAAAAACTTATTTAAATCATAATAAAAAATATAAAAGTCAAAAAAATATAAATCTTTTTTCTAAAATTTTCTTTTATCAAATAGTACGTAAGAAAATTAGTTTTATACTTGTAGGCCTTTTATTTCATAAAATTTACGTTTTATCTTGCGCTCCAGCGCCATTTTCGTAAATAACGCTCGTTTCCGTTTTAAATAACGTTTTTAAGTAATTTAAGTTTACGTTTTGATTAAAATAGTTTATTTAAGTTATTTTATTTTATAAATTCACATAAACGTTCATCGATCTGTAAAAATAGTGATAGCGTTTATTTAATAGATTTTAACTTTTTAATCTTTTTAATTTGCATTTAAGTCGCTGTAATTTGTAAATCTTTTCTTTAGGTAATTATCCATCGAAAACCTTAATGATCACTATCCTTAGTGATCATTCTATCATCTGAAGTTGTTTTAAACACCAATTCATCCTCCGTGGGACTTAACGACCCAGGAATTCCCTATATTCCTCTGATCTAAATTGCATTTGTGTTTAAGCTGTTTTAAGTCTATTAGACTTGACGGTTTAGCGGAGATCAAGTTGCCCCCCGCTGTTGTATATAAAGTTTCAATAAAAAAAAAAAAAAAAAAAAAAAAAGAAAAAAAAAAGTGTATATATCAAAAATAAAATAATGGCCGTAGTATTTCCCTTTTACGTTCTATGTTTCGGCATAACCGCCGGTACTTTGAATATTGAGGGCAATATTCATTTCTAGTGTGGGGGGGGAATTCTCACGAATTTTATCATGTAATTATACCACCCAATTCCCCCATTTTTGGCCAAATTTTTTTTTGGAGTAAGTGTTTTGCACTTACTCAGCTTACGGTTATCAGTCCGCCATGTCTAATAAACAAAAGGATTGGCTAATCCAGGAGCAAGCGGCTCTTGGTAAAGATATCTCAAATCCGTTGACGGCTTGCAATTTGCCCAAAATTGTATGGTGTTCAGCTCACCATATCTTTAATTAGTGAAAAGTTGGCTAGCCCGCAAGTTTATGGCTTGTGGTAAAGGCAGTTGGAAAACCATAATTGGTAATCGACTCACCAAAGATATTTTATCTAAGAGTTGGCTAGTCCAGAAGCAAACGGCTTCTGGTAAAGACAAATCAAAACCGTTGAAAGCTGGTGATTTGCTCAAAATCATTTGGTTATCATTGTACCAAGGTTCTTACTTGAACTGAAATAATTGGCTACTCCAGAAGTAATGGCTTTTGGTAAAGAGATTCAAATCCATTAAGTTTTCTCAAAAGATTGCTAGGGACTAGCAATAGTTTAGTGTGGGGGATTGATGGGTGTCTAAATACTCATCATTTTTATTCCATCTACACTACAAAAACAGTCAAAAACACTTTGAAAAGTCTTAAAAAGACAGAAAAAATATTTAGACTGTATTTTATGCATAAATTGTCAAATCTAGTCCCTGGTTATTCAAAACAAGTTAATTTTTCATAAAAGGCCCTCAGGGATTTTCAAGTTGTCAAAATTAGACTTATAAAATTCAATTTTGCAAAATGGCAACTTTAGTCCTTGAAGTTTCAAAGATTGACAGAATTTACCCCTGGACATTTTTAATTTGAAAATTATTATTTTTGGTCCTTGGGAAAATTAAACTTGTCAAAAATGGTCCTTATAATAAATTTTGGAAAATTACAGTTTCGGTCCCTTGGTTTTTGTGGAATTGCAAGTTTGGTCCTTGTTATTTATACCAAATCCCTTGAACCCTTGCTTGAGCCTTGACCCCCACGCCAAATCTACCCGTGAACCCCCTCCTCTTGTACAACCACTAAGCATTTAATGCTTTACCCACCATCCCACCTTTCCCTGATAACTCAAAATTATATCCAAAAACCCAGAAACCAACTTCACCCATCCCCTGCACGCCTGTCCCTCTCTTTTTCCCAATCCTTTCCCATACTCCCAACATACTAGCCCCATCACTGTCGGCCATTGGAAGCAGCAACAAGACCAGAAAGAAGACAAAGAGAAGGCAGAAGACTTTTTTTTCTATGGCTTGTATAAATAGAGAATGTAGTATTAGTGTATGGGCAGTCTAGAATCAGTTTCTAGCTCAGTTTTAATTTTCATTGTCATTTTAAATTTCATGTAACCTTTAATGTTCAAGTAATGCAATTTCAGTTTTCTTTGAATTCCAGTTGTAATGTTTCCTAGCTAGTTTATGAAAAAGTTTACTTTAATCCATCTTTTCAAATTTTCTTCTTATATGCAATTAAGTTCATAATGCTTATGTGCTTATTGCTAAACCTGTTGTGTTAAAAAGTGCTCTTGTTAGTTATTAATTCAGTTTTCAAAAAGATAAGCCAAGCTCAATGTCAAGTTGTTTCAAGTTTATGCTTGGCTTCCATTTGGTTATCTTAAATCCTCTCTAGTTTAACTTTGTTTCTGCAGCATGTATGGGAATTGGAAGCTAACCTTTCAGCTTAACATAAGCCCTCAACAAGCCACCCCTTGTCTGTTTTGGCCTGCATCAGTAGTAGTAACCACAACAGCAATCTAAGTTGCTTTTTGAAGTGCTTATCAGGTTCTCTATTTACCTCATTTAGATTTTCTCAATTGCTTTTAGCTTAATTAGGTTAGTTTAAGTTATTGCTTATTAGATGCTTATTTTCCTTTCTTTCTTAGCTTAGGAATTTCCTAGTGTAGTTCTTATGGCCAACTGTTTCTCCCCTAGTAAAATATGCTCCATCTGTTTTTCCCTTAGTTGTTTTTGTTTTTTTCTTGTAGCTTATCTTAGTCCATCAATGCATGTGTTAGCTTATTGGTGAATTCATTTTGTTTATCAAGTACTTGTTCGACTGATCTTGGTGCTTCTAGGCTCAAAAATCTGCCAGAGAGTGTTTGGATTAGCTAATTTGGTGGGTCAAAAACCACCTTGACCCACTTTTTATTCCTAAAGTTGTCTGGTTCAAGCCTTAAAACCAAGTCAAAGTGGTTTTTGCCCACTTAGACCTGGTTAGTCAAACTGAATTTAGTGTCTCAGTGTCAAGATTGGTCATTTTAAATGGATACAATGAGTCTCAAAAGGTTTGGGTATTAAAAGTTCTAAATTTGTCAATGTCTTGCAGTCCCACTAGCTTTTTTTTTAAGCTTAGATTCAGGCTAGTTGTAGCTAGACTTAGGTTCTAATCTTGTTAGTTCAAGTAGTTAGTATTGCTCTCCCAACCTGTCTCAGTTTGTTTTTAAAATGGAGGTCACCAAGTAGCTTATTTTTGCCTTTAGTACATTTCCTTTTTTTTAGCCATTTAACTTGCCATTTTGCTCTTGTTTGTGTCTGCCCACAGCAACCCCTTCTGCTGTCCCAAACAGCCCCTTAGGGCCAATCATAGCCAAACAGTCCCTTGTGGATTTGCTGAAAGAGTAAGCTGTTATAGCTTGTTGTGGCCTTTTTCAAGTCAATTTTTTGTTAGAAATGCTTGATTTAGTACTTAGATTAGTTTGCAAAAGAATAAATTAAATAAAATAAATAAGTAGCAAAAAAAGGAGGAACTGGGAATCGAACCCAGGACCTCCTGCACACGAGCACCAAACCAGACACCACACCCAACTGCCCTTGGGACTTCTTTTGTTCAAATTTTGCACAATTAAATCTTTAAGGACGTTAGGCAGTTTATGAATAAGTTTTTCCTAGCTTAATTTCAGCTTATTTCTCCACACAAGCACATGTTTTCTTATTTTTCTTAGGCTTAGTATACAACATAGTAGTTTTTGTGAAATTTTCATATTTTTCCAAAATCATTTAGTATTTTTAATTAATTAATTAGTTAAATCTAGTTTTTAATTCATAATAAATAAATAAAAACTCAAAAAAATACCTGGCTTTTTTCTAAAATTATTTTTAGTCATTTAGAATGTAGGAAAATTATATTTGCACTCGTAGGATGTAAATTGCATTTTTTATCTAACGATTTTAAATATAGAATTAAAATGACTTCAAAGTCTTTATTAGATTTAATTTCCTTAGTGTAATCAATCATAACCCCTTTCCTGTTCAATATCACCCGATCACAGATTTGTTGTATTACAGTTTTCACACCTCGTTGGGACTTAACGACCCGGGGAAACACTAAACTCCTCTGGACTTAATTGCATTTTGTTCTGAGCTATTTGACTTTTATGGTTGACCATTCACAAGTGGTTGACTAATAAAAGATAGACCGTTCGGAGCGAATCACCCTTCTCCCAGTGGGGCATCGATATCGTAGGGCCTATGCCTATGGCTCCCGGAGGAGTCAGATTCTTGCTGGTGGCAATCGATTAATTTACTAAGTGGGTGGAAGCTAAACCCTTAGCCTCCGTCACAAGGAGACAGATCGAGAAGTTTGTATGGGAGCACATTGTGTGCAGATTTGGAGTACCTCATATAATCATATCTGACAAATGGAAGCAGTTCGCCGAAGGAGTCTTCTACGACTTCTGTCAAGGGCTCAACATAAAGCAGTCTTGGACGTCCGTCTACCATCCACAAGGTAACGGACAGGTGGATGTTACAAACAGAGACATCGTCAAAGGGATCGAGAAAAGGCTGGGACGAACTCATCATGGATGGGTGGATGAGCTCCCTCAAGTATTATGGGCTCACAGGACGCACCCTAAGTCAAGCAATGGTGAAACCCCCTTCAGCCTTACATACGGAACATAAGCGGTCCTCCCTTCGGAGCTAAGCGTACACACGGAGCGTGTGGCTACGTATGATGCCTCCCAAAATGACGACTGGATCAGGGAAAACCTCGATCTGCTAGAAGAAAGAAGAGAAATAGCCTCCATCCGAGAAGCAATACACAAACATAAGATCGAAGGCTACTATAACAAAATGGTCAGACCTTCCACTTTCAAGCCTGGAGAATATGTGTTGCGCCTCAACAGTGCAAGCAAAGCAGAGCACCAGGGAAAGCTGGGACCAACTTGGGAAGGACCCTACACGGTAGCTGAGGCCTACGGCAACGGAGCCTACAAACTGGCTACTCTTCTCGGAGAACCCATCGACAGGACATGGAATGGTACGAACCTTCGAAAGTTCTATGTTTAAAAAGTACTTTTACTTTTTTCTTGTAATTAGAAGCTTCTCAAGGGAAAGCAAACATTATTGGTAGTTGTCTTAGTTTTCATTTCAAGAATGATGTAATCCTCCCTACCAATTCAATGATAAATAAGAAATTTCCCACAAATCTCTTGCTTCGTTTCTTAAACACAAAGATTTCTTCAGCCAAGTCGTTAATGAGTTTCAATGTCGAATATAATGGCTCAAGGTGCAATACATGCCTTATCATGTAAGCCAACTTTAACATTCACATTAACTCTCCTAGTAGTTTTTGGCGTTTGTAAAAATATATACAAAGTCATGCTACGTAAAGGATTTGAGATAGAGTGGGTCGCGACCCTCTGTCAATGATCAAATTTGGTCATTATATTCTTGGTGTTGCAATTTACACACAATGAGGTTGTTTAACCTTAGGCTGTAAAGCTTAAGCGTCGGAAAAATGGCGTACGAGAAGTTAACAAAACAAACACATATAATAACTAAGTGTGTAAGAGGTATTCCCCTTACACCATTCCATTCAAAATGAGGGCTAGTGCCCTTGTACCTGCACGAGGAGCCTAAGCCCCAATCAAATTGTTTTTGGCCCATGGCCATACATCACAAGCATTTAAATTGTTTAGAGAACAAGATAAGCATTGTCAAATAAGATAAATTGTCTTAAAGGGTACATGCCACCCTTGAAACCAAAGTACTGCCGACATGGCATCCTTCATTCCTGCTTTTTTGGAGATGGAGTGGGGGATGGTTGAACTGAGACAGGCTTGGTAGACATAGTCTTCTTGGTGGGAGTGGTAGGCTTCAGCTTTCGAGGTTTCTTAGAAAGGAGGTCTTCGAGGGGTGTCATAGGATCTTTGGTAGCCTCAGCAAGGAAGGAGTACTCTGCGGTTGCGAACGCATTTCCTGCCTCATCAAACTCAGCCTTCGAAGTGGGACAGTAGCATTCAATCTTGGAAAGGTCCACGGGCTTACCTGTTTTGGCAGCCTCCTCCAACGCCAAGCACCGTCCATGAAAAATGGCTGATTTGATGACCTTCCACATCTGAGCTCCCAATTCATCACTGTGGTAGAGCTCCATGGCTATGTAAGGCACCACCTTCGAAACGACCTCCGCACGATCCTTTTGCAGCATCTTATACCTCATCTGCAAGCCATCGATTTCCTCCCTTAACTTCACTTCTAGCTCTCCGAGCCTGACTTTCTCACTTTCCAATCCAGCACATTTCGCCTCAAGAACAGATTTCTGACCTGTTAGAGTGATGACCTTGGCTTCTTCCAACTTAAGATTGCCGAGTTCAACTGTCAATTGGGCTACCTTTCCACGAAGGTCTTGGACGACGGGGTTCTTCTCAACGTTCCCCTCAATCTCGTCACACTTAGCCTCCAGCTTGACCACAGTTCTGAGCAATTCTCTGGTTTTGGCATTTAAGTGGTTATCCAATACTGTCTGCCTCGCAATCCCATTGTCATGCATGTCACAAAACCTTTCAATGGACATATTTTCCAGCATACCTTTCCATTGAGGAGGGGTGACATGATCGACAATCCGGTGAGAGGCCAAAGCATTGGGAAGCTCCTTCGTCTCTGGAAGACCTGCGACAAATACAATGTATAAAGGCTAAGTTAGTTCCATAGTTATGCTCAGCCTTACTTAAATTAGTTAAAACGGAATAAAAATGAAAATCGAATACTTTGTGGAACCTGATAGTTTGCCATAGAAATGTGTGCCAGCTTAATGAATGTACTGTATGCTAGTTGTATGTGGTACAGGCGGTCCTCACTCAAACCCATCTTTCAATTAATATTTGAAAACGAAAGACATGTGTGATTAACGTTTTATAATTGAGTATAAGAGTGAAGGGTATCATGGCTAAGTCATGCCTATTTATTTGGGTCTCACATGTGCCACATCACTTCAACACACCCACTTAAAAATACCCCTCATTCACAACTACACCCAAACCTCTTCACTTGCACCCCACCCACCCTCACAAACACATCACAAACACAAACACAAAAGAAACAAATTAACAGAAAAAGTGTTTTGTCGTTTTTCATGTCGTTGGGGTGGTGAGGGAGAAAGTGGCGAGCCTAGGTGGTGTCGTGGCTAAGGGTGGCGAGTGATGGCGAGGTCTCCACGTTGGAATGGCGAGGTGAACTCGTCATGATACCCATCCCTCTAATAAACATAGTTCTAAAAGGCTCGCAAATGCGTAAAATTTGATAATATCGTCACGTCATGTCGTTATGTCGTCTTATGTCATATCTTTTTGTAAACTCGATATATATAAAATATGATATAAATATATAAATATTTTCATATTTCGTGTCGCCTTATAAACACAAAAGCTTTGTGTTAGTCGCAAAGATGTGAGGCTTGGTCATACCGTCACGTCACGTCTCGCGCTATTTATAACCTTGATAATAAGACTAGCACCTTGTTGCGGATATATAAAAATCTCGATATCTCATTTATACGACGTGTTTGTTGAACAAAAACTACAATATGTAATAAGGTTTGAACTTCTTGACGAAACTTTTTATCAAACTTCTAATTTTTAACGCCAATGGACTTTTAGACATTTCTTAGTGCAAGGAAAATTGCAAAAATTTCACAAAAAAGTTTTAAATTTGCGAAGATTTTTTTTCTTTTTCCTTTTTCACTGTAATATTTTGAGTAGAAAAAATTTATTAATAATAATGTTTTAAATAGTAACTACTAGTAAAGTCTTTTGGCGTGCTAAGCACGGCCCAGGGTCGTAAAGTAAGTATTGATACTCAAAAAACTACAACGATGATATAACACTGTGAAACAAACGCTTTTATTTCTATTCTCACATATGAAGAAAAAAAAATTACAAATGGAATACATTAAAACGCTTTTATTTGTATTGACAAACGTCGACTCTCTCTTTGGCGAAAAAGTGAACTCGATTCTCTCCTGCGAGAACCAAAGTGGATCGTCAACCTCCTTATTTTTTAATCTTTTCTCCACCTATGGTAGTCGGTTACTTTAAAATTGTTTATTAGTCACTTTGATCGTGGGACGGTGCTTTTAGAGTCTCCTTAAATTCACTTTTGTGATAGTCTTTTGCCTGTGATTATATCTTAGTCGGTTTTTGTGATCGATCTAGGGTTTTTTTGGCTAGGTTATTGATCAGATTTCGACTTGTATTATGGGTTAGCTGCTTGGTTCTTGACGATTTATAAACCCTAGTTTATCGACTAGGGTTTTACTGGGTATTGTTTACGAACATCAGACCGTATTGTTCGTTGTTTTTCTTCTTGTTTTCCGTTTGGTGTTTGTTTGATTAGCTGCTACGTTTGTTTATGTTGGATTGTATGGGAGAGGAGAACATTAATTCGTCTATTCTTGTTGTCAACATGGATGATTGCCCTTCTGTTAGTTCGAATAACAAGGGTAGTAATTCTGGTTCTCGTTCTGATGGACAAGTGGAGCCGATTTCACTTGGTTCAAGCCCTAGTCATGACGCCCCTAGTCATGACGCACCAGAGGGTCATGATACTTTATTGAAAATTCGTGCTATTGAACAAAAAAATTTAGAGGGAAAGCATGTTTCATAGGCTGGTAAGTAGTCACAAAACTGATGGCGTGGATCTTATTGTCCCTAAACAAGTAGTTGAAGAGGTTAACTCCCGGTTTGACAATACACTGTATGGTTACTTTCTTGGAAAACGTATAGCCTTTCCAGTTGTTGAGTACTACGTTCGTAATGTTTGGAACAAGTATGGCCTTCAAAAAGTCATGATGAATGCAAAATGGTTCTTCTTTTTTAAGTTTGCTACTAGTAAGGGTGTTGAAGATGTTCTTGAGAATGGTCCGTGGATGGTACGTAATGTTCCTATTATTCTTAAGAATTGGATTGTCAATACCAATTTACTTAAAGAGGATTTGACCAACATTCCGGTGTGGGTGAAGTTCCATGATGTCCCTATTGCGATGTTTTCAGAAGATGGTCTCAGTCTCCTTGCTACTTTGATAGGTACGCCTAAAATGTTAGATTCTTATACTAGTCAAACGTGTTTGGAATCGTGGGGCCGTAGTAGCTTTGCTCGTTGTTTGATTGAGATAAAGGCGGATGAGGCTCTTAAAGACAGCATTACTGTTGCCATTCCATTACTTGAGACTCCGGGGGTTTCTGTTGAAACGGTTCGGGTGGAATATGACTGGAAACCACCCCGGTGTGATTCTTGTAAGATTTTTGGCCATACTTTGGGTACTTGTCCTAAATATGATCCTCCCACTGCTCAAACTTTGCATATGGATGATGATGGATTCCAGGCTGTGAGAGGAAAGAAGACGGGTAAAAGTGGTAAACAGAGTATACCGACTAAGGGTGGATTCTCTAAATTGAATATGGGTACTAAGGTTCGTTATCAACCTAAAGCATCTTCTGGGACCGCTAAGGTGGATGGAAAGAAGAAGGCATCGGATATGCCTCGTACTAGCGGAACTACGGTTCCTACAGCAAATGCTTTTGAAGCTCTTAATACGGTTGATGCTGATTGTTCTGTGCCTACTAAGGTTGATACTAAGGGAGGGACTCCGCCTTAGTCTAGTTCTACAATGGTTGCTAATAAGGAGGGATCCCAACCGACGGGTAGTGTACCACAAGATCCAAGTGTGGTAGATGATCAAAGGAAGGAGCCTAAGATGGTTGTGGGTGCTGCCTCTAAGGTTTCTTCTTCTTCTCTTGACACTTTACCCACCAAGAGGGTTAATCCTTTCTCTAAAGTGGGTGAAATTGATGTTTCTGATAGTGATGACGAGGTACTTCCAGATGATAACCCCATGGTGCAATATATTTTATCTGCATGTGGCGGTTATGACCTTGAAGATGACTATGATGACTACATGAATCAAATCTACGATCTTCCTGAAGCTATGGATGAGTACTATAATGCTGATTTCAAGATCCAAGGGCGTTGTAGGAAGTAATTCTTGTGGTGTCTAATGTGTTTACCTATTATCTTGTGATTTGTGGTTTGTTTCTTTTCTAGAAGATAGGAAGTGCATTGATATGCAAGATTGCCTATGTAACGGGCTGTGATATGGGATATCACCCATATCCGTTGTACTTAAACGGTTTTTTGGAGTAATGAATTTTACCGGGTAGTTGTAACCTTTTACCCAAAATACATTAAAACGATAATGAATATATTGTAAATTTATTTGTATACCTAAACTTAGTTCATAGACTTAATAAGTGGCTTGTAAGTTGAATACACCAAAATCTTTTTTTGCCTTTACTCATTTGGCTTAAGCTGAACAGCATGCACACCAATTCTTTGCTCAGCTCTCTTCAAATATCTCAGCACTAATTATTGTCATGTTGCCTTATGATGTTTGTTAATTAAGCATCACTTAATTGGAAGATACATGTTGAAAAAAATCAAATGTAAAAATAGTTTTAGTTTTCTATTTGATGGTTGTGCATTTATAATCAATTCTTCCACACATACTCTTAACCTTCGCCATACCAATCTACAAAGACACTCTATCAAGCATGGTCCATTGTTCCATATACTATCTACAATAACTTTGTAATTGTCTCATCTTTGACTTCACTAACACTCATTTTGATTACATGAGTGCATGTAGAATGAAAATGGTTGGTTTGAGTCATTTGCATTGCCAAATCTTGCACAAGTTTCCTGGCTCCATACTCCTATAGTCCTATCACCCAACCCATCCCTTCCTAGACTATTTATTTTCTCCACTCATGTGTTTAAACAGTACTTGATTGTTACTTTTTGACTTGTTATATACTCTTATCATTATAATAACAATTGCATATACATACTTCTATTTGATATTAATATGAACATTTTATTATAATTCCAAACATCATTTAATTGAGAATGATACATGGAATCATATCCACATTTCAAAAAGTTAATAATTGAAATAAGATAAACATAGAAGTTTTAACCATTAACAATACAATAGTTTTACAATTAGCATCAATAGATTCAACTAATACAAACAATAATTACAATCTGAACCTAATGTACTGGTATAACTAAATTGTATTTTGGTACTACAAAAAGAAAATAAAAATAAGTTAACTTGTTAATTACATTAAAAAGGAAAAATAAGAATCTTAGCACCCATTTTAGTATCAAACTAGCGGGTTAACCCGCGCGTTGCGCCGGGAGTGCGTTGCCCTCGATCATTTTATTCACGGGAATGAATTTGCTAAAGTTTTTTTTTTTTTTTTTTTTTTTTTTGCACACTGTTCATGCCCGTGTTACTGTTCATCCCCCAATGTATTTTAGTATATATATATAATTCCTCTACATGTCCTTCGGCCATCCATCCTTTGTAGTTTGTATAAACCAAATATTAGCAAGTAACAACTAGCGCCTAACAATCTTTGACTAAATTGAAATGTAGAAACAATAATGATTCTGAAAATCCTAAACATCAATAATATGTAATACTGTAAAATTTGTTAATCCTATGTACCGAAATTTTCTCTTTTCAAAAGATAGGATTTATCGATTCATCATCCTCTTTCAAGCTTCTAGGATGTATCACGCCTTCTTCATCTGCAATTTTTTTAAAAGCTTATGGAAACCAAGCCTGCAAGCATCCCCAAAACATATTAGACCAAATCAACCGTTAACAACATGTCGGCCTTTTATAAATAAGATTTCTCACCTTGATCGACTATCACCATCGCTCCACCATATGTACAAGCAAAACTAAATAACAGAGAGTTGGTAAAAGTTACTTCCATCTTGTCTTTTGCAGATTGATGTGTGGGTTCGGGGTCGAAAGACTTCCTTTTCAACGAGCAAGCTTTACAACCCACTAGGCAGTGTACCTAATCGTTGCAGTGTAGTATGGGTAAGCCCAGGGGGTTGATCGTTCTCTAGCGGAATAGAGATGCTAGGTATAGATATATGACAAAAAGGTAAGGTTGAGAGAGATTCTTTTTAGTCTTTTTATGTTTTTTAGAAAGCAAGTAAATATCTCGGGGTATAGGAGTGGGGGGTGGTACTTCTACCAATTTTAACTACTAATTAATTAAGCTAACAACTAATTAAACTAATGAAAATAGAAAAATAGGCTATGTATTCTAAAGTGTGCTCTTATGATGATTAAAAGTGTGTTTATTTAGATGTTCTTACTCCCTAGTTATCTCTTATTGGTTGGTTGAATTCTCACATCCTCATCTTAATTGGTGCGTTGTATTCCGTGTGGTCATAGGGAGTGTCTAATTCCCTGTTTCAATGAATTGTAACTCTCCTCTAGACTATCCGAGATCACCAAGTACCGTAGTATCTCCCCTGGATACTCTATTATCCTAAAGCTACAACTCACGTAATAAACACAACGATGGCTCAAGTGCACTCTCAAGCTTTATGCTATTTAGGACGTTCAAGCTCGCAACAATTAAAGTAGAAGCCAATTTTCCTTACTCCAGCGTCTACCAATTAAGACAAGAGACAACCTAACAATAATTAACAACTAGGTTTTATAGATCTAAGAAAAGACAATAGTAATTTAGCTACTCATGATAAATAAGCAAGCATACACACAAACAACTAAACATAGGGTAGACATGATGATAATATGGATTAAAAAATTTATCTTATGATGTAAAGAAGGGTTTGGCACCCTAAAATACTGTCCAAGTCGGACTACACACGAGTTAGGGTTTTCTCTCCAAAATTCTACCTCCCTAAATGCAGAAAAATCAAATTATATATATAGATTTACAAGTGCGACAGCGTCGCCTTTTGCTGGTGACGCCGTCTGGTCGCCGTCATTAGGGTTTCGTTTGGGCCAAGTCATCGTTGAGAAGGCGTCATTTAAGGAGTGTGACACCGTCTGTCTTCATGTAGGACGTCGTCTTGAGATTGTTCTTGGGCGTATGGTGTAGAAACTAAGGGAGACGCCTTCCAGATATTAGGCGTGACGCCGCCAGGTTGTAGAACCAAATTTTCACCTGAGTCGTCGCTTGTAATTTAATTAGAAGTCTTCTTAGGGACGACGTCGCCCTTTGGGTTGGGACGCCGTCAGGCTTGTAGAATTGCCTTGGATCTTGACTTTTCCTTTTTCTTTATGTTTTTGCTCTTTTTCGTCCAAATATGTTTTATTCTAGTATTTTGCTTCCAAAAGACCTAAAATTTGCTTGTCCTCAAGCAAATATGCTTTTGGCCAATCAATTTATAAGTTAGGAGGCATGTAGCATTGGTTTAGAATAGTTTACAACAAATACAAGCGCCACAATAGTCATAACAAGCACGAAAATTATACACTAGCACCTCACAATTGGTGTTTGGATTCTCTCATCTCTTGGGTTTATATGAAATATAACATGTAAGGAAATGGAAGATAAACACTCACTACCTGACATAGTACATAGATTACCATAAGCTTGAGAATAGATCAAATCTCCATCGCTTTGGCGTAAGCACCTAGGAACAACTATCTAAGAGGTCTTTGCAAAGGGTTATAATGTTAGGCTTAGGGTAGAGAAGTAAAGGGTTTTGTTGGATAAGGGGTTATTTAGTGGTGGCAAGTCAAATGTAAAGTGTGGTGTTGCTAAGCCAAGTCTTGACTCACTAACACTAAATATCTTGAAAGAAAATATAAACATAAACTTAAAAACATAAACATAAAGATAGATGTAGAATGGTAGCCCGTATATTTTTCTCATAATTTTTTTTTTCTTTTTTACTAACTCTTTTTCTCCCTTTTTTCGATTTTTTTATACGATTTTAATCTACCATCCTCTATGATAACATCAAAACAAAGGGATTTATAGTAGGGGTGGCAATCGAGTCGTGTTCGTGTTGTTGGCGTGTTAGTATAACCTTTACCCAAACATAACCCATTTATTAATCGTGTCAAGAAACTCAACCCAAACCCAGACCTGCATAACACGTGTAACCCATTTGTGACCCGTTTAATCCATTTAAGTAAATAGGTCAAGCAATGAACAAAGCTGGTAATTTATCGATTTAACTAGTTTAAATGCAAAAATGATATAAGGATCTAAAATATGATAAGAATAACATAGAAATAACTATGCAACAGTTTTCTGAATTATAAGCGTCAATTTTAATGATATCTAAGGTATAAAATTATAATTCACTCATACCAAGTAAATAACAAAATACATGTAATCCACATCCAACATAAAAACCAGGTTATATATTTTATTTTAAGATCTTATATACTTAAACGGGTTCACGGGTTGACCTGTTTAATACTTACTCAACCCAAACACAACCCGTTTATTAAACGGGTTAGACGGGTTGACCCGTTTTTGACCCAAAACCTATTTATCCTCAACCCAGTCCAGTTTAACTTTGTGTCGTTTATCGTTTCATGTCAAAAATTGCCACCCCTAATTTATAGGAGCATCCCTACATTGAGTTTTTATTTTACTAACACTAATTGACCAAAATTGAAGAGATCAAAACACTTGGAGTACTTAATTACGTAGACAAATGGAATTTGAACTTAACATTCTTTCCCATTACTCCATAAAATATTACTTTAACCCAATCGTCCCAAAACTGTATACAAATGATATGACTCGACTTGGCAACCATGCAAGTAACTAGATAATTGAACTAAAGGTTTAAACAATAATTACAAAAATGCACTAAAGATGAGTCCATACAAGGTGGGCTAAGGCGATTTGGGTGTAACATTTAGGGGTGGATTGTAAACAATGCTCTTCATTGATATTCCGGAAATCAGAACATCACGAGAACCGCGAAAAGGATAGGCTCTGAGGGGTTAACTAGGGGTATCGTGTACTAAAGATGAGTACATCGCAAAGGTGTGGGGAAAATTACTCAACCGATGTGGATGACGTAATTAAATTACAGGTTTAAAACAAGGGTTATCTTAATGCCTCTTATCATTTAGTTAATCCTAACTACACGAATGTAGTCTCACTAGCGATCTCGGAATGTATCACAAAACAAGTTCTAGAATCTATTATACTACCGGTACACTCACTAAGCATTAAAGATGAATGTTTTTATTCCTAAAGATCTAGGGGTGAACCTCACATTTTTTGGGTGGAATTTGAGTGGTATACGGTTTTTGTGCTAGTCATATAATTCCTATCCATGAGACGCTTTATTAAGACTAAAGTTTAACTCGTAAATGTCATAAAAGAACTTTAAATTTGGTGCTAAAATTACCCTAACAAATATTTCTCATAGTTTATTACACAATTTACTAAGGACAAGACAAAAATCAAATGAGTGAATAGTTTCTAAGGTCCTATTTTATTCTTCCTCCCTACACTTAAACTGAACATTGTCCCCAACCCGAAAGTATCAAAGTTATGATAAAGGAAGGTAAGTAAAAGAGAAAGAAACTAGTACTCCTCTGATTAGCTCGGTAGGATATGTATAAAGTTGCGGTTAAATCCTCCTCCAAGAAGAATGAATATGTAATACGTGTTGCTTCAATCATGTACTTCCTTATGTCTAATATAACCTGCACACTTATAAGAAAAAGAAATGAAACCTCGCTTAAAATCGGCGGTAAAACTGTATATATAAAAACTATACTAGAAAGCGAATAAGATATGATGCTTGTGGAATGAATGTTTGCAGTTTTTCTGAAAAATTAAGAATTGGAAGTTTCCAAAAATCACAAGTTATACAGAAAACGAAACTGATAATCTGTTTCTACATTGCCTGACGCCTTCGGGTGTTAATCCCGATGCCGTCAGGTTGTCCTGACATAAAGGTCTGGTATGTTTTTCTGAAAAAATTACCTCATTAAAACTTGGAAAAATTCCTGCAAAACGTCCATTATGACTCGATACAAGCATTTGACTCTAACAAACACACAAATATATACAATTTCAATTATTGTTAATCTCATTTTCATGTTCTTAAAACATATGTGATCTTTCCTACACTTATCTTTTTGTAAAATACCTTTATATGCAATTAAGACGAGGTTAAAAACAAAATAAAGCATTTTCACAAAATCAAACATGAGAATAAACAACTATAAAAAAGATATATGAAACACAGAAACAAAATTGAAAATCAAAACAAGCAAACAGTTAAGCATGGGTTGCCTCCCAAGAAGCGTTTTTCTTTATTTATGAGTCTTGTAGCTAGACTCGAAGTCGTGCCATACGTCATTTCATGCACGCTTACGTGCCCATATGTAAGCCACTCTAATGTTCTTTCATCTTTTTTATAATCATTTCCTAACTCTAGACATTTTTTTATAATATCTCTCATTTTTTTCATAAGAATGTCTAAGTCCCTTTTGCTTGTCCCTTTCACTAAGTAACTGAATAGGAGCCATTTGATTACATACCTCGATATCTTTGTGTTTAAACCTAGGGTGTGTACGGGGCATTTGATAGACAAAATCCTCAACTTGATTAGAGAATGTAATTAAACCATCAACCATTCGTTCATTCAACTTAGCCATACTCTTAAAGGGCTTTCCAAATATCACTGGAGTGAGGCTTCTATCAATGAACTCTCCTAAGTCTTCTAAGACCACGAACTCTACTAAATAAGTAAAACTTCCAACAAACACATGCAAGTGAGTGACCGCATTAACAACATTGTTCCCTTGATAAGCTAACTCGTTTACCTTCATTTTATTGTATAAGTTCTTTGAGATTAGGTTTAAAGTTAATAATGAATTTAAGTAAGCATCAAAACTGTCAAATCCTATTTTACAAGGAAATTGCATGTTGAAGGGACCATCTATCTCAATTCTACACCTATGGTCAAACCATTGAGAGGGATCTTTTCCATCTCAATCCTAACTCCATCGATGACTTCTCCGTTGTCAAGTGCCTCCCCATCATAAAATTCCTCATCTGAATCTGAATCATAAAAAGGACTATTATGTTTCCAATTTATTTCAATATGCCCTAGGTGATTACCAAAGTGATGAACAGGTGAGAGATTAGGTGGATTCACATTTTCCATAGCGGGGATTGGAGTAGGTAGTGTAAAGTTTCTACGGCAAACGATGCGAATCATGGAAAGTGATGAGATCTACGAACAAAGGCACAAAGAAAGGGGGTAAACTAAAAGAAAGCTAAGAAAGAAGAAAAAACTCACTTGATATGAATCAAGCGAGTATACCTAAACAAGATAGAAAACTAACTAGCTATTCTATTCCCCGGCAGCGGCGCCAAAAACTTGATGCGTGGGTTCGGGGTCGAAAGACTTTCTTTTCAACGAGCAAGCTTTACAACCCACTAGGTATTGTACCTAATCGTTGCAGTGTAGTATGGGTAAGCCCAGGGGGTTGATAATTCTCTAAGGTAATAGAGATGCTAGGTAGAGATGTATGACGAGAAGGTAAGGTTGAGGGAGATTCTTTTTAGTCTTTTTATTTTTTTAGAAAGCAAGTAAATATCTTGGGGTATAGGAGTGGGGGGTGGTACTTCTACCAATTTTAACTACTAATTAAATAAGCTAATGACTAATTAAACTAATGAAAATAGAAAGATAGGCTATGTATTGTAAAGTGTGCTCTTATGATGAATTAAAGTGTGTTTACTTAGATGTTCTTACTCCCTAGTTATCTCTTATTAGTCGGTTGAATTAGCACATCCTCATCTTAATTGGTGCATTGTATTCCATGTGGTCATAGGGGGAGCCTAATTCCCTAGTTCTATGAATTGTAACTCTCCTCTAGACTATCCGGGATCGCCAAGTACCGTAGTATCTCTCCCGAATACTCTATTATCCTAAATTTACAACTCACGCAATAAACACAATGATGGCTCAAGTGCACTCTCAAGCTTTATGCTATTTAGGACGTCCAAGCTCGAAACAGTTAAAGAAGAAGCCAGTTTTCCTTACTCTAGTGTCTGCCAATTAAGACAAGAGACAACCTAACAATAATTAACGACTAGGTTTTATAGATCTAAGCAAACACAATAGTGCTACTCATGATAAATTGATAAGGATTTAAAACGTATGCTTTTAGGGGGTCATTTAAGCCCTATTTCGACACATTTTATATCCGTTACTGCTTAATTTTGTTCCTTTTCACTTTTTAGGTCTTTTGGAAGAAAATTGCTGGAATGAAGCATATTTGGACGAAAAGGAGCAAAAACATGAAAAAAATGGCAAAGTCAAGATTGAAGCCACTCAAGACTGATCAGCAGAACCTGACGGCGTCCCATCCAAAGGGCGACGCCATCCCTCTATAAATACTTGATCAAAACATGCACGTGACGGCTCAGTGTAATTTCTGGTCATAAAGCCTGACGGCGTCACGCTTTAAATATGGAGGGCGTCACTCATAGTTTTCACTCCAGACGGCCCAGATCTAGAATCAAGACGACGTCTCAACTAAAGACCGACGGCGTCACAACTCTAAAGTGACGCCGTCCCATCGATGACTTGGCCCAGACGAAACCCTACTGACAACGACCTGATGGCGTCGCATGCAAAAGGCGACGCCGTCGCGATTGTAAATTTGTATATATAATTTGATTTTTCTGCATGCAAAAGGCGACGCCGTCGCGACAGTATTCTAGGGTCCCATGCCCTATTTTACACATCAAGAAAAGTTTGTTAATCCAATTTATCATTATGTCTACCCCATGTTCGATTGATTTTGTGTATGCTTGCTTGTCTATTATGTCTAGCTAAATTACTTGTGTGTTTGCTTAGATCTATGAAACCTAGTTATTGATTGTTGTTAGGTTGTTTCTTGTCTTAATTGAAATTGGCTTAGAAGTGCATCTAGGCTTTCGTTGTATTTAATGCTTGAGTATGCTTAATGATGATATGGTGCACGGATGGAATAACTTAGGTTTGTAGATTCCGTGAATCATATACGAGAGATAACCTCATAGAACTAGGGGATACGCACACCCTACGACTTTTAGGAATACAACGCGTTAAGATAAAGGACGTGACAACTCAACCAACCAATAAAAGATAACTATGGAGTAATAGTATCTAAGTGAACACATCTTTAATCATTATACGAGCACACCTCAATTGAACATAGCTATCCGTAGTAATTAGATAATTAGATAATTAGTAGAAGTAAAGTAATTGGTAGAAGTACCGCCCCCCAACCAATTGCCCCGAGATTTTACCTTAGCTTTCTAAAAAACCATAAAAAGATAAAAAAAAAAAAAAAAAAAAAAAAAAAAAAAAAAGAATCGTCTTCAACCTCACCTTCTCGTCATATATTTCTTACTAGCATTCCTATTCCCCTAGAGAACGATATCAATCCCCGAGGCTTACCTCATACTACACTACAACGATTAGGTTCACTGCCTAGAGGGTTGAAAAACTTGCTCATAGAAAAGGAGGTTTTCTCGACCCCGAACGCTCCTTTCTGCGCACATCAAGTTTTTGGTGCCACTGCCGGAGAATAGAATAGCTAGTTAGATCTCTATCTCGTTTAGGTTCCCTTGCTTGATTCCTATTGAGGAAGATTTTTTCTCATTTTCATTAGCTTCCTTGTAGTCTATCCCCCTTCTTTGTGTTTTTGTTCGTAACCTTGTCACTTATCACCATGGGTGACAATCCACCGCCAAACGATAATCCACCACCAAATCAACCACTTCCACTTAACCCACCACCACTTGACCCGCCAAGAGGCCGTACTCTTGGTGAATACTCTAGACCGAGCCATCAAGGCTATAGGAACACCATTGCGCTCCTCGTTCAAGCTCAAACTACGGCTCTGCGATCCGACACCATCCGGTTGGTGCAAAATGGATGTGCATTCCATGGACTTCGTTCCGATGATCCTAATCAGCATCTCAAGGATTTCCTAAAAATCGTTGACTCTATCGACCTTGATGTTGCCACACGGGAGACCACGCGCTTGCGTCTCTTCCAATTCTCTCTACGGGACCAAGCTAGTAATTGGCTTTAGCGACTTCCCGTCGGATCCATCTCAAGTTGGGATGATCTCACCACTCGTTTCCTCGCCCAATTTTTCTAACCGTGGAGAACTACCAAACTAAGGAATGACATCTTGATGTTCCAACACAACGTCAAGGACTTGCTCCATAAAGTCCCTCATCACGACATCGATCTTTAGCTTCAAGTCCAAATCTTTTACGATCATGCCAACTTCCTCACCAAGCGATCCATTGACCGAGCGGCCGGTGGAAGGCTCAGCGATCTCAACACGGAAGAATCATGGGATGTCATAGAAGAGCTCTCTAGTCAGAACTACGAAGATTGGAGTGAATCTTATGAAACCCCCAAAAGAACGGTGAATGCCATATCAATACCTCATGGGCCTTCCAACATCACCGAAGAGCAAGTTAGTGCTCTTGAGAAAATGATCGACTATCTAGTTAAGAGGCAGAAGAAAGCACCTGGACCAATCCATCGAGCAACGGTTAATTTCACTGACTCTGCCAACAGCCCAACACCCCTCTATGAATCACCTAGCCATGAACAAAATCCCAATTCCCAATGACTCTTCCGTTCTACTTCTCCAATCCCACTCTCACCAAGCTTCAAAACACAAATGAGAGAATACATGGCAGCCCATTCAGAAAGATTAGCTAAATTTGAGGAAGAGGTTTATAGGAAGAGGGAAGAAATACAGGCAAAAATGGCGGAGATGATGAACTTAGTGAAGGATTACACTAAGACGAAGGTTCCCGAGAAGGTGCTAGTGAGAAATGATGACCGCGCAACCCCCACTTTGTTTGTTAACGCCATTTCCATTGTTCCTGATAAGGGTGAGGTAGTTGAGAAAAAGGACATTGAGACTACCGAGAACAGCTTGAATATTAAGGATGAAGATAAGGCTCCGAATTCTGACAAACCCAAAACCATTAGACAGTACCTTAAGCATGAGATCAATAAAAAAACAATTGTTAATCAAGTAAACAACTTTAGGCATAATGATGCTCTTAGGAAAACCCTCCTAGGTGAAATAAAGGAGGAGGAATATGACACCATGCCTATGGGACCTTTGTATGAGGCAATTCTTAAGAAACCAATAACTAGGAAGCAAGAGATTTGTGGGAACTTCATAATACCATGTAACATTGGTGACTTAGAGAATATAAAAGCCTAAGCCAATCAGGGATCCGATGTAAACATAATGCAGCTATCAGTCTATAATAAGTTTACTAAGAAGGAACCAACCAAGACCAATCTTAGACTTTCATTAGCAAATCATTCATATGTTTATCCCTTATGAATAGCGGAGGATGTTTTAATTGAGATTGCAAGTGTTATCTATCCGGTGTATTTTGTAATTGTAGACATTGAGGAAGATGAACACATGCCATTAATCCTTGGAACACCTTTCCTGGCCACCGCCAAGGGAACAATGAAATGCGGTGATTGTGTTATGATACTCAAAAGTGGCAAAGACAAAGTTAGGATACCTATTGTTCCAAGATATCCTTTGAAGATTAAGGAAAAGATAAAAAATAAGAATTCGCGAGTCTCCAATAATACAGTTAAGAGGAAAATTGTTGAATGGGAAAAAAAAGATTAGGGATTTCATGAGTGAGGGGATAGATTCAAAATTGTGGAAACGTGATAAAAACATAGGGTACAACTACACCACGGAAACACTCCTTCAAAAGAACCCTAAAGAATTTTTGGAAGGAGACAAGGTGCTCTTGTATAGATCAAAATTAAAAGCATTAAGATGAAGGACTAGGCCAAAATGGTTTGGTCCATATACGGTGAAAGAGACAAACATAAGAAGTGGAACCATTATCATATTAGACGACGATGGGAGGGAGTTCACGGTAAGCATACAAAGTGTACAACCCTTTAATGAACGCTTAGTGAATGAAAATAATGACGGTAAGGAAGTCACGTAGGAGCACGACTTCGAGTCTAGCTACAAGAATCATAAATAAAGAAAAGCGCTTCGTGGGAGGCAACCCATGCTTAATTATTTGCTTGTTTTGTTTTTCAATTTTTGTGTGTCTTATATTTTTTTCATTGTTGTTTATTCTCATATTAAACTTTGTGAAAATGCTTTATTTTGTCTTTAACTTCGTCTTATGTACATATAAAGGTATTTTACAAAAAGATAAGTGTAGGGAAGATCACATACGTTTCTAAGAGCATGAACATGAGAATTACAACTATTGAAATTGATATATTTATGTATTTGTTAGAGTCAAATGCTTGTATCAAGTCATAATGGATGTTTTGCAGGAATATTTCCAGGTTTTAATGATGTAATTTTTCTAGAATTTTTTCAGAAAAACGCAGCAGACCACTTTCTGTCAGCACAACCTGACGGCTTTAGGATTAAAGCCTGACGACGTCAGGCTATGTAGAAACAGATTACTCAGTTTTTTTCGTTTTCTGTTAAACTTTTAAATTTCTGAAAATTCCCAGGTCTTAATTTTCTAGAAAAACTACAAACATCCATTCTACAAGCATTATATCTTACTTGCTTTCTAGTGTAGTTGTGTGTCATATATAGTTTTACCGTCTATTTTACGTGAAGGTTTCGTTTGTTTTCTTATAATTATGCATGTTATATTGGGCAAGAAGAAGAAACACAAATTGGATGAAGCTTATTACTTATGCATTCTTCTTGAAAAAGAATTTAACCGCAACTTCACACATATCCTACCGAGCTAATCAGGGGAGTACTAGTTTATTTTCCTTACTTACCTTCCTTTATCATAATTTGATAATTTCAGGGAACATTGGGGACAATGTTCAGTTTAAGTGTAGGGGGAGAATAAAACGGGAACTTAGAAACTATTCACTCACTTGATCATTTGTCTTGTCCTTCGTAACTTGTGTAATAAACTATGAGAAATATTCGTTAGGGCAATTTTAGCGCCAAATTTAAAAAATTTTATGACATTTACGAGCTAAACTTTAGTCTTAATAAAGCGTCTATGGATAGGAATTATATGACTAGCACAAAAACCGTTTACCACTCAAATTACACCCCAAAAATGTGAGGTTCACCCCTAGATCTTTAGGAATAAAAGCATTCATCTTTAATGCTTAGAGAGTGTACCGGTAGTATAATAGATTCTAGAACTTGTTTTGTGATGCATTCCGAGATCGCTAGTGAGACTACACTTGTGTAGTTGGGAGTAACTAAGTGATAAGAGGCATTATGATAACCCTTGTTTGAAACCTGTATTATAATTACATCTTCTACATCGGTTGAGTAATTACCCCACACCCTTGCGATGTACTCATCTTTAGTACACGATACCCCTAGTTAACCACTCACAGCCTATCCTTTTCGCGGTTCTCGTGATGTTTCGGTTTTCTGAAATATCAATGAAGAACATTGTTTACAATCCACCCCCAAATGTACACCCAAATTGCCTTAGCCTACCTTGTATGCATCATCTTTAGTGCATTATTGTTATCATTACTAAACCCTTAGTTCAAATATCTAGTTACTTGCATGGTTGCTAAGTCGAGTCAAATCTTTTGTACACAGTTTTGGGACGATTGGGACTCATGGGTAAAAATTAATATTTTATGGAGTAACGGGAAAGAACGATAAATTCAAATTCCCTTTGTCTACGTAATTAAATACTCCAAGTGTTTTGATCTTTTCAAATCGGGTCAATTAGTGTTAGAAAAATTAAAACTCAAGTGTAGGGATGCTCCTATAAATCCCTTATATTTTAATGTTATCGTAGAGGATGGTAGAGTAAAAAGGTATAAAAAATGAAAAAATAAAGAAAAACATACGGGCTACCATCCTACATCTATCCTTATGTTTACGTTTTTAAATTTATGTTTGTTTTGTTTCAAGTTATCTAATGTTAGTGAGTCGAGTCTTGGCTTAGCAACGCCACGCTTTACATGCTTGTAACATAAGATTTTTGACTTGCCACCACTAAATATCCCCTATCCAACAAAACCCTTTGCTTCCCTACCTTAAGCCTAACGTTACAACCCTTGTAAAGACCTCTTAGATAGTTGTTCCTAGGTACTTACGCCAAAGCGGTGGAGGTTTGATCTATTCTCAAGCTTATGGTAATCTATATACTATGTCAGGTAATGAGTGTTTATCTTCCATTTCCATTCATATTATATTTCATATAAACCCGAGAGATGAGAGAACCCAAACACCACTTGTGAGGTGCTAGTATATAATTTATGTGCTTGTTATACCTATTGTGGCGCTTTTACTTGTTGTAAACAAATTTTAACCAATGCTTGATGCCCCCAACTTATAATTGATTGGTAAAAAGCACATTTTCTTGAAGACAAGCAAATACCAAGTATAGGGATATTTGATAAGGATTTAAAACGTACACTTTTAGGGGGTCATTTAAGCCCTATTTTGACACATTTTATATCCGTTACTGCTTTCGTTCCTTTTCACTTTTTAGATCTTTTGGAAGCAAAAGGCTAGAATGAAGCATATTTGGATGAAAATGAGCAAAAACAAGAAGAAAATGACAAAGTCAAGATCGAAGCCACTCAAGACTGATCAGCAGAACCTGACGGCGTCCCATCCAAAGGGCGACGCCATCCCTCTATGAAGACTTGATTAAAACATGCACGCGACGGCTTAGTGAAATTCCTGGTCATAAAGCCTGACAGCGTCACACTTTAAATATGGAGGGCGTCACTCATAGTTTTCACTCCAGGCGGCCCAGATCTAGAATCAAGACGACGTCTCAACTAAAGACCGATGGCGTCACAACTCTAAAGTGACGCCGTCCCTTCGATGACTTGGCCCAGACGAAACCCTACTGACGGCGTCGCATGCAAAAAGCGACGCCTTCGCGATTGTAAATTTCTATATAGAATTCGATTTTTCTGTATTTGAAGAGGTAGATTTTTGGAGAGCAAACCCTAACTCAGTTGTAGTCCAACTTAGACAGTATTCTAGGGTCCCATACCCTATTTTACATATCAAGATAAGTTTGTTAATCCAATTTATCATTATGTCTACCCCATGTTCGATTGATTGTGTGTATGCTTATGTCTAGCTAAATTACTTGTGTGTTTGCTTATATATATGAAACCTAGTTATTGATTGTTGTTATATTGTTTCTTGTCTTAAATGAAATTGGCTTAGAAGTGCATCTAGGCTATCGTTGTATTTAATGCTTGAGTATGCTTAATGATGATATGGTGCACGGATGGAATAGCTTAGGTTTGTCGATTCCGTGAATCATATACGAGAGATAACCTCATAGAACTAGGGGATACGCACACCCTACGACTTTTAGGAATACAACGCGTTAAGATAAAGGACGTGACAACTCAACCAACCAATAAAAGATAACTAGGGAGTAATAGTATCTAAGTGAACACATCTTTAATCATCATACGAGCACACCTCAATTGAACATAGCTATCCGTAGTAATTAGATAATTAGATAATTAGTAGAAGTAAAGTAATCGGTGGAAGTACCACCCCCCAATCAATTGCCCCGAGATTTTACGTTAGCTTTCTAAAAAACCATAAAAAGATTAAAAAAAAAAAAAAAAAAAAAAAAAAAAAAAAAAAAAAAAAAAAAAGAATCATCTTCAACCGCACCTTCTCGTCATATATTTCTTACTAGCATTCCTATTCCCCTAGAGAACGATATCAATTCCCGAGGCTTACCCCATACTACATTACAACGATTAGGTTCACTGCCTAGAGGTTTGAAAAACTTGCTTGAAGAAAAGGAGGTTTTCTCGACCGCGAAATCGCCTTTCTGCGCACATCATAAATAAGTAAGCATACACACAAACAATTAAATATAGGGTCGACATGATGATAATATGGATTAACAACTTATCTTATGATGTAAAGAAGGGTTTGGAACCCTAAAATATTGTCCAAGTTGGACTACACACGAGTTAGGGTATGCTCTCCAAAATTCTACCTCCCTAATTGCAGAAAAATCGAATTCTATATAAAGATTTACAAGTGTGATGGCCTTGCCTTTTGCTGGTGACGCCGCCTGGTCGCCGTCTTTAGGGTTTCGTTTGGGCCAAGTTATTGTTGGGACGACGTCAGTTGAGGAGTGTGACGTCGTCTGTCTGGTGTAGAAACTAAGGGAGACGCCTTCCAGATATTAGGCGTGATGTCGTCAGGTTGTATCTTCTTAGGGACGGCGTCGCCCTTTGGTTTGGGACGCCGTCAGGCTTGCAGGATTTCCTTGGATCTTGACTTTCCTTTTTTTTTTCATGTTTTCGCTCCTTTTCGTCCAAATATGTTTCATTCCAGTATTTTGCTTCCAAAAGACCCAAAATGTGATAAAGAACGATTTTAAGTAGTAACGGATATAAAATGTATCGATTTAGGGCTTAAATGACCCCCTTAAAACGTATTTTTTAAATCCTTGTCACAAATCATTCGTCGCTGTAAAAAAGATAACAAAGATCAATGAATGGAACTATAAGATCTAACTACGATAAGAAAATCTTACTTCTAAATGTAGTTTCCCTAGAGTTATGGATAAGAGTGCTAGGTATCATAACAAGCCTCAACCTCATCGTCGCGCCACCTCAGTGCCACATCAGCATCTCATTTTCCCACAACTAACCACAACAAACCCCCTCCTCACTCATAACAAACCTCAACCTCTTCATTTGGGCCCCACCATTACCACTTTATTTTTTTTATTCAATTTTCATTTTCAAATAAACTAAATAAATTCATTTCATTCAAATTAAAAATACAATACATAAAAAAAAACACTTACTAATAAAAACGATACGAAAAAAAAACGACACGGGTAAAAAAAAAACAACACACGGGTAAAAAAAAACGACACGGGTAAAAAAAAATACAACACACGAGTAAAAAATACTAGTCGTCCATGATTTGCTGATATTTGTTGACTAGACGTTCCTGCCTCTTGCGGATGATTTCTGCTTTCACCGGGTCAGGATTGGTACTCGGATCTATCATGAGAAAATCCATCTCGATCTTCTCTTGCCACGATTTTTCCTTCTCCCGCCTCGCCTCGTAACAAGCCCTTTGAGCATCGGCTTTTTGAGCATATATTTCGGATATATGTCCCGAAAAACTACTCGTTTGACTTCCACCGGAGCTTGCAGCGCTTGACGTTGAAGTCGACTTCTGTTTCTTGCCGGCTCGTTTGCATACATCTCTTTCAGGCCGAGGTCGTTTGTCCGGCCCGAATATATCCTCGAGACATGTAACGTCAATAGGATCTTCGGCATCCCACTTGGGATAATTTTTCAAAACATCCCAACATTTTTCATACAAAAATTCCCTCCCACCAAAACGCTGCATAAAGCTAACTTTGGCATTCTCGACATGATCTTGGTCATTTTCACCACTTCGACGCTGAAGATGTTTGTAAATAGCGTTGAACTTCTGGCAATCACCGTTAATCCTTGTCCATTTACCGCTTATCATGTTCTTGCCACGCTGGTCCTCGGTTGTCTGAGAATTGAACATTTCGAGAATGTCGTTCCAAAAGTGCTCCTCCGGACGGTCATTGCCCATATCTTTATCTTGGGAAATTTCTATCCAACACTGCGCAAGTAACATTTCTTCAGACTTGGTCCACTTCCTCCTGTTCACTTGTGCTATGACTTCAACATCTTCGTCATCGTCCCTGTCCAAATCTACTGCAGTTTTTTTTGCCTTCGATTTTTTGCCCCTGCCTTTTGCCGGTTCACGTGCTTTTGGAACTTTGAATTGTGAACCGGTCGGTTGTGATTCCATTTGGGGCAAATGTGGAGACTGGGACGGGTTAAAAAACTGTGGAGATTGTACCGGGTTAAAGAACTGCGGTGATGGAAATCGGTTGGGGTAATTTGCGAAACCTTGTTGAAACTGATATTGTTGGTTAAGCATTATTTCTTGTGGAGACGGGTTGGAATTGGTCGAAGAAGGGGTAGACGGGTTTGAAGAACCCCCGTATTGTTGTGCGTTTGAGTTAAGTAGATTTGTGAAGTATCCTCCGTCATGTGGGTTTTGAGACATTGTGTAAAATGATATTGTTGGTTAAGAAAGATTTGTTATGTATTTTGGGTTTGAAGATGTGTAAAATGAAGAAGATGATGATAGTTTATATAGGAGTGGTAGGTTTAAAAAAAAAAAAGTTAATTTAAAAAAAAAAAAAAAAAAAAAAAAAAAAAAGTATACGTTTGAAAAATGTTTACGTTATAACGTAAACTTTGCTTTGTGTCAGTGTTTGCACCTCGTCGTCCCCACGATTTGGTATCCGACGGCGAGCCACGACAAGGGGGGCCGGTGTGGCGACGAGCTAGACGGCGAGCTCCACGGTGGCGACGAGCCAGACGGCGAGCTCCACACCTAGCACTCTAATCAATTATAGACGTACTATGGATGCCACTGCATGTGTTTATCTTAACGAGGATCATCATCTTCTACAATCCTCCTTCAAAGATGATTCTGACACAAAAGCATCCAAACTTGATAACACAAAGATAATAAAAATCCAAAACAACATAACCACCTATAACAAACATCTTTGAAGGTACACGCTTTTTTTTTCTAAAACCAAAGTTTGTCATGATTATCTTTCTTCAAAGACGAATGACACTCTCGCCAACTCTTTTCTTCGAGTCCCCTCTTCATATCCAAGGTTATAGAAACCATGCTTACAAGTATCACAAAACCAATATGAGACCAAGCCTTAAAAAATGGCATAGTTAAATTTTAAGTAAACGCACGTGTGTGTAAATGTCTTTTACCAGCTATGGTTGAGAAAACATGAATCGAGTGAGAGAGAAGAGATGAAATATAAATGTATGAAAGATGGGTTGAGCAGAGGTGGCAAAACAGGCAGGCACGGGTAACGGGCGCTAGCTCAACGGGTACGGGCTTAAACGGGTACGGGCGAAGCGAGCTCATGTTATACGAATCGCTTTATAAAAGACCTAAAACGATAAAAAAAATTCCTCAAACGTAACACCTCATTTATATTTGAGTAACTAAATATACAATATTTATAAGTTTTTCATTAAAAATAATTTAATAGTCGAGAAAAACATGTGCCCATTTTGCCCATTTAACTTATAAATGAGCAATACATGCCCATTTCAAAAAAATAAGAAGGATAAATGTGCCCAAATATTTTAAAAAGTTGCTCATTTAGCTCATTTTTTTTATTTTTTATTTTTAATTTTGGACATAAATTACTATCTCTAGTTGAGTAAATACAGCTTTTTAATCCTGTCAACAATTAGTAGCCCAAAACAGATTACCATGAACACAACCACAGAGTTAAAATTAGCATTATGAATAAATCCAAAGCCGTTGCCGTTGCCGTTACTATACATAATCACTAATACATCCTGAAAATTTACCGAAAAGTAAAGATCCAAAATTTTGTTTATTGCATCTTTTCATAGAACCTTGATGAGACAGAAACAATATGGTAATATGGATAAAGAAAGAAAAAACAACAAATGGTAGAATGGTAGTGTGTGTGATTTGTTTGGTTTCACTTACACTCCAAATCAACAGACACGTGGCATATTCTTGGGGTATACGTGGCATTTTTTAGAGGCTATACAGTAATATTTGAGCTCTTTTTTATATAATAAAGAAAATCAACGCAACCAACAGAAACAAAAAAACCCGCAAACAACACATACTGTAAAAAAATCAACAATAAAAGGCAAGAGTTAAAGCACCGATTACCTAGCTCCAACAAACGGTGAGGCCGAAACAAATACACCGGAGATGAAGATCGGCACCTGAGTCAGACGGAAAACGCAGAGCGTGAAGGCACGTATGCAAAAGAGATGACACGCTAGCAAAATAAAGAAGGCGGTATTATCCAAAGTTGTGTTACTCTGTAACCATATCTAGACAGGCGACAATTAACAAAGAGGCCAACAATAACCGTGAATGGGCTGAAGAAAAAAGCAGCCAAAAAAGGCCCATAAAGGCAAGAGCCCTAAACGACAGGAGTGGGCACCGTTTTTTGTCCCCATTTTACATATATAGTAATAGGTGGATTTTGCCAAGTTTTCTAAAAGTAATATAGCTGTCAAATCAACAGCCCATTTTAGTGGGCTAACCTTTTGATTCGGCCCTTAACGATTTATCACCACACGAACTGAAAACCGAAACCGAATCGAACCAAATAAACTTGAACTGAATCTGTAACTGAACCGAACCAAATTAAGTATTTGGTTTTCGGTTTGTATATGGTTTTCGCAAAATGAAAATCGAATTCACATAATATATATATATATATATATATATATATATATATATATATATATATATATATATATGGTGAGGTTAAAATGAAAAGTTTGTTAAAATAAAAAGAATATGAAGGCATGCGGAGATGACATGTGTCATCATGCCACATCACCATGTCACGTCATGTGACATGTGTCACCCCCACCCCACCCCCTCCTCGCGAATTTTTTTTTCTCGCCAAAAAAATATTTTTGGGGCAAAAAAAAATCCCGCCAAAATTTATTATTGCATCCTAGTTATAAAGTTACTGCATCACAATCATAATTGTGATGCAATAACTTATAATCTTAATGCATCAAAATCATGATTGTGGCGCAGTAACTTTATAACCGTTATGCAGTAACTTATAACCTTAATTCACTAATACGTTTTGGTGCATCTTTATTATAAGTTACTGCATCATAGTTAATAGTTAAGTGCATCAACTATGATGCATGATGCAGTAACTTATAACATTGATGCACTAAAATCATAATTGTGATGCAGTAACTTATAACCTTAATGCACTAAAATCATGATTGTGATGCAGTAACTTTATAACTGTGATGCAGTAAAAAAAATTGCGAGAAATCTGTTTTTTATTATTTTTTTATTTTTTTCATATAATGTAAATTTTACATATATTTTTAAGACTAAAATACACGGTTGGTCCCTAAACTTGGCAAAACGCTTCCCGATGGGACAAAACTCGGCGTTATCATCGCCAGAGGTCCAAACCTTGGCCTTTAAATGCCAAATTAATCCTTTGACAAAGTCAATGTCTGATTTTTGTTTTGTAGTCGAGGGTATTTTAGTCCATACACATTTATACTTTGATAACACATTTATATTTTAGCCCTTCATCTTTCATCCTCGTCATCATCTCCCCAAATCATTCATCTCCCCAAATCATCATCTCCCCAACATTCATCATTCATCTTTCATACTGGTCTAAAATAATGGATGCATTAATCATTCATCTTTCTTCCTAGTACACAAATTTGCCATTAAAAATATGCAAACCATCCATTTATTACAGAATTGATTTGAACATACAATCCCTTGTTCAAAAGCACGCACAAAGATGCAAACCATCCATTTATTACACCAGATACTTTAACATTAGGGTAGAATTGTTGAACAAGTTTTATTAGTCCAAAAAATAAAATACTCTCGTCATCCACTTTCACACGTTCAATAATTTTAGTGTTCATAGGTGTACCCATTTTATATTGCCGTAAAGTATTCCTTGCTGAGTTTAGGGTCTGGCTTCATTGACTTCTCCCCAGGCTTCCATCCAGCTAGGCGTACTTCGTCTGGGTTATCTTGTACAAATTGCAATGCCTGCAGAACAAACACCAATAATACGTATTACCATGGATAAATTTCTCAAAAACTAGTAAGTTTGACCTTTCGCAGTAGTACATATCAGTTAAAACTACATTGTTGACCTAAACAAATAGTTTCTTTAAACCATGTGTCAAGTTAAAACAAAAATATTCTTGGAAATTATGTAAGTAGTTACTTGGGCATGGTCAAACTGTGCATGTTCAAAATAAGATTTCCCAGTTGCAACTTTTAAAGGAAAACGGGTGTAACATGGTAATTATCTACCTGAAGTGTTCTCATTGTTTCATCTACACTTCTGCCAATTGCAAGATTGTTGATTGTCGAGTGTTGAATAACACCTTCCTTATCAATTATGAAAATCCCTCTTAATGCTACTCCCTGAAAGCAGTGATCTCTGAATATCAAAAAAAACAAAGTGAATGAAATGAGAAATTCTTTCATTAGAAAAAAATTATCACATTAGGAGAAAAAAATTAATATCCAGCCAAATCAAATATACAAAGTTACACAAGCCATACTCACCAGTTAATTTAGGTTGGAATCATGAATAACCAAATGCAAACTTATGCCTCCTAACAGAAAAAATAGAAACACAATAAAAAAATTAATGAAATACCTCTCCAAAGGCCCTAATAATTCCACCACAAATAGTTTAAAACGAGTGTGGAAACCCGCGCGATGCAGCGGGATTGCTTTTGTAGACGTGAATTTGGAACTGATGAATGACCGGAAAATTTGTTTGGATATTTATTTGGTTAGTCCTTGAAGGACCGACTTTGCAAATACAATTAAAACCTTAGGGACTATTTTCGTGGCTACAAAGAACTTACTTTGTAACGACACTTAAACCTTAAGGACTATTTTTGCCAAATTGCTATGGATAGTTATTAATTCTACAGGACTTACTTTGCAACGACACTTAAACTTTAGGGACTATTTTTGCCAAATTGTTATAGATAGCAATGCTAAAGGACTTACTTTGCAACGACACTTAAACCTCAGGGGTTATTTTTGCCAAGATGCTAAAGATAGCATTTAATGTGTTGGCTTGTTACTATTTTCTTCCCCGCTTTTTAGTATATATAGTAATAGTAATATCGCATACCATATCCGAGTGTCCACAAAGTAAACCTATGTAACAAAAAATCATTTAGTACCAAACGTCCAAACCAGTAAAAAAAATGACATAAGTAAAAAAGAAGGAAATATTAAATATTCCAAATATTAAGAAACTTTAACAAACCAATAGCTGCTCCATAGTTATTTTTAGCTCCAGATGCATTTTAAACTTGAAAATTCAGAAAGAAGAATAAACAAAACATATCACCTCTCGGAAGAATTTATGCCACACATATTGAACCTGCTTGATTTTCATAATATCTTTTGTTGGCTCGACTAGTGGTTTTATCTATTTATAAACAAAAAGATTACAGCTATAGTAACATCATAAAATACCAAAAAGGAATTACTATTAAGTTAAGAGACAATGCAAATACCTGAATCAAATAGCTAAAAGAAAACTTTGAACATAAGAGAAGAACCACCAAAAAAAGAGTATACGTGTTATAATAGCCAAGTTCTTATAAACTACAGACAACAGTTTGACAAATAGGATGCAGTAAAAATAATACAGTATATAAAAAATGATTTGAGATCATTTGAGGACAAAACATATTTTACGGATCAATCTCCACCATTTATTTTTATTAGATCTAATTGATGAAATTAATCCCAACAATTAAAAAAACCTAATTTCAACTTTTTTTTTTTCAAATATAAATATCTTTCAAACCGTTAATCGTTAAGCGAAAAAAAATATACCATTACGACGAGCATTAAATTATCTTTCTATATATAGGCAATTTGATATACTTTCGACAAAAAAAAAATTCGTGTTTTTCACATTTTTTTTTAAGTTTTTTTACGTTAATGAAATTTGTATGAAAAAATCACATGTGATTAAACATTTATTTAAATATCACGTGTGATATTACACTACTACACAAAAGCTTAAATAGATCACTTCAAATAGAGTGGTTTTCTTAAAAACCGATCTAACAAATGAAAAAGAGGGGAAAGTGTAATAAATAGATCAGTTATTTGGATCAAGACCGATCTAACTAACTAATACATCAGGTATTAACAAATAAACTATCTATTTAAGTCCAAAAGTTTTGGCGGGATATAAATTTTCATTTGCCTCTTCACCAAAATTACAACTTTTCATTTGCCGCTTCCCAAAAATTTAGACACACAAAACCCTATATACCATTTCCCCATCTTCACACAAAATCCATCTTCCCCAAAATTTTCAATCACCACACAACCACACTCTAACTGGCCATTATAGTACCACCAATCGTCATTTACACTACCATCAGCGACTGTCCATGTTACCACCGGAATCAGATCCGTCACCAAACCCTAACAACGAGAGTCAACAGCCACCGTCGCTCAAACAGCCCTAGCCGCCGCCGAACAAACAATATTCAGTGAGTGGTATTGATTTATTATTAAGCCTCTATATGTTGTAATTCTTTTTTATAGCTGATTTTGTTTAAAGAATTTGCTATAGTTTTGTCTTATTAAGAATTGAATGATAATATGCTGAGTTCGATTAAGGAACATGTTTATGGGTAGGTTAGGTACGCTTGAGATATTATTAGGATAGTTTGTTCACCGAAGGGGTGTTTGGCGTATGCTGATAAGAAACGATTTTTGCACATGTTAGATGAGGTTGGTTTCTTCATTTGTCAATATGTTGGTATCTCAGGACTTGATAGATATCTCAGGACTTGTATATCTTATTATCCGCCTTTTCAATCTGAAATCCTTTCATTTTGATGTGAACAGTTGTCTGAATTCCAACTTTTTGTTGAAACATATTCTGTAGAAAATCTGACGTTGGAGTCACGAGAATGGACAAGTGAACGCATTGGAGAATCTGCTTCTGTGATGTTTGAATGTATCTGCTTGTCAGAGGTGTCGGTGGTCATCAAGCGTGATTGTGCTGGTGATGCATACCATAGTGTCATTGCTAAGTGTATGGATTACTGGCCCTTGATGAAATGGAAATGGGGAACATGGAGTGAAGGAAGAGAAGATACTTGGCTATCGTTTTGAGTAAGTCTTAATATAAATAAGTAAGTTATCGATCTTAAATTTCACGGACTGAATGTTGCTTGATATATCTTGTGTTATGGTCATATAATTAGGCCATAGTTATATGCAAGTAGACATATATTAATCCACGTATTTATGTTTACTAGATAATATTCTATCTTTGCATGTATGCCTTTTTGTGTTTCCGAAACATTGCATTAGAGTATGCAGTGAATTGCATGTCAGTTACATTAGTTATGTTTGATAATTATAAGTATATTCTTCGTCTATATGTTTCTAAAAACTTTTCATACATATGTAGCTTATGACCAAAGTATTGCACTCGACAACTATATTTAAATAATGATGGTACCTGCAACAAAAAGATCATATATACTTTACTGCTGCTTGTGTGGTAATCCATTTTGCATCATATGGTAGCTAATGTATTGAAAAGTTTAATCTGTAGGTCCATGACTAGCTGGTCTAAACTGAAGGGGAGATGAGGAATGAAGAGTGAAGGAACGGAAGTTCATGGGCATCAATCCGGTTGAAATGAAAATCATCATTTCCCACTTTCTCAAAGTTTTGATTTCATCTACTAGCTGATTAAAACCACATTCTATATACTTAAATCCCTATCTATGCTAAAATACCGTAAATGTGTCATTTGATCAGCCATACCTTTACAATAGATTTTACAGCAGTTAAGTCTAAACATTGTTGGATGAAATCATTATGCAAATTTTGGAAGTAGTTTCTCTTTTTCTGTAAACTAAAGGTAATTGGTTTACGAAGTTTATCTCGTCTTCTAACTGTGTCCTTTTCATATTATATGATTAACCTTTTCGTATTATATGATTAACCATTATTAGTATACATTAAGTCATTAAGTTAAGCGAAAGTCGTTACCTTAAGATATAGTTATACCATCCACAATGAATTGGTTGTCTCATGTGATGCAAGATCTACAATGGTGCCCACTTGGATGACAACCCAGTGAACATTTATGATATTCAAGACTTTTCTATCAGACAGATCATGAGGTACTTTGACTCACAACTATTCCTGTTGTATACTTTTGTTCGAGTTTGTTACAATGTAACCTTTTCTTTAGTAGTGTCATATTGGATTGGTTAATTAATGGGTCACAGTGGGTAGTTTTGTACAGGCCAAAGCAAGTTTGACCTGTTGGGGATAAACCAGGTTTCTAATTGACTAAGGTTTGATATCATCGAAATTTTTGAATATAAAGACAAAGTTCTTGATCCTGGTATGACATTTTTGACATATTGTTGATGTTTACACGACTTTATGTTAATACAAATTTTACCTTATATTGTTCATTACTTCTTAAAGGTAACCATGTTTAACTCATTGTTTGTTCCCTTAATGACAGTTAACTGATATAGTCGAAGCCTTCATGGCGGAAAGTGGAAGTTGAATGGGATTGCAACATCAGTGCATCTATCATTTCTCATAGTTAAACAGGGGATACACATCGTAACAGGCTATACAACAATTATCGTTCGAATTATGTTCTTGATTCGGGTATAGCTAAATAGTGTTGTATTTTTTGAAGCCATTTGGCTTCGTATTGTAAGATGATTATTTTGTATTGGAATATTAGTGTATTTTGTGTGATTGAACAGAAATTTCTATAAAATGTGGGTTTTAATATATATATATATTAGTTTTTTTTTTTCTTCTGAAAATTGACTTAATAGATCAGTTCTTAGGTATGAACTGATCTTTTTGTTGCATTAGTTAGATCAGTTCTCAACCGATCTATATATGTATCCGCTCATAAAGATCACCCTTAGATAGAGTGGTTGGTTACCGATCTATATGAGGCTTTTTAACCGATCTAATTAGCTTTTTTTGTAGTAGTGTTAGTGTTAAATCATATATGATATGTATATATCATATGTGATTTATCATATATGATTTAACACTAATATCATATGTGATATTACATATCATATGTGATTTTCCACTAATATCACATGTGATATTCAAATTAGTGTTTAATCACACGTGATATTTCATGCAAATGCCAGTTTAAAAAAAAAGAAAAAAAAAATACGAAAAAACGTGAAAAACGGCTTTTTTTTTTCTTTTTACGAAAGTATATCAAAGTGCCCGTCTATAGAAAGATAATTAAGTGCTCGTCGCGATGGTGTAATTATTTTCGCTTAACGATTAACGGTTTAAGAGATATTTAAATTATAAAAAATATGTGAAATAATAAAATATTTTTAATCTCAGTCATTAATTTATTTTTAAATGGATGGCGGGGATGAGTCCCTTAGTATGTGAGAAAATTTTGGTATGTAAAATAACCCTCCTCTTACGAGTATTAATTAAGTTATTTGGGTTAAAACAATTGTAAGTGTGAGCTGAAAAAAGAAAATATATTGTCAAGGCAAACGCTTGAACTTGAGACTTCCCGTTTAACTTAACCATCCTTCTAGAATATCATTTTTTTTTAATTTATTTATAAGCAGTTTAAACTTTTTTACTTTTCCATAAACGACGACGTTGGTTACGCTCAATGGTGAAGCTAGACAATTTTTTGTAGGAGAGTCAATAGTGTAATTCTAATGATGTAAGAGGGTGAAAGTGTAATAAATTATTTTTATTATATAAGAATGGACAAAAATACATTAAAAAAAGTTGTGAACGGACCACCACCCACTTTGGTCTCTACTTGACTCCGCCAATGGTTACGCTAATTGTGTATACATATAAAATTCTATTTTTATTTCTTGGTAATAATATAGATTAAGTTGTACACAACCTATTTTAACGGGATCTGATTTAATTAAGATTAAACAACTGAATGGTGACACGGTCTAGAAGGTTTAAAACACTCTATAATACATTTAAAACTTATAAATATGGATGTAACCCCAAATCGTAACATGTCTAAGAGCGCGAGGAGATTCATCATCTTATATCACAAGCTCATAGCACAACAGGCATCAAGTAGGATGCCTTGCTTAGGGGAGAGAATGACATGGTCTAGAAGATTTAGAACAAGAGTTGATACAAAAAGGAAAAACAATTGTCAAATTGCATTCTAAAATAAAGTTAGACGTGTTCCAAAAATAAAAGCATTAAATGTAGTAAGGTACCAGTGCACCTTCCAAGTTAGATGTTTGACGCGTCAATATTACCTCACGGATATCTACCTATAGTTTGCCTATATAAAGGAATGTTGTAATGGAGTAAATCTTTACCTCGTACAATTAATGTGTTAAACAATTACGATAGCATTTACTCCTCATAAAACTAAGTCTTTGAACATCTTGAGAAGTTAGCATAGTTACTACTTAAACACATAACTTTGGTTTATGTTTATAAAAGTGACGAGATCATTAAACATTCTACTTTGATTGTTATTCTACAAACAATCATAGTAATTTATTTGATTTATTCAAATAAGAATTTAAACGTTGAAAAACTTTGTTGTCTTTTTTGTTTAAACTATTTGTGTTTTATTGCTTTAAATCTTTCAAACCAACATAAGATTACCATGAAAAGTGAATTAGGGCAGTTTGATTTGTAAAACAAGTGGTATCAAGGCAGTTTGATTTGTAAATTTTTTGAAACAAAGCTGCTCAAAAGGTTTTTTGAATCAAGACCCTACTATGGCTACATCTGATGTTTGATGTGTGCTTAAACACACATCATTTTTATACTGGAAAACACGCCAAAACGGACTAATAACCATAAAATATGTCAAATTATATCGCAAATATGTTTGGAATGTGTTATTATGTCTTGCAGGTACAAGGGTTTGAAAATAAAGCAAAAATGTTGATTTTTGGATGAATTTTGACGTTTTTGCGTTGTTCGAGGTTCAGACGAAGTCGTAAAAATTCCCTGAGCACACCATTGGAAAGAGCATGAAAAAATGATTCCGATGGCATATTTATTTAATTTTTGACAGTCTCGTGGAAAACTAGAAGGGGGTTGAAT
This sequence comes from Chrysanthemum seticuspe, assembly GCA_019973895.1. Taxonomy (NCBI): domain Eukaryota; kingdom Viridiplantae; phylum Streptophyta; class Magnoliopsida; order Asterales; family Asteraceae; genus Chrysanthemum; species Chrysanthemum seticuspe. Next base: position 26,442,481 of record BPTQ01000007.1, on the reverse strand, counting down.
TGTTTTACCCTTTTAAAATTTAATTTGCTTTGAATAATAATGAGTGAATTCAAATGATATAGATAAACAAGAATAAATAATATGTAAGTAAAGAAAGAAGCGATCAAACCGCAACACGATTGTTTATAGTGGTTCGGTCTACAATTACTCTTTTTCCATGCCCTACTCCACTCCCCGAGTGTCTAACTCGAGAGTTATCTTCACTAATCAACAAGCTCCTTTAACCAGCGTAGAAAACCTTTACACGTCGCTTACACAATATTTATAACACAAAGCTAGATGTCGAGTTCTTTTACAAGGGCACAACCACTCCCAACACACTAAGTATTTTAAGGACTAAAATACTAACCACTCACACTCAGAGGTTTATGATGGTTTGGTACAAACAATGATGTAGGAATAACAACACTTCACACAACTATAAACAAACAAGACTTGCAACAATTCGTTGAAGTTTGGAATGTCTTGATCTTATTTGCTACAAAAGAGGATCACTAAAAATGAAATGAGAATGAGTTAGATGAAATAAAATGAGAGAATATATGTGTTTTATGCTTAGAAGGGATGAGAAAACAACTTGGTTTAGCTTGCTATTTATAGCCAAAAACTTCAGCAACTCACGGATTACACGGAACCACAAATTTGGTTCTGTCCTTGTTAATTTTTGGTTCCGTGGGTCTGACAGAAAATCTCAACAAAATATTCACCATATCTTAACAAGATCTTAACATATCTAACCAAGATTACTTTTGATATGTTGAGTGAAAATCTAAACAAGATATCCAAGAAATATTTCAATGATTTTTATGATGATGCAACACATGATGTAATATACATTTTTCATTTTTAGTTTTATATGTTTATGTAAATAAACATTGTAATGTACATGTTAGCAAACTAGATGAGTAAAAACTAATTTGCTTGTAAAAGACTAAAAGTGTAATGTGTGTCTTTTTGTAGTTATATGTAAAAGTCTTGACAAGATTTATACTTTTGCTAAAATGAAATTTATTATTGTTAACAACAAAATATAACAAATATCGTAAAATATAAACCCAACCCAAGCCATAGCCTTCCATTTCCTTATATTAGTGTGGGGCTTGTACATCCAAACAAAGAGAAGATCCAATGTGTTGTGATCATCCTTAGTTTTTTATTCGATGATATTGAATTTCTATGATAGCAATGATCACCAAGAACACTTTTAGGGTGTGTTTGGTATGCGATTATCGGAATCAATGAATGACAATGATAATCATTGCACATGTTTGGTTAGTAAGTTGAGAAATGAAATTATCAATGGATACTCATAGACTCATAGTTGAGGGGAGAGACTCATTTTCTAATTCATTCCTTAATCATGTGGGCCCCATCTTGAATATTAGTTGGATAAGTCCATCTACTTGTGATTCCCGTATCCCCACAAAACATACCAAACAACTTAACATTAATCATACTTTTCTATCAATCTCATACCATCCATTTATCAAATACATAGTGATTGTGATTCCCACTTACAAACCAAACACACCCTTAGTTAAAAACTCATAACTATGAACTAAACATGCATTATTTATGTACATTATTTAGAAACTGTACAAATACTAAAAGGTTAGTTAGTGATCAATGTTGATCCTTTTGGAGCAATAATTTGTGCAAGAGTTTGTGTGTGAATAAAGTTATCAGTGATGCATAAAAGGGTTTGATACAAATATTTTTGGTTGAACAATAAAAGAGTTTTCAGTATTAGAAAATATGTAATTTATGATTATCTTTTTAATAGACCAGTAAAATCTGTAATTAAAAGTTTGCGCTTTTTGTACTTTATTACTACATATAAAATAAAAACCACCAAATGTGCTCAAATAAAAGAAATATGATATACATGATGTCAAATGGTTACACAAAGTTGATGAAGTTCTTGGCTTAGATGCATTCGTGTTTCACTGTTTCTATTTCGTAAATATCTCTAGTGCTAGGATTTGGCCGTTGTGCGTATGACCATGTTCATAACACATAGTTTTTATTTTAAGAGTAGTTCATCCCACTCTTTCATGTACGGTTCTCATTTTATTATTTTTTATATATTCATCGGGAATAAACTCTTTACCCAAAAAAAATGGTTACACAAACTTTAAAATGATATCAGGGACGGAGCCAGGAACAAATATGATCGGGTGCACAAAATCTTTTGAACCGTAATATTATAAACACATTTCGAATGACAGGGTGCATTTAAGATGCATTTAGGAAAAATCGGTGTTTTTTTCAAAAATTAACACTACATCGTAAAAATCCATGGGGTTCCCGGGCACCCGCAGGAACCCCCTAGCTCCGTCCCTAAATGATATACATGTCACACTCACATTACTATTATGCAGGGCCGTCCCGTGAAATTTGAAGACCCTATGCCATAATTTCAAAATAGGCCCTTTAGCCGTGTATATTGAAGTAATAAAACTGGCAAACAATTGTTTCACTACACATTTGCTATCCTAATCGATCAAGTAAAAATTTGCTAATCTTATTCTAGTTTAACACCTTTATTTTTTATTTTTCTTGATGTAATCTTGGTTAAACGGCTTGTAAGAGTTTTGAACAAAAAATATCACATAAAGGTACGGGTTAAAATTGAAACATAATAAAGTCAAGGGTATTAATTTCAAAATACTGAAAGTAAAAAAAGACCAATCAAAACTTAAAGCCCCACACACAGCCAATAGGGCGTGTCTTCTCCAAGGTAACGCAACCTATTTTCTCCGTTAATAAACCTGTTCACGCTTTTTTTTCTTCGAATAAAACAATCTTTCATTTCCATCCTAAATCATCTGTGAACAATACTAAATCTTCCCAAAATGATTTTATACATATATCAAAGGTTTAGAAATCGGAGGCCCCTTAAAAAATGAAGGCTCTGTGCGGTCGTCCATCTCGCACACGCCCAAATCCGGACGTGCTATTATGTTTGAAATTGATTTCAATTTAGATCAAAGAAATTATGCATAGATATAACCTGACCTTAGTGTACAAACTTTCAAAATATGAGTGAATAAAAACCTAAAAATAATTTGAAAAATGAAATAATTCAAGTAGTTGCAAATAACATGGAAGGTTGTATGCTATAAATCTGAAAATTATAATTTCTATACGTACGAATCTAAAAACATGACATCATCAAATTCTATCAAATATTGACATGTCATAAATATGACATTAGCAACAAATTAAAGAAGGTGGAATTTAAAAACATTTCTTTTACTATATATTAAACGAGTACCCGTGGATATAAACGAGATTTTATAGCGAAAGATAGTTTTACTAATAAAAAAAGTTTATTACTCCCTCCGTCCCAAATTATAAGTCCATTTTGACTTTTTCAAAGTCTTTTCTTTCTTATTTTGACTTTAAATATTTTTTTTCGTGTTATATAATACTTGATGAAAAGTATACCATTGAAAAAGCATTAAAAACACAAGTCCATTTATATATTTTGCGTCAAGTACTATATAACACTAAAAAAACAATTAAGGTCAAAGTTGATATAAAAAGACTTTGAAAAAGTCAAAGTGGACTTATAATTTGGGACGGAGGGAGTAGTTATAAGCGAAAAATAGTGAAAGTTCAAAATTTTGAGGAATAAACATAATGTTTTGAAACCCGGTTTGACCCGGGTGGTTCAACTGGTTGAACCGTTTCGGTCGAAAAATAGGTCAATTTAAACCGGGTACCGGTTGGGTCGAAAAAATAGGTCAAATTAAACCGGGTCAACCCGTCAGGTTTGAAGCGTCCCGGGTCAACCGATTTTCAATGTGTATTAAGAGTTTCTTTTTGAAACATATGTTTTCAACATTTCCTATTTTAGTTTCAACATTTCCTTTTTAATTTTTTCAACATTTTACTTGATTTTTCACTTTTCACTTTGACCAATTTTGTTTTATAAATAGTATAGATATATCGATAGATTTTTACGTAGCGAAAATTACCTAAATGGACTTGCAGGGGAGTGGTTCTCATGCAGAGGGCCACTTTTTGGCCTATATCCAAATTGACCTAGTTGTTCGCGAATTAAGCTACCTGAACAAAAAACACAACACGTGTCGGCTTATCAATGAAACAAAAATATAAAATAAACCCTAGTTTGCCACGTCAGCTGTTCGCGAAGAATATTAAGAGAACAAAAAAATATAATTTAATATTCATAATGGCTGAGGTATTCGTGCATGATTTAGTTCTTAGTTTTTTAGGGTGATCATGTATCTTTTTTCAATTCCTTTAGAGGTTATAACACTACTACAAAAAATGACATAGAGCCCCCTTAATAGAGCCCGGTTTTTGTGAAAAACGGGCTCTAAAAGGATTCCGGTGGGTATAGAGCCGTGTTTTCCCATATAGAACCGGGCTCTATGCTAAAAAAGTTTAGAGCCCCTTTTTTTGCTAAGAAACCGGGCTCTATTCCTTGTATAGAGCCATGTTCTCTTTACTAAAACCGGGCTTTATGATTCAAACTATAGAACCCGTTTTTCTTCCATGAAACCGGGCTCTATTTTAATGTTGGTTTTATAAATTTAAAACTTGAAAGTTTGGCAAGTTAAGGCGGTTCTCAAAATAAAATCAAAAAAAGCAAAAACCAAAAGGGCGGGTTATTTCCCTCCCCAAATTTCACAAAACCCTAATCTCTTTCTCCCTTTTCACAACCTTCAGCACACACAACTTATCCACCCCTTCATCACACACACCGACGCCTCCTTTTCTCCTACCACCACCACCGCCGTTACACTTCGTCGCTCCATCGATTACATGACCGTCATCATCTTTAAATAGACAAGATCGCCCGTGCTCGAAGGTCAGTTTATGTACCAATTTCTTCAATTTTTAGTATTTTAGATCGACTCATACTTTCTTCTATGTTGGTTAGGGTAATTTCTCACCAAGAAAAAAGAATCCGCTGTCGTCGTTGCCGTGTAAGATCTGCGCCTAATCTTGTGGCTGTGGGTATAAATCTTTGTTTTTTACTTTTTGTGTTTTGATATCGAATTATGTATTTATTTATGGTTTATTTGACATAATTTTTTACTTGATGTAGCTATAAAATGTGATATGAACCTGACTAATGTTTCACTGAATACACTTTTAGTTGTTACTACTTATGAACTTGTACACTGAAAGATTCACTAATAGCTATATAAGTAGATAATATTGACCAGAAGAGTAAATGAGATAGGAGGTCTAGAGGTTATTAGTAGTAAGCAATTTCCAACTTCCAACCTGCACGCCATTAGGGAACAAGCGGGTTTGCAACGACTCATAGGAAGACTTTAGATATCTGATTATGTGTTTCAGTAATTTTATATTCTTGATGGTTTCAAAGAATCGGGTGTGTTGTTCATGGGGTTTGGTTCAGTAGGTGTGGTTTAGGGCGTGTGGTTCACGGGGTATGGGTCATGAGATGTGGTTTGGGAGACGTGATTCACGGGGTTCGGTTTATGCGATGTGGTTTAGGGGGTGTGAAATGAGTTCCATTTGAGGGGTGTTTCGTAAAAAGGAATAGAATTTGTGTCATGGATGCAAAACAACACACACAAAATATTCAATTCTCAGAAGAGTATCCATTGTCGGTCGTTTCTCGCAGCGCTTTTGATTGTCTTTTCTTTATATAGTGCTGTAGTTGATTATAGACATCGAAAAAAATTGTTGTGCCTTATTTTTTTGTTTGTTGTCGATGTAGAGTTGCTGAAGCTATGTCCTGAATTTGAAGAACCAATTGTCCGTAAAGGTTAGAGGTCTAGACATGAGCATGAGTCGAGAGTGCAACGGCAAATGCTGAGTCTATTTTATTACCATCTTTTAGTTTAATTTTTTATGTGTTTTCCTATTCATCAGGTAAAAATGAGAAACATATAGTGTTAAACTGTCCTGACTAGGTCAAATAGGTCAAAAATCACTCAAACTTCTGTCAAAAGTTTGAATATTAAAGTGTCAAAAAGTTTCTTTGTTGGAGATTAAATGGATTAATACATCAGATGTTATAAATTCTGAAAAAATGTAGCTTAATTCAACCTGTTTGAAGTCATATTGATACTAACCCATATGGACTGTAAATATTATGCAATTGACTTTGACGTGTAACTTAACCCACCTGTTTTGACCCGTTAGTGCACTGTGGATGTTCTTAAAAGTTTGATTTTTTAATCCGAAATAATCAAGAATCTAAATCCATGATCACTTTATTAGAACGCCATGTCAAAGTAGTACTTTATCTGCGTTTCTAATCCTAATGTGGTTACTTGACAATTGGTGCAGGAAGGCTTTCATTTAGCAACCGTTTTAGCTCAAGACTGCAAGAGACAGGCTGTAACAAACCATGTTTGAACGAAAATTGTTGTAGCCAACATGGGTTTTCTTGAAACACTTCTGCTAATTGTTCTCTAAATCAATGTTAAAGTTAGTGTAACAGGAGTGGTGCCACAAAATCAGCAGACCCAGGAACCTGTGGTGGTGTTGCTTCCATTGTGACTTAATCCAGTTTTCATCAAATGCTTACGTATCGAAACAACCAAAGATATTGTGTAAATGGACTCTACACGTAAAATGCTTTTATTGATCCTGCAAATGCTTATGACGTATTTAGTATCACTTGAAGTGTTGATGACTAAAAGAGAGATCTTGCGACTTTATTTGCTCAAACCTGCCATGAAACAACAGGTATTCATTTGCTTTAATTTATATATAATAACAAGAGTTGCATAAAACATGTTCAGTTCAATGTGACAGCGTGGAATATCATATTGTTGACTTAGTATATACTATCGAATTGTATTGGAAAAATATGATGAGGTGGGTTATTTTTTTTATGAGGCTGTTACACTGAGCTTTTATATATTTGAATAAGTACATAGGATAAATTTGATAAGTACTAAAGAAAGAGTTTTTGAAAAGGTCAAACCGGTTAAATAACTAAATAGAACCTGATGTCGTCTTTTGTTGACTTGCTGCTGTAAACATGGTTTCATGTTTTCAATTGAAAACTACCTTGAATCATAAAAAAATATTTGACGGGTTTTATGGGCAAAAAAAGCTGATTATGCAATATGTGATCAAAGTTCCTACTTAAAACAGCGTGGAGAAGCCCAAACTTTTGTGATTATGCAATATGTGATTATGCAAAAAATTCTGGTTTCATGTAGTTTCAATAGCAGATTGATTTATGTTTTTCACTGTATTTTTTATAGTTGTGTCTCATCTACTCAAATGGTACCTAACATGCTTTCTTTGGCAGAGAATGTGGAGAAGCCCAAACTTTTGTGAGCTTCAACTGGATGATAACTTTTCGCGTTGAAAATGCTACCTGTACAAGTGAGTTGAGGCATATTCCACCATTAGAAACAAAAATGTTTATTTTTGTTAAATTTGTGTATATCTTCAATTGTATTTACGCTTGGAGACTTAGGGTATATGTATAAAAGATATTGCTTGAACATTTATAGCGTTCTACCAATAACTTCTTATCGTTTCCAGTTGGTGGTCTTGGTTTGAATATGGGGACAGAACCATTTTATTTGAAGAAAAGCTGGAGATGGGGACAGAACCATTTTATGATTGCAGGTTTAGACTAGTTCCTTTAAATCTTATGGCATCCATGGACCATGGTCAGTATACTTTTGCAACATTTTCTATTACTGTATTTGATTAATTGGTACTTTAACATCAACTCTGAGCAAGTATCTGTGTATACATTAGCGTAGATGGTCTTAAAGTCGATAAATCTTAGGCTAACTTGTCTTTTTTTTTTCTTTGGAACAGATTAACAAATGGAAAGAGCAACTTAAATTCATTGAAAGAGCTTATGTTAAGGAAGAGTTGCAGCTTGAGAAGGAAAAGGTACCTACTATTCTCAGCTTTTGATTTAACTTACATAATCAGTATGATCTTGTTTAGCATAATGTGATTTTGTGAATTAATATTACATGGTGTTGTAGAAGATGCATATCTTGTGGGGTGAGAAGGACAAGGTACTGACCCTTGAGCTTGCTAAAACCATGAAAAGGTTAGATCGCAAAATTATATACATCTTTATATATGTGTTTTTCAATAAAATTTTTGTGGATCTGAGCAAACGGTTAGAATGAAAATAACGTTAAGAGTACATAAAGAATGACAAATACCTTCTATGGTTCTGTTTATTAATGTTTACATTCTTGACTGTTGGTTCTGTTTATTAAATGGGTTTGATTTTGCGCACATATTAGGAGCATAACCTTAACACCGAGCCTAAGTTAGCTGTGACAAATGTTAATTGACACTCTAGCTATAAAGTTCTATGGTGTATGTCACTAGTCATTGCACAACCTTGCCATTTTACTCCATATGTTATGTTAAATGTAATTCTTGATAATTTCATTGAAAATGATATCTTCTATATTCTAACTTTTGATACGTACCAAAGCATTCTATCAACTTCATACCGTTGCGAGTTCGCATTATTTTAGGGATTGATATCCGCCACACTCCCTTTATTTAGCTGATTTCATGTTTAAAATACAGCCATCCAATGAAACTAAAAAACCAAACCAAAAACATGGAGTATATATATTCCAGTTTTACTTTAGGCATTCTATGCTTATGTTTCTGAGCTGAGTTCCTGTGCCAAGGAGCATTCTATAAGACGATACAGACCTACTGATAGATATTAGCAACACAGTGACCAGCTCAAACCAATTAAGAAATAATGGCAATATGCAGTGTGGCACAATGTCAACCTATTCGCTATCATGATTTGCTTAGTATATGTTACCGAGTTACTTATAATATGTTCTTTTGTATGGAAGAACGAACCTCAAGAAAAACTCAAATTTGCCCAAATAAGTAGAAGGTTAATTTTGGTATGTGATTCCTTGCAGCTGCATTTTTGAAAGCTGAAGAAGTCGGGAATTTGGCTGTTTTTTCTTCTCAAAGTTTGACATCACGGCTGGAAATATAGCATATAGAGAAGCCTTTTACTACTAAGGAGCTGGACTACATCGATCGTGAGCTCGTGCATTTCAGTGTGTTGTGATCTTTAATTAGTGGTATTTAGTATCTTTGGTAGTCCGTAGGACCCGTATTAACTGTTGCGAAACTGATATTGGATCTTCAATATATTGGTTTTGGTATAGACCTTCATGATTATGGTTTTATTACAGTTTTGTTGTTGATTCTGCTTGTTTATTGTTGTGATGTGGAAATATAATGTACACTGGTGGTATTTAACAAAAACTGAAAAATAGTAATAATAATAATAAAAATAAAATAAAATAAAATCAATAGAGCCATGTTTTGTAAGCAAAAAATAGGGGTCTATGTTTATTAAAAATGTTTTTTTTAATCATATAGAGCAAGGTTTTCAACCAAAAAACCGGGCTCTATTACAAACTATAAAGCCCGTTTTTAAAACCGGGCTTTATGCCACTTCCTCATAGAGTCTCCCCCCCCTTTTGTGCCCTCATGAAAAACCGGGCACTATGACCATTTTAAACCGGGCTCTATGGCCTTTTTTGTAGTAGTGTAAGGCTTCTCAGTTGTATAGATGTTGGTGTGAGGATACTAATGAATGCGGATATGATTAGTTGAAGTTTTATGAATGTTGATGTGAAAGTACTAGTGACTGTGGGTACGATTAGTTGTAGTTATATATAATTTTTTTATTCAACGACCATGATGATGCAATATATATTTTATGTATAAACTTTTGTTGATAAAAAAAATAACTTGAATGAAAAAAGTGATAAAATAAATAACTTGAATAAAAAAATAAGACATTGACGTAAATAAACATTACAAATAATTAAACGACATGGCCAGCTTTATTTGTACGACATCACATAACATTGCTCGGTCATTATATAAACATTACATAGATATAAATACGTAAACATTCATAAATTAAAAACAGTATCCATGTGGAAAACCTTTACCATGTTTCTCAATGTAATGTTGAACTTGACGCATCGCTTTGAAAATAGAATTACGAGGCGTAGGCCGGAAATTAACAGGCTGAAAGTCGCTGCCAAATCACCTAGTTATCGACTACAATCGCTACACCCTAAAGAGAATGACAGGTGTGGACATGAGTTCCTTAGAAGCATGGAAGAAAAGCAACAATTCATCAACGCCTACAAAGAAATGTAAAACCTATATTACTTAACACTACCTTGCTAACCATGTATGTTGTTTGTTTTTGATTTTATGTTATCTACTTGTCTAAATAAGGTTAGACATTTACTCTAGTACTAGTGGTGTTTTCTTTGTTGTAATCCTTTGAATGGTTAACATTATTCTGCATTCACTCTATTTTGGCCACTATTTATTACGTTGAAAAGCTCTCTTCAAGTAGAACGCCATCCGACTAACCAATAATTTTTTTTTTAAAACATTCACATATATTAAATCGGGTCCAAAGATTGCACATATTCAATTTTTTAACGAATTTTGTGATTCATTTGACACACTCTGAGACACAATATCACCTTCATATTAACTCTATTTACCACAAATTTTAGTTCGTTACGAAGTGCGCATAAAAGAGTTCGCAAATTAAGAAACAAATAAAATTAGATACAACATATACATTTACTAAAACATGTACAAAGATTGCATATAATCACTTTCGTAACAAGTTCTAATAAAGAAAACCATAAAAAACTAAGAATTAAACCATGCACGAATACCTAAGCCACTATGTATATTAAATTATTTTTTTGTTCTCTTAATATTCTTCGCGTACAGATGACGTGGCAAACTAGGGTTTATTCTTTTTTTTTTCATTGATGAGCCGACACGTGTTATGTTTTTGTTCGGGTAGCTTAATTCGTGAACAACTAGGTCAATTTGGATATAGGTCAAAAAGTGGTCTTTGCAAGAGAACCACTCCCCTGCAGGTCCATTTAGGTAATTTTCGCTTTTACGTGTGCGTTTATTCTTTTTGTTTCTCATTTTTCTCCTACCTAAAATCGTTGCTAATAATTCTGTAATTTGGTACTTAATTTGGGCATTCGGAACAAAAAAATATCGCTCCAAAATTATAAAGTAAAATATGAGGTGGTAGTAGTATATAGTTTTCATAAAATTAGAAGAGTAATTAACAAGATGAATGATGTTAGCTACTAATTAGTTGGCTAGACTAAGAACCTTAAGGCGTTGATAAAGTTGGCCGAGATTAAATCATATAAACAAAAAGGAACAACACGGGTCGTATGCAACCAAAGGCTCCATAAATTGCTGAAATTATATTATGCACATTCCATGAACAAATCAATTAATGAGTGATCGATCGACCCTATACCAAAAAACCAGAGACCAGACATCGATAAGCTAGCCATGGCATGTTGCCACCATCAATCAACCCGATATATCAATCACGAGATTCACCCCACATTTCTTCCAAGTAACCATCACATTTGGTACGACTAGAATCGTTAGCAAGCAGATAAAGGCCAGCCTTCTTCGTTATAGTCAGTTGGGCACCACTCTTTTTGATGTTGTGCCTATACTCTAATGCTACATGCTCAAATACTTCTACATCAAACATGTTGATCTTTATCTTTGGGTTCATTTGGTCTCTAACAAATGCGAATGGTAGTTGGTCTCTTGGGTTAAATGCTTCTAATTCATTACACAAAAGGCATGAGAACATATTGTTAGCAACTCCATGCTTCCTTAAGATTATTGCACTATCCGGAACATCTGCAAAAATCATCATATATTAAACATGTTATTTCACATTCAGGGTGGTTGTAAAAAGTTCGCAAAAGAAAAAAAAAAATTGAAGAAGACCAAAAAACTAAACATAAAAAACTCGCAGAGGACGGATTTTTCCTTTTTTTTTTCTTTTTTTTTTTCACAAATTTTCGATTAACTAAATTTTAGTTTTTTCCTGGTTTTAATAAAGAAAAATTGCGTTATTGTTAGTTTTTTTGAAAGTGTAACTTATAGTTATTCTTTGACGTAACAGGATACTTGTAATGGGACCATGCATTTAGTATAATAACATGCATAAAGTGAAGTGTACGTAAAAAGCAATTGATACCATAGAATATATATGTGATAGTAAATAAGAATGGAAAAAAGTTGGGGGTGCACAAAATATTCGTGTGATAAGATGATACAGAACTTTTTTTCTGTTGTCAACTGTCAGGGGATCTCTTTTAAGAAGCTTCAACTGCATACCTTATTTTATCTTCTTAATTTTGTCAAATTTACCTGATCAAATAACTTTGTCTACAACAAACTTATCTTTTTATAAAGTACAATTAATGTCTTAACGAGTGTTCATGAATTTACTAAAACCAGAATCTACTGTGATATTAAAGTTAAAGTTATACACTAATGATAATCCATATAACTTAAGCAATAAGCCAATAATCATAAAGTAATCCGTAATCCTTTGAGTATCTTATATATTCTTCAAAAAGAAGTTAAACTATTAATAAACATATTTATGTCTAATCATTGTGAAGTAGCTTCCAAGTTAAGACAGCTTTTAATTTTGTCATTTGGTGCATGTTTCTTTTATTGTACTACGTTAAAACATCATTAGGTATATCCTGTTTAATCAACTACTACGTATTAAAAAAATGTAACAAGAAGAACAACACATAATAGGAGGGTCCGGCCATTCAAAAGTTGCGATAACTAGTGTAAATATTATAGGTTTTAGAGGTAATTTGATAATACAAACTAAACTTCGTTTCGGCCCCTCAAAATGAATTCGGCCTCATCTCCAAAATAAATGTTCAAATTCCGTCACTGCTTACATGGTTTTTGGAAGCCACAGTTATATATCCAAGTTATTTAATACATGTAAATTGTATAAAATTCTTTTATGTGAAATTAGAGTGACACTACCTAAGAAGTAATACTATAAACAATGCTCTTATAACGCAATAAATTTCAATAAGTTTAGTATTTAAGTTCTCAATGATGATCATTTATTACCTGAAGGATACGGGTGTTTCTTCAACGACCATGGTTGAAGCCCGTTTTCACAGTATGTCTCGATCTGAATCCTTAACGAATCAACATCCCACCATTTTTTCCATCTCGCAGTTGCCATAGCTTCTTCCATCGTATGAACATAAAACGGATGTTTAGATATAGCCATATCCACATCTTTCTCTATCACAAGTGAATGAAGCAACAATAACGGATCAACTACCAATTGCATTTTTGCATCTACCCAAATACTATACGTCGAGTTTGGAAATAGTCTATGAACCAAGTATTTTGGTATTACACCATTCATAGCAGGATTTTCATATAGTTCTTGACTAGAAACTTTCACAATTCTCCACACTCCTATTTTACTTTCCTTAGCTTTTGGCGATAGTAAGTTGTGATGATAAAATTGTTTTAACGTGGCATCGTCTACAAACATGTAGAAACATACATGGTCTAGGGTTTTGTAACCGAGGCCTTTTGGTTGTCGAATTTTATCATGGTCTCCAAATATAGCCGAAACTACAACCACTCCCTTGCAACTTTCCATCGCAATTCTATCTGCATAAACCCCATTTCAGATATATGACGCGTAATAGGAACTAGGAAATCAGGGGTCGTTACAACATACTGTAACATTTATAGAACTTTTCTATGTATTAACACGTAGATAAAGTCAAACACCTAAAACAAGCACAAGAACACGAACAAACAAAAAACGTCGATGAATTCAATCTTACTAACCATAATCACTGATAGGAAATTTCTTCAGAAACCCACAAGGGATTTCGGTCCCATCATCGCGAAAATCAAAATACGACATCCTTTTCTCTATGCTATAATTCATCCCAAAACTTACACCATTCCCATTTCCTTGGACATATCTCAAACCCTTAAAATGCGTCGTGGAATCCTTCACAGCTCGTCGAATCTCATTCACAACAAACCCATAATCTATAGTTCCAAAAAAATTATTAGTGAAAAACCACTATAAAAAAATGAAAGTGTGATAATATTGTAATGTACCTTTAAAGAAAACAGGGGAATTGCATGAGGAATGAATGGTGGAAATGGGGTGTTTGTGTTGTGAATAAGATTTTGGGTAATTAAAAAGAGGTGATTGGATTGGATCATTAGGAGATGATCTGAAATAACATTTTGTTGTGGAAGAAATAGAAGTATAAAATGCAAAAAATAGAGAGAAGAATAGGTATAAAAGAGAGAAACAGAGAAGTTTTGATTGGAAGAAAAGTGGTGTTGAATTGGAATTGGAATTGGAACTTCTCACATAATTTCCCATTTTCCATACATTGTGTCATTTCATATCCATTTAGTACTTCGCATACATGCACCGATGTCTCTTAGGTTGAGCAAGGTAAGCGACCGTTCAGTGTTTTAAAATTTTTAAAAGTTTTAAAATTTGTCCCCTTAATAATTATATGCATGTGTACACATATTTTTTATGAAGAAAAATGTATTTAGATGAGAAAATATCTTAAATGAGTAATATGTTAGAACGTCTAAATAACTAATTACATTAAATCTTATAAACAATGACATTTTATATATAATAATACTTATCGAAATGACTCATTATTTATTTTCGTCTAGGGCCTTCAAAAAGTTGATAAATTCATGAAACGGCCCTGTATACATGTACCAACATAATATATTTCCTTATTATAAAACTATGGTAGACCTAGCAAGGAATTCAAAAGGAAAAGGAAAAGTCTTACCTAATTTAAATCTTTGGATGTCTTGAACATTGTGAAATTAGTTGGTCAACAATCAGAAATTATGGTTAAAAAGAAAAAAGAAATTATGTTAGACCTTCCTAGATTATTCCATCACAGATGTGTACACACACATATCATATAAGTATTGCAACTTTTAATACTAAATAAGCAACAAATGAAAGTTTGGATCAGATTCGTAGATCGTGCAATATCACAAGGATAATTGTTCAACCATTAATTTTAGGCTAACATGACTCAAGTTAGTTATTGTTCCTCATAATATATATATTATATATATGATGTTCTTTTTTTTTTTTTTTTTTTTTTTTTAAACGGCAATTAACTATCTCCCAGTTTATACATCACAACAATCTCACATGTTTTAAGCAGCATTTGAACTTACAATTATTTGATTGAGGAGCTTCTCACACAACGATTGATATCATTGAAACACAAGCCTTTTGATTTCTCATAATTTGTCAGGATCTCGATCCTAATCTTAAGATCTTACGATTTTACGATACTGCAAAGCAAAAACGATTCGGATCCTATATAGGATCTTTGCAAGCTTAAGATCTTATTGGATCCCGATCTTGACCAAACGATCTTAAGATCTAATCCGGTCCGATCTTACTTTTCTCATATTACAAACTAAAAAACTACAAATTATGGGTTGCTTTTTTGTAAAATTTAAAAAACAACATGTTTATCTTTCTAAACATTTAATAATCATAATTTAAGACAACATTTCTATTAAACATTCATAGTATTTTGTGTTTATAATGTATAATAATTTGTAGATTTGTATAATATTACAAAACTATTAAGAAATAATATTTAGATTAGGATCTTAAGATACCGATCCTATCTTACGATCACAATTTTGCAAAGACAAAAACGATTCTAGATAGAATCCTGATCTTGAAAACCTTGATTGGCTCCATGTATAGTCATGGGCATTGGCCCTAAAACACAAGGGGCGGTATGGGCTGGTACCGTAGGATTGCGCCCATAAAAATATAACGCGCTCTATGGCTCGTGCTCTTACATAAGTTGTGTAAGCTGTTATCAAAACCTTGTGTCCTTGTGCATATTTGGAGTACGGACAAATGGGCCCGTATAATTTCCATGAGTTCACTTAACTGGACAGCTTTTGGGCCACCTCTAATGGGCTTCTTCTAAAACCATCTTCCATATACGCTAATGGCTAACCTTTTGAAAAAAAAAAAGTCTTTTACCCGGTTTGAGTCTGCGTAGCTGTAAGTTCAAACATCATGGACTAGTCGGCCAAAATGTCAAAAACCATGATTACCTTAAAAAAAAAAAAAATAGTTGCACCTTCATAGCACACTCACTGAGGACAGAGCTACAATTTTTTATTTTATTAAAGTAGTATGACTCAAATTTTGGTGCCCAAGCATTATGAATTTATGACTCCAATTTTGGTCCAAACTGAAATTTATATGTTTACCTCTAATCCATTTTGATCCTTTACTCAATTCACCTAGCCAATGGTTTTGTACCACCTTACAGATATATGTAAGAACCAAACAAAAGATATACCTGAGAAAGTACGTGGATTCTAGTCACTTCGTATGTTCCCAAACAACACTATGAAACTTGAAATGAATGATACATGACAAGCTCACATGATTTTGTTTTTTCTTACTGTGTGACTGTGTCTGCCATCCTTATAACTTCCATATCAGTATATCACTGGTTTTCTAGTGTTTTATTACTAGAAAATGCTAATAGTAGTTATAGAAGAAAACAAAAGGGTGACCGATCATTTGACGGCCTTCACTGATGAATTCTACGAGCAAAATTAGATAGATAAATCGTGTAATAAAATTGAAGGACACCGGGAACAAAATTTAGACAGATGACATTTGCTTTACGTTGCATGCACCAACCATTAGACTATCAGTGAGACAACATAATACTTCACAAAATGATATAGTTACAAAAAATATAGATAACATAAATCATTATTATCTCCTATACAAAGCATGTATGATTTTGTCTTAATTAAGTACTACTCAATTAGCAAAATTTACAACACTTTAAAGCATGTATTAATAGACATTTTAAGTAGTCCAAGTTATTATGAAAATGGTGTTGGGATTTGAGAACTAAGTTAACCATTAACCTCTACGAGTACGCAGTGGATAAGGATCTACTAATCCCAATTAGGTTAAACACGTAATTAATAAACATTAATAAATAAAAGGGAAAATGGAAACCTAACCTTTCGTAGCTATTTGAACGCAAGTGTAACGGACAATAAAACCAATACGAAACTAAGCATCTAAAATAGATGCCTCTATGAGTATCACACACAAACCCGATAACCGTATACGTTCGATAAAGAAAACTAGTCGAGAACGTAATAAAAAACAATCAGAACTTGATACAACTTGAATATTGCATGAACCATAAAACACTCAAGACTACTCTTGCTTCCTGCCTAAGCTGCTTCAGTCCGTGAACTACAAACAGCCAAAAGTTGTTTTCAACTATACCCGATATCGGATGAATAGTATCCGATATCTTCTAGTTTCTGTCCGAGAAATTGTATCACGATCAGAACCAAAACCAACATACTTCTGCTGCTGTTATTCGACATGGAATCAGGAACAAAAGTAGCAATTGATCAATCACCAAACACTTGAATCGTTGCAAGTGGAATTGAACAAAACCAAAACCAAAACCACCCTAATCGTTCTTTGTGGAAGAAAACAATAGGGCTCAAGATTATGGAACAGGAATAGGTTTAGGGATTAGTTAGGGATGTATATTAGTCATGAGTTTTGGATGGGATATGTTTGCTTTTATAGCAAACTTAACCGGCCCCTTTGTTTGGATCACAGCTTGGACGACAAGCCAAAAACCCAAACATTCTCCTTCACCTCTCTTGCCCGATCAGTGGATCATACGGGCCCTAGGCAGTCCACTTTCGACCCAATTCCAAATCAAAGATAGTCCATGGGTCGTTAAATGCAATCGGGTCAAGTAGTATACTTAACGGGTATAAATATTTAAGTATCAAATACGTTCTACACGTATACTCGTGTTTATCGTGTGTGCCCCCATAGGCTCACACACTTTTAGTTGTCTTGTCGTGTTTACAACTCCCACAAACCAACAGCTCCCACTTGAGAGTTGGTGTGTTGAATGGCACACAAAACTAACGACGGAAACGCCTAGCAAACGCTTTCACTTGCTTTTTAACTATACAACAGTATGCCTTTTAATTCGTAAACATATATATTAACAATAATCTAAACACTCTCAATTAGATATTGTTGTTGTTAGCTCATTTTGTTCTCATACAAAAGCAAAAACTAGTCTTATACACAATATAATATATACATGATGAATCCTTAGTTAAAACAACATAAGGTTTCCATCCATGTAATAAATTACTCCAAATGAAATATACCATTTAAGACTTGCTTGAATAATATATTGCATTTATGTTAGACTTAATTTTCACATTTGTTTATTCCAGATAAACATTTATTCCAAGGTTGTCTGTTTTATTCCCTAAATTCAAGTGAAGTTTCATTCCAAGCTTAAGGAAATAGAATGATATCTTCAACAAGTAAATTTTAAGAAAAAACACAATGCTCCCACTCAATGTCAGATGTAATCAAGAGTTTTCTTAATTTAATCAGAATCATATTGTAATTAAATTCAAAATCTCAGCTCCTAGATGCATGATTCAATCCAAAAATGGATTGCTCAAATTTTGTATACTACATAAAGATAATATAAATTCATAACCCTTTTGATTACACACCGTCCTCGCAAAAGGTAATCATAAAGAAAGAGTTATAAAATCTAATTGTCATATTCAACATACAAATCACATGTATGACAATTAAATATCTTTATATAATTAATGCGTGTATTATATAAGAAAATTTAATCACAATCAATTGCTTAAGTATGATTAAAAACTTCTTATTAAATGTCATGCATTAACATGTATACAAATTTTTCCTTATGAGTCTTTCTTCAAAAGAAACTCATTCCAACCTCATAGGTTAACTGTTATGCGAAATAACAATCAAGCTCAAAACTCGATTTGCCTTTTAAGGACTGCATCTTATCATTCATAGTTCTAAAACATTTATCAGATTCAAGATGTGATAATATATTTTAGTAGTTAGCTGATTTACAATAATATTCTAACTTATATCCCTCAGCATTGATATAAAATATCACTCAAGTGATGAGACATCCTTTCGGATTTATGAATGAGAGTAATCATTATACTTCGGTCAACATTTTTGTTGGGTTTTAGGTTCCTTGTATGATGAATTACTTTAAGTGATGGAACCGCGGACAAGCTTGAAGATAACCACGGACAGAAGAAGAGTAACCACTGATGAAGATAACCGCGGCTAGTAGTATTGAGTAACTGCTGATAGTATTGTAAGCACTGCTAGTTCTATAGAGTCGGTTAGTTTATTGTATCAGATAAATATGGAAAAGATATTTATCTTGTAGGTTACGTATTGTATATTGTATAGGACTCCTTAACCTATAAAAGGAGGTCCTTGGCTAGGTTAGATATACGTGTATTTTATATCTAAAGTCGTTTTCACTTCAAGGTTGCAAAACCCTAATACTGTAAGAGTATTCGTATTAATAATATTGAGGTGTTGAAAGTTAACTGTTCTTCTTCTTAAGATCAAGTGTTAAATTCCGCGTAATACTTGATAAGCTTTTGTTACTAGTCAGTTTCTATATTAGATCGTTTGCTCAACTGGGATCAACAAGTGGTATCAGAGCTTGTGATCTAGAAACTGTTATCAAGAAGAAGTCTGTTAATTTGTACTCAAGGAAGTTAAGATGTCTGAAGAAACTCATATGGTGACTGCTTCTAAGGTTCCCATGCTCAAACATGGTGAATATCAAATCTGGAGGATGCGAATGAGGCAATACATTCGCATGATTGATTATGCTCTATGGGATGTTGTTGAAAAAGGAGATACTCTTCCTTTGAAGGGTGAGGATGGTAAGGAGATTACCATTGTTAGTGAACCTGATAAAGCTAAGAGGAAAATGGAGATCAAAGCTCACAGTCTTCTCTCCATGGGAATACCTAATGAATTTGCATTGGACTTTGATCAGTATGAGTCAGCTAAAGAACTATTGGATGCTCTTGAATTGAGGTTTGCTGGTAATGAAGCTACCAAGAAGTCAAGGATGAACATGCTTAAGCATCAGTTTGAAACCTTCACTGCTCAAAGTGGAGAAAAGATTGATGGCACATACAATAGGCTTCAAAAACTCATCAGTCAACTGAAGGCAGTTGGTTACAAGTTTCTTCAAGAAGATATTAATTTGAAATTCATAAGGAGCTTATCATCTGATTGGGCTATTCATACAATTGTGTGGAGGAATAAGACGGACTTTGCTACTATGACTCTTGACAATCTCTTCAATAACTTGAAGGTTTATGAGTCTGAAAATAACTTTTCCAACTCGTCTTCTTCTAATCAAAACATTGCTTTTGTATCCACAAATCACAAAAGCTCACAAGATGTATCCACTGCTGCCTATGGTATAACCACGGCTATTGCAAACAATACCACTGTTAGTGATAATGTCAGTGATGGTGCAATTTGTGCTTTTCTGTCAGATTTAACTACTAGTGTTGATGTTTTGAATCAAGATCTAGATCAAATTGATCCTGATGATCTTGATGAAGTAAACCTTCAATGGCAAATGGCAATGCTGACTCTCCAGGCAAGGAAGTTTCTGAGGAGGACTGGAAGACATGTTAGGTATGATGGTCAAAGGAGAGCTGGATTCGACAAAAGCAAGATGGAGTGCTTTAACTGCAAGAAGAAAGGTCATTTTGCCAGGGAATGTCGAGCTCCTAAAAGACTTGAGGGTATTAAGAAGACAACAGAAGAACCTACTAGTTCTTCAGCTTTGGTTGCTCAGGATGGACTTGGTGATTATGATTGGAGTGATCAGATTGAAGAAGGTCCAAATGCAGCTTTTCTTGCTAGTGAAGCTTCAAAAGAGCATAACTTTGCTCTAATGGCCTATGCTTCATCTTCTGGTTCAGATTCTGAGGTATCTAATGATTCTAAAGCATCTACTTGTTCTTTTAAATCATGTTCTGAAATCTTAGAGTCTCAAAAGGCTATCACTGAGAGTATGAGAAAAGAAGTAGAGAGATTGACTCTAGATAACTTAGGATATAGAGTTGGTTTAGAGGGTGTGGAAGAGAAGCTAAAATTCTGTATTAAATGTGAGTTTGAGTATGTAGAAAAGATTAATATACTAGGTGGTGAAATTGATCTTAAAAACAGAGAGATTAAAATGCTAAAAGATAGACTAGCAGAAGCAGAAAGTGTAAAAGTTAAGGCCATAGAGGAAAAAGAAAAACATATTGTTAGGGTTGCTAAATTACAATATGCTTCTGATCTTGTACAGAAACCAATTGGTCAAAAACTGCTTAGAGATGGTACTGGTATAGGATACAATGATATGCCACCACCCCCTTTAATGAAACATGCACCACCTGTTAAAGAACTGTCATTTAGTAGTGAGTTCAGTTTTAATAAACCTGTTGAAGAAATAAACAAGACTGAATTACCTAAGATATGTTCTGCTAAGTTATCTGGTGCTCCCATAATTGAAGATTGGGAATCAGATTCTGAGGATGTTAGTACTGAATCAACTAAGTCTGAAAAGATAGAGCCAGTTAAGAAAGTTGATTCTAAGCAAGTCAATTCTGTACCTAGATTTGGAGCTAAAGTTACCAAAAGAGTTGTAGAGTACAGAGAAATTCCTAGGGAACATATGAAACAATTTAAACCTAGGGGAAATCAAAGAAACTTAAATGGTTTAATCTCTAACAGATTAGGTGATGAGTTTCAATGTGTAAATAAGGCTTGTTTTGTGTGTGGTAGTTTTGACCATTTACAGAGGAATTGTGATAAAAACATACCACAAGTTTGGAATCAATGGAGGAGGGTGAATCATAAAAACTTTTCAAATAAAACACACCCTCATCCTAAAAGAAACATGATTCCAAGAGCAGTGCTGATGAGGAATGTGAATACAAAATCTATTGTCACTGCTACACAAAAATGGATTCCAACCACGGCTAAGCAAAATGTAAACGCGGCTAAGCAGTGTCAAACCACTGATAAGCCAAAAATCACCACTGATTTAAAAGAAGTTTTGAAAATTCCAAAGGTGATAACTGATACAGTAGTTGGAAATCATTTTTATGCTGTTAAGGCCTCAGCAAGTTGGCAATGGAAGCCTAAGACAAAGGTTTTACCATATGTCAACTGTGCATCAATGGACCTGACAAAATTTGAATATTTTGATGCACAGGGCAGACCCAAGTCAGTACTGACTTGGGTCCAAAAGAGGAACTAATCTTTGAAATCTTATGTGCAGGGCAATCTTCAAACTGAGCTAAAAGATAAAGGAGTATTTGATAGTGGTTGCTCTGGGCACATGACTTGGGATGGAAGCAATTTGGAAGATTTTGAAGCTTATGATGGAGGATATGTGGCATTTGGCAATGATCCAAAGGTAGGAAAGATTCTTGGCAGAGGAACAATCAGAACAGGGAAGCTAGACTTTGAGAAGGTCTATTTGGTACAGGGACTCAAGTACAATTTGTTCAGTGTTTCTCAAATGTGTGATAAGAAAAACTGGGTACTTTTTGGGGAAACTGAGTGTGTGGTGTTATCTCCTGAGTTTAAGATGCCTGATGAGAAGTTTATACAACTTAGGGTACCTAGGAAGGAAAACATATACTGTTTTGATCTTAAAAATGTTCTTCCTAATAGGTCCTTATGTTTGTTTGCTAAAGCATCTGTTGATGAGTCAATATTGTGGCATAGAAGGCTAGGTCATCTAAATTTCAAAACAATCAATAAACTGGTAAAAGGAAACTTAGTGAGAGGGTTACCTTCAAAGGTTTTTGAGTGTAAGGAACTGTGTGTGGCCTGTCAAAAAGGAAAACAACATAGAGCCTCTTGTAAGACCAAAACTGTAAACACCATAACACAACCACTGTTTATGCTTCATATGGACTTATTTGGACCAACCTTTGTTAAAAGCTTGAACCATAAGCAGTATTGCCTAGTTATCACTGATGATTATAGTAGATTTTCTTGGGTATACTTTTTGGCTACTAAGAGTGAGACTAGTGAGATTCTTAAGAGTTTCATTACTAAGATAGAAAATCTAGTAAGTCATAAGGTCAAAGTAATCAGATGTGATAATGGAACTGAGTTTAAGAATAATGTGATGAATCAGTTTTGTGTAGATAAAGGTATTGAAAGACAGTTTAGTGTTGCTAGAACACCACAACAGAATGGTGTAGCTGAGAGGAAAAATAGAACACTAATTGAGGCTGCAAGGACTATGTTGTCAGAATCTAAGTTACCAACTACCTTTTGGGCTGAAGCTGTAGGAATTGCATGTTATGTGCAAAACAGAAGTAAGGTAGTGAAGCCTCATAACAAGACCCCCTATGAGCTGTTACATGGTAGGAAGCCAATGATTGCATTCCTAAAACCTTTTGGGTGTCCTGTTACCATTTTGAATACCATAGACTACCTAGGCAAGTTTTCAGAGAAAGCAGATGATGGATACTTTTTAGGCTATTCCACTAATAGTAAAGCCTTTAGAGTATACAATAGGAGGACTAGAATTGTTGAAGAGAATCTACATGTTCAATTCAGTGAAAAGACTCCTAGTGTTGAGACCAAAGGACCAGACTGGTTGTTTAACATTGATATGCTAACCAAATCTATGAATTATGAGCCTATCATTGCAGGAACATCCACTAATGCTGATGCAGGTTTACAGAAGGATTCTGAAGTAGATAAATCTTCAAAGGAAGCTGATTCTCCAACAGAGTTCTATTTGGTTGAAAAGTGGGAAACTGGTACTGTTCCTTCCATCATTCACAAGCAAGGTCCCTCTGATGATGATATCCATAATACTGGAAGCAAAGTTGATCATCATCAAGATAAAGATGAGTTGGTGCAAGATAACTCAGTGTCGGTAGAAGAAATTGAAAAGAAGAAAAAGCAGTCTGCAAGCACTGCTAAGCCTACTGTAAGTGCTGATAGGCCATCTGTAAATGCTGACAAGCCATCTTCTACCACTGATAGTTCAAGTGCAATTCCTGCTACAAGCACTGATGATAGTACTTTCTTTGGACCTTATCCAAAGCCACTATATCCTAATGAGGAGTATCCACATGATCCTGATATGCCTGCATTAATTGAGATGGATACTCCTACTGATGATGAAGACTTGGATGAATTCTTCAATGCTAATTTGACTAATTTGGACACTGTTATTAATGAAAGTCCAATTACCTCTACCAGAATTCACAAAATTCATCCCAAGGAACAGATTCTTGGAAATTTGAATACTCCAGTTCAAACAAGAAGCAGAGTTAAGAATTCAGAACCCTTTCCTGAACATGGGTTCTTTGCAGGATCTCTTCACAAAAGAAACAGTCATAAAGATCTGCAAAATTGCTTGTTTGCTTGTTTTCTATCTCAAAAGGAGCCCAAGAGAATAGAAGAAGCTATAACAGAAGAAGGATGGGTAGAATCAATGCAAGAGGAGCTTCTTCAGTTCAAACTTCAAGAAGTTTGGACATTGGTTGATCTTCCAAATGGGAAGAGGGCTATTGGAACTAAATGGGTATTCAGAAACAAAAGGGATGAAAGAGGAATTGTAGTGAGGAACAAGTCAAGATTGGTTGCTCAAGGATACACACAAACTGAAGGTTTGGACTATGATGAAGTATTTGCACCAGTTGCAAGGATAGAAGCTATTAGATTGTTTTTGGCTTATGCTTCATTCAAGAATTTTGTTGTGTATCAGATGGATGTTAAAAGTGCATTTTTATATGGCACTATTGATGAGGAGGTATATGTTTGTCAACCTCCTGGTTTTGAAGATCCTGATCATCCTGACAAGGTTTACAGGGTGAGGAAGGCTATGTATGGACTGCATCAGGCTCCTAGGGCATGGTATGAATGCCTATCTACTTATTTGATGGACAATGGGTTTAAGAGAGGACTGATTGACAAAACTTTGTTCATTCGAAAGCACAAAGATGATATTTTACTTGTTCAGGTTTATGTAGATGACATCATCTTTGGGTCTACAAACAAGGAGCTATGCAGAGATTTTGAGAAACTTATGCATGATAAGTTTCAGATGAGTTCTATGGGAGAACTCACTTTCTTTTTGGGGCTACAGGTTCAACAAAGGACTGATGGTATTTTCATTAGTCAAGACAAGTATGTAGCAGATGTGTTGAAGAAATTTGGGTTTCAAGATGTCAAAAGTGCTAGTACACCTATGGAGACTCAGAAACCTATACTACCTGATGATGGGAGTCCTAAAGTTGATCTGAAGTTGTATAGATCCATGATTGGATCTTTGATGTATCTGACTGCATCTAGGCCAGATATTATGTTCTCAGTATGTGTGTGTGCAAGATTTCAAGTAACACCCAATACATCACACATGAATGCTGTTAAGAGGATCTTTAGGTATTTGAAAGGTCATCCTAAATTGGGCCTTTGGTACTCTAAGGATTCTCCTTTTGATTTGGTGGCCTACACTGACAGTGACTATGCTGGAGCTAGTCTGGATAGGAAGTCTACTACTGGAGGATGTCAGTTCTTGGGAAGCAGATTAATTTCTTGGCAGTGTAAAAAGCAAACTATTGTGGCAAATTCTACAACTGAGGCTGAATATGTGGCTGCTGCTAGTTGCTGTGGTCAAGTTCTATGGATTCAGAATCAATTGCTGGATTTTGGGTATAATTTTATGCATACTAAGATTTACATTGATAATAACAGTACAATTTGCATTATCAAAAATCCTGTTTTACATTCTAGAACTAAACATATTGAGATAAGACATCATTTTATTAGAGATTGTAATGAAAAAAGGTTGATTCAAATGGTAAAAATCCATACTGATTTCAATGTTGCTGATCTTCTCACAAAAGCTTTTGATGTGGGGAGGTTTCAGTATCTTGTTGTTAGTATTGGAATGCTTATTCTCTAAATTTCTCAAATTGTTTTGTACAAGATTGTAAAAGTATTGGACTGTTATTATGTAATCTTAAGTATTGCTTTCTCTGTTATAACCACTGATAGTGTTGCTTCTAACAACTGATAGTGTTGTTTCTAACCACTGATAGAGTTGGTCTATCCTCTGCTAGTTGTTCTGTGTTTTCTCTAATAATTGTGCAGGAAAATGCTAAATCATTACAGAGATGCAAGAAGTACTGAAATTTCATTGTTCATTCAACAAAACAGTTTACAGCTTACAGCTTACAATGAAACTTCAAGTGCTGAATAACGACTACAACTATACATGATTTTCTCCTAATATTTCTACTACTACTATCCTTGCTGATATCGTTTGAATGCTGGATATGCATTTATCATATGCAAACAAAGCAGCTAAGGATCAAAATGGAAAGGATGGATTGATGAAAACGAAGAAGCTGAAGCTGATATTGGCAGATAGATGGCTGATATGATAATCTTCTTGTGCTCCAGCTACTTCTACCATCATTCAGTAACTTACTCCATCTTCCCTTTTCCCTTCCTGGTTACGATGTGTGAAGAAGTACCATGACTTGGTACTCTCAGACCAAGAACCACCTCTCTGTTACTAGGGAGTGGTGGGTTTCTTGCTCGAGGTCTTGGTTGGGGGTTAGAAGATGAAGGTTTGGAGTTTGCAGTTCTCTTCTTAGAAGAGTCATCAGAGTCTTCTGAAGCATCACTTGGATCCACCACACTATCATCTTCTGATGATGGGAGAAATGGAGATTTTCTTGGTCTTGGTTCGAGTGGAGGCAAATATGTTAGCCATGGGTTTCCATCTTCACTTGATGATGAAGATGATGAAGAGGATGAGGTGGTGGTTAGATCAACCACTTCTGGTTTGTTCCAACTAGGGTTCCACATTTTGGTTGATTGAGAATTTTTGAGCAATTAGGGTTTTATCTCTTGATTGGTTTGGGCGTTATATGATATTTGGGTGCTTTTTATAAGTGAGGATTAGGGTTACTATAGTAACTAAGGGGCAGGTTAAATGTGGTTGGACAGTTAATGAGATTCTTGGGGATTGGACTGAGATATATTCTAGAAGTTGACTATGTTGACTTTACTGTTCTAACCTCGGATAGGTCATTTGTAACCACTTCTAGCTATTTCTAACCACTGACAATCATAATCTTTGTCTTTGTGTTTGTTTTGTGTTGTCTTGCAGAAAAGAAGGATGTCTTTGCATAAGGAGCTAGTGTGCTTGCTGCTTATGTTTGTGTTAAAAAAAAAAAAAAAAAAAAAAAAAAAAAAAAAAAAAAAAAAAAAAATCTAATGCTGGTGTGGTGTTGGAATGAGTGGTTATCTGCATCCACTGATGGTGTATTCCAACTACGGACAGCTGTTGTGGAAGCACGGATAGTATGCTTCTCTGTTTTGATACTTCAGGGGTTGTTTTTGACACTTTGGCAAAAGTATTTATATCACTTCCCAAACTCACGGATGGATCACTTTTACTTGCTAATATTCTAAACCCTAATCACTTTTATTGATTTCTTCACAAACCCACCTTATTCACATCATTCATGGATTCACAGAAAATGCCTGAGTTGTACTCTACTTCACATAATCTTGTTGCTCTTCTCACCAAAGATGCTCGCTCTGAAGGGTTTCATCAAATGATTGATTTCCTTGTTCATAGTCCTATTCACTTTGCTTTAACGATTGAACCTACCATTTTCAAAACCTATATACGACAGTTTTGGAAGAATGCTACCCTTGAGGAGGTTAATGGGTTGGAGGTTTTTAGTACTAGGGTGGATGACAATGCTATTTCGGTTACTGAGGAACTTATTCGAGAAGTTTTGCGGCTGGATGATGCTGATGGTGTTGATAATCTTTCTGATGCTGAGATTGTGGCTGGTTTAGAGCGATTAGGATACACACACAGAGGTGAAAAGGTACAATTTTTTAAGAATCTGTTTTCTCCCCAATGGAAGTTTTTGATTCACACGTTATTAATGTGTATGAGCAATAAGACCACAGGATTTAATGATTTTCCTTCCAAGATTGCTACTGCTATTATTTGTTTGTCAGATGGAAGAAAATTTAATTGGTCTAGGATGATTTATGAGGGGTTAGTGCAGAATATTAGGAAGAAGGGAAAGTATTATTTGTATCCTCGATTTGTTCAATTACTTGTGGAACGCCAAATTCAGGATCCTATTGAACATGTTAGAGAATATGAAATAAATCGTATGATTCCTCGAGTGTTTGCATATATGAGGAATCCGCCTCAGAACGTTGTTATTCCAGATGTTCCTTTGTTTCCTCACATGTTAAATTTTCCTACGGATTCTGAGGTTCATGAGGTTAGCAGAACCGAGGGCACTCAGCTTCCTCAGGCTAGTGCTAGTGGTTTGGTTAATGAGGCTGTCACACGGTGTGGAGGTGACATGATTGGAAGGGCTTCTACTACTGATTCATGCTTAGATGCTGGTCAGGATAGTGGAAACATCAATAAGACCCAACCTTTGGCAACTCCTAATGTGGAAAGTTCTTTAGAGCTTAACACAGGTGGAGGTATCCCTAGCCAACTGGCTACTATAGGGTGCATAGATGATCAGGCTCGGTCTGGTGCTATGTCTTTTGTATCCAAGGATTCACCGCTCGGAGCAGTTAACACAGCTCGAAGTGATGAGGATAGGTTGGAACCTGATAATGAATTGACGGTTGATGATTATGTACATGATGACTTTTTCGATGATCCACCTCTCGGACCAGTTAACACAGGTCGAAGTGGGGAGGATATACTTGAACGTGTAAATGAATTGACGGATCAGTGTGCTAAGATGGAGGATAAGATTTCTGGTCTTCAGGAGTTAACTGTGCTTCAGGGAAAAACTATTCGGAGGTTAAAGCATAGGGTCTTGGTTTTGGAAAGAGTGAAAAGACCTGGTCTTGCAGTTTTGAAAGCTTTGAGGCGTCTGAAAAAGAAGGTGAACTCTTCCCCTACTCTGAATGTGGATGATGTATCCAAACAGGGGAGGAGTGATGGCATGACTTCAGGGGAGGCTGGGAATGTATCTGTTGGTGTTACTATGGATGAAGATGTTGACAGTGGAGATCAAGACTTTGTAGTTTCTGATAAAGCTGGGAATGCTGTTGTTCTTGAAGAATTGAGGAATGTTGATATAGTACAGAACACAACCACTGATGGTATATCTGAAACCCCGGTTAGTAATTTTGTAATCACTGATGTTGTTTCAGATTTGGCTATTGTTTCATCTACTGTCATACCCACTGCTGTTACAACTACTTCTACTGTTGTTACCATTATTTCTGAATTACCATCTAAGTCTAAAGAAGTAGAGAAAGAGGCTGCAAGCACATTGATTAATTTGAGCAAAACTTCATCTATACCTACATCAATTATTGCACCTGCTTTATCTATTCAGTCTACTGCTACTAAAGCAAAAGGTAAATCAAAAAGTTTGGTTATTGGTGAACCTTTGAAGAAGAAAATGATCAAATCTAATGTTGGAAAAGGCAAAGAAGTAGTACTGAAGTTCAAAAACAAAGCAGAACAAGAGGCTTATGATAAAGAGTTTGCTAGAAGTATAGAAGAGGAGGATAGAGCAGCTTTGGAAAAGAGAAAGAATGATGAAGAAGAAGCTAGTCAGAAGATATTAGCTATATGGTATGAATCTCAAAATTATCTTAAAGCTTCAGAATTGATCAATGATGAATATACAGTACAAGAATGGGCTTTGTTCGATGATGAAGAAAAGGCTAGACTTCTGGGAATGATGGCAAAGAAGGTTAGTAGAGGAAAGAAGAAAATTGTAAGAAAGAAACCTCCTTCTATTGCTCAGTTAAGGAATATTTTGATGAGAATTATCAAGAATTCTGGTATATATGTTTCTGAAAATCTTACTACTTGTGCATTTACAAGAATTTTGGAAATATATGAGAGATGTATAAGAATTAATAATGATGATTTCTGCCCGATGGATTCTCAAAAGGAAAAAGAGTGGGAAAAAGATCATAATGCATGGATGGAGAGTAAACGAAAAAGAAAATCTGTAGTTCCTGAGACATCTGATTCTAAGAAGTTGAAAGTTGTTGCTGAAGTAAATCCAATCATTTCTTATGAGTTTAATCTTTTAGATGGCAGTGA
The DNA here is from genome assembly GCA_019973895.1 of Chrysanthemum seticuspe. NCBI lineage: Eukaryota > Viridiplantae > Streptophyta > Magnoliopsida > Asterales > Asteraceae > Chrysanthemum > Chrysanthemum seticuspe. The sequence continues at coordinate 26,412,512 of BPTQ01000007.1, read as the reverse complement.
AGGAGTTTGGAAGATTCTAAGACTCAATAATGATGTTTCTGAGTATAATAAATTTTCTCAAATGCTTCAATATTTTGATAGAGATGATTTGATGAATTTTTGGGTACTTTACAAGAAATATTTTGGTGAAGTACATCCAGATGATTATCATGAGAGGTTGATGTATCATAATTTGAAGATTCTATTTGAGCCTACTCATGATGAACCAGAATGGCAAGGACTCTACAATGGTCAAGTTACTCGTTGGTTTTTATATCAAACCTGTGGAGTTCATGTTTTAACTGTTTCTGGTCAGATTATTCATATGCTTGTAGAAGGTGAGTATCCTAAACTGAATAATCATCCAGCAATAATTACTCAGATGTTGAAGTCAGGTTGTTTCAAGATGTTATTGTCCTATGATAGTCAAGCTTATGACTTGCTGAAGAAGTATGAGAAGATACTTAAAAGTAAGTGTTTGGCTACATCCTCCACATCAGATGTTTTGAGCTTAAAAGAAACTTGAGAATTCTGCTGGAATTTGTCAAGTTTAGGGGAGGATTGTTGGGTTTTAGGTTCCTTGTATGATGAATTACTTTAAGTGATGGAACCGCGGACAAGCTTGAAGATAACCACGGACAGAAGAAGAGTAACCACTGATGAAGATAACCGCGGCTAGTAGTATTGAGTAACTGCTGATAGTATTGTAAGCACTGCTAGTTCTATAGAGTCGGTTAGTTTATTGTATCAGATAAATATGGAAAAGATATTTATCTTGTAGGTTACGTATTGTATATTGTATAGGACTCCTTAACCTATAAAAGGAGGTCCTTGGCTAGGTTAGATATACGTGTATTTTATATCTAAAGTCGTTTTCACTTCAAGGTTGCAAAACCCTAATACTGTAAGAGTATTCGTATTAATAATATTGAGGTGTTGAAAGTTAACTGTTCTTCTTCTTAAGATCAAGTGTTAAATTCCGCGTAATACTTGATAAGCTTTTGTTACTAGTCAGTTTCTATATTAGATCGTTTGCTCAACTGGGATCAACAATTTTCATGTTTAACCTTAGTATGACATTAATAAGTGGATTTTAGAAGGTTAAGTATTTTGTTCTCAAAAACTTTGAGATATATATATATATACTCCCACTTACTTTTGTAAGTAGAGACAATTCTCTAAATACTAAGGGTCCGTTTGGTTGTTGGGTTTTGGATTTAAATTTAGGATTGATGGTAAATTTATTTGTTTGGTTGAAGAGGAAGGGATTTGAAAGTGGGATTGAAGTCCACGTTTGAGGGCATACTCAAATCATGCCTGGTACCCTTGGTTTTCTGACAAAAAATACTGTTTAACTTTCTCTCTCTCTTTTTATTTTTCTTCAATTGATTGTATCCACACATACATGTACTAGTCATGATCCTATTTATTATTTTAGTATTAAAATAAATATAAATCTTAACCCTATTATATATACTAATATACAAACAAACAACTTTTAACAAAATTCAAATCCAAATCCAAATCCATATCTAAATCCAAATTCAAATCTAAATTCTAATCTTAAACCCAACTACAAACCAAACGGACCCTAAGTATTTAAGTAACAATAAATTGTTTTTTTATAGAGAACCACAAAATACATTTTAAGTTCTCATCTCAAGATTTGTTAATAAAATACTTCATAAGATTTTAACAAATTCAAAACTTAAATCAAGACATAATGGAATTCCTTCCAACAACTCAAATTAGGGTTTATAGAAAAACTCTAATTTAGTATCACTCTTTAACCAAAAGTTCTAGCAACAGTTTTGTGTTTCGTCAAGCTAGGAAGAACAACAAAACTACAATCTTCAAGCTAGGAAGTGTAGAAAAATAAAAAATCCAAAAGGGTTTATGATTCAATTGGTTTGAGTGGTAAAACCTCAAATCCTTAATGAATTAGGGTTTTCAGTTATGGGTTGTCTTAAATACCTTCTAGGTTTGAACTATATTGAGTGTATTCATGACACACGCAATTTCTAACCTTGATATGTTTTGGAGGTAGAGCAATTAAAGCTATCATGAACCAAACAATATGAATAAGGTTTGATCCAACACATTAGTCATACCATAATGAAGTGGTATCCTATGAGTTATTAGAATTGTGAAACTACTTCAGAATTCTATAGATAACTTAATTCTCTTTGGACCAAATACTTGTCAATTGGGTCGAGCCAAATTGCATATAAAGTATGTTAATACAAATAAGCCGTAAAAACGTTTATTTATATTTTACGATCTTCTAATGTTTTGTCGATAACAAACGTAAAATCATTTTAACGAAACTAATAAAATACGTAAATGGTTTGAACTAATAGTTTCTAACATATTTACATTTTCACATAAAACACTAAAACAAGTATAAGTGATTTTATGATTTAATATTACATATGTACAACAACTAGTGTTTACATATTTGGGTAAAATATACACATAACTAGTATGTAGTATATTGGGTAATATAAATGGGTAGAAACTTAAGTATCACAACCCATTGACCAAATACATTGAATATAGTTGGATACAACCCAAAGCCCATGACCCATGGAGCTTGACCCATAATCCATTGCATGACATCATGCTTATATCATATATGGATAATATCCATAACCCATGGTATTGACCCATACCCATGTGACTATGTGCATTGCACTCAAGAGATACATTGTATCTAGCTAAAGACCCATGGATCAACCCATGACCCATGAACCATAACTAAAATACCCATGGGTAAAGAGGAGCGTCCCACGGATCCCTAGCTTTACGCTAGACGGATCCCTTGTGGGAGGGATCCGTGGGATCCGGGGAACAGTAGAATTTTTCCTCTATAAATAGTGAGCCATTTCTTCATTGTTTCTCACCCCCTTTCAAAACACACTTTCCCCTTGAGTTAAAAACTCTCTAACCTCAGATCCAAGAGATCTATGTTTGTAGTTTTGTTTTTGTGTGATCTTCTAGGTTCCTCTTAAAGGCGAGATCACCACCTTTGAAGTCGAGCAAGCTCAAGTCCATAAGTTGCCATGCTTCCTCATCATCAAGACTACTAAAGTATTCTTGTTGATGATTGTTTTCTTTTCCTAAGAAGTGTTGAAGACATTTGTGAAAGGTGTCTCAAGTGTCAAGACGAAGATATTAGTGAAGGGTATCTATCGTACATATCATAAGCACTTGTGGTGGGTGCTTAGAAGTCAAGACTAGAAGCATTAGTGAAGGGTGCTTAGAAGTCAAGACACAAGACATTAGTGAAGGGTGTCTTGAAGATCTAGTTAAAGGCATTAGTGAAAGGTGCCTTAGATGTACATTCGATATGGTGTATTTCGATGTACAAGATAGATTAGTACTAGATCCAAGGATATTGATATCCTTGATGATGTTGTAAAAAGGAGTTGATCTCCTTTGGGATTAGTCGTTGGTGTAGTGTTGGGTAGTAGTTCCCCCATTGCAATGGAACTAGGTGCTTAGCCTAGTACCTAATAAAGGGTAGGCGACGTTGTGTAGGTGTGGTTCACCTTGGTGTGAAAGAACTAGGTACTTAGCCTAGTACCTAATAAAGGGTAGGCGACGTTGTGTAGGTGTGGTTCACCTTGGAGTGAAAGAACCCGGTGGTTAGCCTAGCACCAGAAAAAGGGTAGGTGACATTGTGAAGGCTTCTCCGCCATAAGGAGTTGGTGTAGTGATTACGAACTCTCGAGTAGGTGACTCGGGGAGTGGAGTAGGGCAAGGAAGGTGTCCTTGTAGCCGAACCACTATAAATACTCGCGTTGTGGTTTTGTGCTTCTTATTCTTATCTTTTCATTACATACTTTTATATGCTTGTTTATCAACATCCAACACACACATCCAAATAGATTGACATAAGTCGATCTAAATATTCTAAAAAAAAGTTTTAATTGGTAAATCTATTCAACCCCCCCCCCCCTTTTAGTTTTCCACATAGTATTTACGAACCAAGTGCATGCAATAATGTATATTCATTGAACAATACAAGAACCTTATGTTCACGTGTTCACAAGAAGACAGAACTGTTCAACGATTATATGTTCATGTGTTAACAAGAAACAGAACTCTTCAATAATACATTATAAGTCTTTGAATAATTTAAAGACCTTATGTTTATGTGTTAACTAGAAGACATAACAATTTTACTATATATACTTTATGTTATAAGTCATTGATTAATTCAAGGACTTTATAAGTATGTCTTAACATGTAAGCATAATTATACTAACAAAAGTAATCATGAACGCAAACTCTTGAGTTCTATAGTAATTTCAAGTTAATTTTATACTTCAGAATTATGATCATTATCATATAACCATAATTATATTGACTAAATCATGTAGTCAAATGTTGAAGTATCTTTACATTATATCATGACATTTGAATGTAGTAGGGCAACAAACATCTAGTATGTTCAAGTCCTAGTCGAATCATTATTAGAATGTAGTAGGGCAATAAACATCTCACGTGTTTAAGTCCTAGTAGAATTCTTATTAGAATGTAGTAGGGCAATAAACATCTAGCGTGTTTAAGTCCTAGTAGATTTATTAGTTTTCTTACCTTGCGGTCAAGAGATACCCATAATATTGCTGTTCCTTGCACACACTTTGAGATTTCTCCCACTTGTGTAAGGTACAACATCATATTATGAAAACAAACAACACGTGATTGATTGTTCAAACAATATGATAATGTCATATATATCATAAGTAGTTTTAAAACCAGAACCTGTAATAAGGAATTATGGATTATTATTCTATAGATAACACATCAGGAAACGACAGCAGGAAGGCAACGTGTTATCTAATAAAATAAAATGCAATTTTACTTTAAGCAATGGTTGTTCATATTCGGAAATTAATGAATTATTTCAAAGCTTAGTTTGAAATGTTATGGGTGACTAACAGGAAATAAATTCCGTAGCTCCCACTGAAATTGACAATATTACATGAATGTTATTTCAGTCATAAAATGCAATTGCTTTCACTGGATTTGTCAACATTGTAAGTGTTACATTTCCAGTAGAAAAACATATAGCAGTTTCATATACGTTCCTATTCTCTTCAAATACCTACGAGTAACATGTACTTAGGTATGTAACAGAGTATATGAAGTTCTACTTATGTAGACAATGGACTAGCCATTCTTTCATTCAATTAACTTGAATCTTTATCGTGCAATTCCTCCTTTATCGTCTACATAGCCCCAAGGGTAATTAGCACTTTAGGAATAATAAGAGTCCAAAAAGATTACCTAGAAAATATGCTAGTAATTCCCTTACTCTTTGCGGTTTAAACTCATACATCGTGACAAGTGCAGGATGTTATTTATTTTGGTAGCTCTAAACACAATGTCTCCAGTTACACAAAATATTGTATCTTTCAATTAACTCTAGACCACAAAAGGGTAATGAAAGATCATAAATGAGTTTATCAATTTGTAATCCTATCTTAGTTTGTCAACTAAGGAGAAAAGATATGTATAAGTCTCACTCTTCTTACTAGGAAAAGAGACTAAGTTTGTCTTTCAAAGAAAAACAACTTTGTTTACGAATTATGTTGCAATAACACAATTAATCAGAACCTAAAACGTTCAATTCTAGTATTTTCGATAATTACATTCTTAAAAGAATTAACTACCCAATTAATTACTAATTAAGACTAAGATCCATCTTGCACTCCCACTTAATTACCAAAGGTCTGACCAGGGCGTAAAAAAGTAGGACAAGAGGTAAGCGATGAGCGTTAATTGCATAATGCAACTCTTAGATTTATGAGACTGATAAATACATTAGTAGACAAGTAATAATGTCATGAGCATGTTTAGTTCTCATCTTATGCCTCGGGTTCAAGGTCTGACCAAGCCAACTCGAAATAAGTCGACCAAGTATGAACGTGTAAAAATAACCAGAGGTCTGACTAAATCGAAATAATTACCATGGGTTGGAAAGGCCCTTAGGTCTGACCAAATAAGTCAATCCAAATGCACGTGTTCATAGTTGGATGGCATAGACTTAAAATTAACAAATAGGTATGCACATATAAATATGGTAAAAGTCGTGTACAAAGAAGCATGCAAAACAACTTTGTAACCCTAATTTTAAAAACTTTTGGTAATGACACTGTAGTGATCATCGTGGTTCACGGTAGCTCCAATCGAAAGCACAGGGAGGCAGAGGACCAGGTAAGCGCTGAAGCAATAACCTAGACACCCTTTCGGTACGATTGTGCGCACCTCTTAGAACCCCCTTTTGAGTTTGTTCTAGTGGGTGAGCCGTACATCCCAAGTGTCCATAGCGTCTAGTTTTTAAATTCTTGAAAACGTGTTTCATATATTAGGTCACTTTATTTTACAAAAACGATTTTTCACGAAGAAAATAGCAGGTCACAATTGAGCATTATATTTAGGCGTGTAAATAAAGACCAATATTAATCTTGTGGTTACGATATGTATTATTCCATATTGCATGCAATTAGGTGTCAAAGCAAGTAACAGAAATGCACATATAGGAATCACAAACATATAAGCATAAACATCAATATTAAAACCACATATTGTTCCGAGTTCTCTTGCGAGTCTTCCCCAAACGGAGAACCATAAGACCGTCACTAGGATACAATACCTAGATCGCCCCATACATCGCAAAAGCAATTGAGTGAGTCTTCTGGCCGGAAAACACATAAAAACGCATGGCAGTCTCAATTAACAAGTAATTACGTAATTCTATGTATTTAATAAACAATATGTAATTCTAATTATCATTATAATTCTAATTAAGAATTAATTAATTCTAATTAACATTTAATTCTAATTTACAGGTAATTCTAATTAACAAGTAATTCTAATTAACAAATTAATTCTAATTATCAATATAATTTTAATTTGTGTGTGACTAGTTATTTTTAATTAAAAATTGATATAGTTGTCAAAACAAAATAAAACGAATAACTAAATTAGTTTCATGCAGCCTTTTAAATATGTTTATTAATAAGAAACGTGTAACCCATAATCACAAAGACGAGATGACTCGTGATGCCATTGTTGGGATTTGAGAACTAAGTTAACCATTAACCTCTACGAGTACGCAGCGGATAAGGATCTAGTAATCGCAATTAGGTTAAACACGTAATTAATAAATAAAAGAGAAAATGGAAACCTAACCTTTCGTGGCTATTTGAACGCAAGTGTAACGGACAATAAAACCAATACAAAACTAAGCATCTAAAATAGATGCCTCTATGAGTATCACACACAAACCCGATAACCGTATACGTTCGATAAAGAAAGCTAGTCGATAACGTAATAAAAAACAATCAACACTTGATACAACTTGAATATTGCATGAACCAGAAAACACTCAAGACTACTCTTGCTTCCTGCCTAAGCTTCTTCAGTCCGTGAACTCCAAACAGCCAAAAGTTGTTTTTAACTATACCCGATATCGGATGAATAGTATCCAATATCTTCCAGTTTTTGTCCGAGAAATTGTATCACGATCAGAACCAAAACCAACATACTTCTGTTGCTGCTATTCGACATGGAATCAGGAACAAAAGTAGCAATTGATCAATCACCAAACACTTGAATCGTTGCAAGTGGAATTGAACAAAACCAAAACCAAAACCAAAACCAAAACCACCCTAATCGTTCTTTGTGGAAGAAAACAATAGGGCTCAAGATTCTGGAACAGGAATAGGTTTAGGGATTAGTTAGGGATGTATATTAGTCGTGAGTTTTGGATGGGATATGTTTGCCTTTATAGCAAACTTAACCGACCCCCTTGTTTGGATCACAGCTTGGACGACAAGCCAAAAACCCAAACATCCTCCTTCACCTCTCTTGCCTGATCAGTGGATCATACGGGCCCTAGGCAGTCCACTTTCGACCCAAGTCCAAATCAAAGATACTCCATGGGTCGTTAAATGCAATCGGGTCAAGTAGTATACATAACGGGTATAAATATTCAAGTATCAAATACGTTCTACACGTATACTCGTGTTTATCGTGTGTGCCCCATAGACTCACACACTTTTAGTTGTCTTGTCGTGTTTACAACTCCCACAAACCAACAAATTTTATTTTAATTAAATTTGAGTAAATGATTTATGACAGTTATAAAATTAATATTAATAATCCATAAATATTCTTTAAAGTTAATTCACTGCATGTAATAAATATCATGAGCATATAAGAAACATGAATATTAGAGGATCCACGATCAAAGTTTCAAAAATAAGTTTATAATTGTTGAAAAGTTTATGTATCATTTTAGCCATAGTAGATTTTCATTTCATGTCTATGTGACTTGGAAAAGGTCATAAACCTTCGACATTTTCATAGTCTCAAGATATTTAATACATGTTTTATGTGAAATAATTACAAAGCTTTAAAATGTTTGTATCATAGTGGAGATAAGTTTATTAATTCATAAGGTTTATCTATACTACTTATAATACACAAACCACTCTCTCTCCTATTTAATTTTCAGACTTTTCAGACTTCAAAGTACTAAAGCATGATGTACAACACATTAAAGCACAAAATTTCAGACTTACAAGTTACAAAGCATTAGTTACAATACTTAAAGCACAAATAAAAATACAAATCAAACTACAATTAATACACAACTTGACCAAACAATTAATACACCCCATCACCAATTAATACAAAATGTAAAGCATAATGTACAAATCAGAAAAAGTTGATTATCATCAGACACAACCAAGACACTCACCAATCACTCTTCAACTCTCATCCTAATCTATTCTAACTCGAAACAAAAAGAAAAAAAAAACATAGATCTCAGCCTTCTCTTTTTATACCAACAAATTGTTATTAGAACAAAAGTATAAGAGAAATCACATCATAGATCTTTTAGAAGCATAATTTTTTTTTCTTTTTTTTATATCCGAAAATATTAAAGGAAGAACAAAACAACTCGTGTTTCATTCCTCTTTCCTTTGGATTTAGAAAAAAAAAAGGATTTAAACACAACCTACCCGAGACCTTGTTATACAAGATCTTGAAGTCGAGCTCCTTGCAACATATTCGTGAACAATAAACAAGAATTGTGTTGTGGTTTGGTTGGAACAAGAAGAAAATGAAAGAAAGATCTTAGTTTGTCTATGTTCGATTTGCATAAAGAAAGAAAGGGTCTTACTATTTGATGTTCGGTTGGATCTAGAACATAAAGGATGAATTTTTGTTGTGGTGGTGGCTGAGTTGTTGTGAGAGTGAACTTAAGCAAAAAAACCTGTGAAAGTAATAACTACATTAACCCTAAAATGCTATTGAACTACATTGACCTTGGTTTGAATTCTGGGCTTTCAGCCCATCACAACCCATCAGCTGAAATATAGATATTCCACGAATTTATTATGTCAATATATTGTTTAAAAGTTAAACAACTATGTATCTATTATTCTATTATAATTATAACGAGTAAATTCTAATTTTGTAAGCATGTATTTTTTTTTTTACTATGTAACAGTTTAGTTCTTTTATTAGGTGCATGGAAACTAATAAGTGCAATTGATTTGTTAGTGATAATACCAATGTTTTGAAACCCGGGTCAACCCGGCCGGGTTAACCGGTCGGACCGGTTCCGGGCAAAAAAACGGGTAAAAAAAACCCAGGTTTTTAAAACTGGGTTAACCGGTTAGACCCGCCGGGTTTTGAGTGACCCGGGTCAACCCGGTTCTCAAAACCCGGCCGGGTTTGTTTTTTTTCAATTTTTTTTTATAAAAACCGGGTTAACCGGTGGTCGAACCGGTTGACCCGGCAGTAGAACCGGTTGACCCGGTTATTTTTTATTTTTTATTTTTAAATGAATAACCGGGTTGACCCGGCGGTCGAACCGGTTGAACCGGTCGACCCGGTGACCGGTGACTCGACCGGGTCGCTTATAAACCCGGTTTTCAAAACATTGGATAATACAAGTTTTGTGAACTATTAAATGAAGTTGTAGCCGAAAGTGACCCCGATTTGGATGCACACCGTTGAAACCATTAGGAAAGACTATCCAAATGAAGATTCACTGGACTTTCGATGGTGTAATATATACATATCATCCTCATATACATCTAAACTATCATCATCCGTAAAGTTATTGTCACGAAATATGTATAATTGTAAAACATTGCACGTCAGAAATTTTAGTTTCAGGGTACCCGCCGCCGCAACGCGCGGGTACCCTGCTAGTAAAATATTGATGTGGCATGAAATATTTAATTTTTAAAGCTTTATAAATCTTTTATATTTTAAAGGAATTACATCATTTCAGAGTGATTTTGTTAATTCATTCTTATTGAAAAAACAATTGGGCCAATAGGAGAGCTCGATTTCGCCACGTAAGGAAAATCGTGTGATGTAATTGGTTAATAAAAGTCAAAATTAAATTGATTTTTGTCCAACTTTAATAAATTTGTTGGAGAAATTTGGTTGATAAAAAAAACACATAAAAATATAGGTGTCAAATATGTGAAAACAAATACTTAAAAAAAAGAGGGGGTAATTAATAAAACTTTTGTGGTTAAATTTTTAAAAATTATATAGAGTTAAGTGTAATATTATAAGTCTCCATGTTTTTTTATAACTTTATATTATAAACAAATACCCCCTTATACTTTTACACTTTTGTTGTTTTAAAATAACAACATATAAATTTGCATACGATTTATAAATATCAATTTTTTTTACTATATACGTTCAATAAGAACTTATTTATTTCATTTTTAAAAGTTTAACCTATATGGACACGAGTTTACATTTTAAATACGGCTAAATTACTGAAAACGGGAATATAATTATCAAATTCTGAGCACGGGGTTACTTTAACACAAAAATAAATATACGCGATTGTACTTATAACAATGACTCATGTAATTTTTATTTATTTATATAAGGATATATAGAAAAACATTTTTAAAAAAATTTAAGGAGTATACTTTAACTTTATCAACACTCATTATGTGCTATTAAACTTGCATCATGTGTACAATATAATATCAGTAGTGAAATTTAAATAACAACATCAACATCTTTGTCACCTAAATAAAATTAAATTTTGAGTTACCTAACAAATTTTTACAAAAATTTTACCAAATTATAATGGATATTAATGAATAATGAAAGACTCGTGCATAAGTATTAGTTGTAGTTATATGATAACTTCATTGGCAAATTCTTATATGTTTATATACTGAACTAAAATGTTAAAATAAATTTGATTTATGTGAAGACTTCGTGCGTGCACGAACTTATAACTATATAATTATATGTAATTACATTTAAAGACACAATATTCAATATTAATAAAGAATAAATTTTTTTGTTCAAACCCTGTGCGTGCACAGGTATTATAACTAGTATTAACTATTGTAGATGTCTTTAGTATTGTTTTATTCGGTGTGTACTAGATTGAGATAAAAAATTTAAAAATATAAAATTTTATGAAAAGTTGGAAAATTTTAAAATACGTTTTGAATCGTTAAAACTGAACAACAACTACAATAACTCATCGATATTTTTGCTTTAGCAAAAATGACAAAAGATTTATCAATTTTTCCGTTGCATAGCACAAACATTCAGCTAGTTAATTATCCATGTATTAAGAGTTTATAAAACCCTTAAAGTTCAATTATTTTATAATATGCCCTCTTTAGCGAAGTATTATTTTTTTTTAAAGAAATACTGATACAATTTCTTAGAAGTAATTAATTTACCCCACAATTAAAAAAACTTATTATTCACCCATATATTTAGATTTTCAAAAATGAACATGACACTATATCAAAGTGATCAGAGTAATAATAGTCTTCCGGTGTGTTTTCAAGTTTAATTTTGAAGAGAAAAAAAGAAAAGGGAAGGAAACTTAAAAAGACTTGTGTTCTTAAGTTTTTTTCTTTTAAAAAAAAAAATAAAAGGGAAGATAGCGGAGGAAAATAGATGAAAATTTGGTCCCAAAACTTTCCTCCAAAAAATAAGAGGAAATTGAAGGAAACTAAGATTAAACATGTTAAATGACAATATTGTCTTTCATTTTTAAACTTTAAACTTTTCAAACATGTATAATTGCAAATGTATCAACTTTTATCGTTTCTTTCTTTTCAAGTCAAGAGCACAAATATTTTTTCCAACTTTCTATTCTTTTGTTTCCTTTTTTTTTTTTTTTTTTTTTTTTTTTTTTTTTTTGGTTTAAAACTCAAAAACACAACGTTAATTATATAAAACAAATCAAATTGTGTGGTATCATGCATTAGTACAAAAATAGTAATATACTCACAATTATTAGAGCATGTTTACATACTTTAAAGTGTAAAGAATTAAAAAGTGCATACTAATATGCGTGTTAACTAATTTAGTGTAGCAAATATTTTCACACTTTTATGTGTGAAGATTTATGGATATTATTCACTTTTAAGTGTGAGGGTTTTAGAATAACTATGCACACTTTTAAGTGTGAGACTGAAATTCTTTACATTCTTTAAATGTGAGGATTTTGAAACAATTATTCACACGCTTAAGTGTGAATATCTTTACAAAAAACTTTACGGTTCATAAAGCACGAAGAAAAAAAACTTGTAGAAATGATAAATTTGCTGTAGTAGTGGGACGTGATTCTTCTAGTTCCATCTTACACGTATACGTTACGCCTTATCATGCATTATCCCCACTTTACACTGAAGTCTTAGCAATACACTCGGCGTGTCATCTTGCATCATCTCGCAGTTGGTCCCATTTAATTGTTGAATCCGAGTTCAAGGTAGCTATTTCTCTTTCATTTACGAAAAACTGTCCCACCATGGAGCATTGTTGTCTTGTTGCTAATATTCATTTGTGGTCGAAGAACATGAATTTGTCTTTCTCATGGACTAGTCGAGATAACAACTAAGTTACTCATTGTGCTGCTTGTTTTGCGTCTTCTTCAACTTTTCCGTTTAGTTGGGATGTATCTTTTTCTCTTGAACTTACCTCGCTAGCGAGGAGTGATGTGTATTGTTCCTAACTTTTATATAAGTTTGTTAGTTAAAAAAAAATTAATAATAAAAAAAAAATAAATAAAAATTCTAATTAGTTTTAAGTTTTTGCTCTACACGCAACATGTGTTTCTTTTTAGTGTTGCTAGCTCGTATTTCCTTCCGTGTACCAAAAGAAAGATGAATCGTATGAGTTTCTTTAGAACACTAGGTATCGTGGCTCAAGCCAAATAGCATCTCAGCATCTCACTTTTAACACTCACATACCAAAATACCTCATCTCTCATAACTCAAGCCAAAATATCCCTTTTGGGACCAACCATACTCAATTAGAACACAACATTCACACAGAAAACCCATTTGAAGTAAGAAGTGGTGTAAGTCAAATAAGTGGCGTCAGGGACGGAACCAGGGGTTCTCGGAACTCTCATGGATTTTTTCGATATATTGTTAATTTTTGAAAAAAAATCGATTTTTCTTTAATGAAACTTAAATGCACTTGGTTAATCAAAATGTGGTTTCTTTTTTATTTAGTTAGTATACTTAGTTACTTAACAAACAAATTTGTGCACCTGGTCGTATTTCTCTGAGTGGCATATGAAATGCCTCAAGGGGGTGGGTACCATGGCTTGAGGGTGGCGGCTAGGGGTGTTCATCGGTTCGGTTATCGGTTTCTTCGGTTTGTTCGGTTCGGTTTGACTAAAATTTGACTAAACCGAACCGAACCGAACCGAACCGAACCGAAATTTGACTAAACCGAACCGAACCGAACCGAAATTTGACTAAACCGAACCGAACCGAACCGAAATTTGACTAAACCGAACCGAAAACCGAAAACCGAAAACCGAACCCCCAATAACCGAAAACCGAACCGAATAACCGAATTACCCAAATTTAATAATTTATTCATTTATTTATATATATTTTTTGAAAAAAAAAAAATTTCAAACTTCAAAAATATTATATATATATTATAAAAGAGTTTTAACATTTTTTTTATATAAATATATAAAAAAATATATATATTTATTTAAATTCGGTTTTCGGTTCGGTTTTCGGTTTGGAGGGCTAAAACCATAACCGAACCGAAAACCGAACTTTTATTTCGGTTCGGTTCGGTTTTGGCAAGTTCGGTTCGGTTATGAGTTCGGTTCGGTTATTTTCGGTTCGGTTCGGTTTCGGTTTTCGGTTTATTCGGATATTATCCAACCCATGAACACCCCTAGTGGCGGCGCCAAAAGGGGTGCCAAGTCAGATTGATGTGCAATTTGAGCTACGGTACCCAGCTCACTTAAGTTAAAAAAAGTTAATTAGATATCCTATGTTATCTATATTAGTTTCAAAAACCAGTTAAGTCATTCATATATTACTCCTTCCATTTCAAAATTATTGTCCTCATTTGAATTTTTCGATTTTTATTTTTCAACTTTGACCTTAAGTATTTTTATTTATATTACATAATACTTAATGCAAAATATATGAATGGATTAAGTTTTAAATGTATTTTTATTGGTATAATTTTCATCAAGTATTGTGTAACACAAACAAAAATATTTATAGTGAAAGTTGAGAAAGAAAAACAAAAAAAATTAAAATGAGACAATAATTTTGAGACGGATGGAGTAGCTACGTAACCACCATGAAGGTGACTCCCCCATTACACATCATCATCTAAGCATGTACATCTTTCTTCATACTTTATATATAAAACACCTTGAACAAAGTTCCATAATATTGGTTATATATGCATGGTGTGTATGCGGCTAATGTTCAATTCTACTGTCTCGGCCCACAATATAACGTAAAATTTACGAGTACATGACATGCCTCTCCATATAAATTTGACGAATATTATAATATGAGTCCATAAGAGTCTGCGGGTATACCGTGAGGGTGACATGGCCATTATCCAATGGAAATGAGACTAAAGGATCCAATTCACGTGACCAACTCATGGTGCAATGGGTATCCAGTTAAAGATTCTGATCAAACATGTTTCATTTCTGTAGTAAGTATTACAGTAACTATTTTAAAATATATATACTTGTGGCGAAAGTTTCTATTAGTTGTGGTGTATATTTTTCTAAAGAAAATATGGTTACGTTTCTGAGAGACAATCTTATACTGGTTTCTGATGGATGGTTTTGGAGTAACGGCCAGGGAATGAGCACCTCATGTTTCTTCATTCCACGTGTTCATATTTTATCTTCTCCAAAAATGTATTTTACTCCAAAGTTGTTTCAAACGAATTCTAAAAATGTTTGAAACCAGATAACTTATTAAACTATATATATCTATTACGTCAGTACTTAGTTCATTCACGTGTTCATATTTTATCTTCTCCAAAAATGTATTTTACTCCAAAGTTGTTTCAAACGAATTCTAAAAATGTTTGAAACCAGATAACTTATTAAACTATATATATCTGTTACGTTAGTACTTAGTAGCAACAAGTAATGTAACTTACATGTTCAAAAAAAAGTAATGTAACTTACATTTTGCGGCGAAGCTTAGAAACGTGTGGTATATCGTGTTGATGTAAAGAAACATGATATACAATAATAACATGTATGATACCACATAGTACACACCGGAAGACTTAGGAATATAATAGCAATTAATTAACTGAAAATATAAACGCGTAACATACCTCTTGCAATTGGTTAGATAACTTTAACAAAGATGATGAAGTGGTTTAAAGAGTTGTCCCTTACCGTTTTACAACTCAAACCAAATTGGTGTAAGAATAATGTCTTAACACCACAGTTTTGTACACACAAATTAACCACGAATCAAGAGATTGCTAGATCTAACACAAACCCTTGTTTTATAAGAAAAACAAAACCAAAACACCCTTGAGGAGGGAGGTTCGGCCATACAATGCAAGAGAGGAGAGAATGAGAGATCTAGGGTTAATTAGGTGTACAAAAGTTAACCTAAAACATTAACCCTAAGCCTTGCTTATATAGTGAGAAGAAACTTAGGGAAAAAGTTAGGGTTAGGGCTTTCTCCCCTTGGCCGGCCACTTTGACAAGAAAAATTGGGCACCGAATCTTTTCCATTTTTAAGTTATTCTCAATATATTTTCTCCTTTTCGTTAGTCATTTCCGTTAATACTTAACGATCGTTATTCGGGTTTTGTGTAATAATTAATCGTAATCATTTTACATTAATTATAAATTTAATTCTCATTCGCTAATGTATGCAATCCCGTGGTCACGAGTTCGAATCCGGACATGCACGGTTTTATAAATATATACATATTCCAACAGCTCCCACTTGGATATGTTTACAAAACGTGTAATGACATTGGTTAGCGTCTAGCAACATGCCAATGCCCCCGGTACAACTTGTGTAAGGTTTTGTGGAGAAAAACCGGTTTGATGATTCATCATTTTGTTTCTAATAACATGTTAATAAGAATATGGATCTAACTCATTTCTTAATTAACTATTCTGTTTCTCGTTTTATATGATTGATCAAGATTACCAACTCTTCTGAACATGTTCCAGAAGACCTTGGACATGGCCATGCAAACATCTTGACAACTCTACGAGGGGTCCAGCAGTATTATACTTCAAAATAAATTTGAAGGAAACAAATCCCGTTTTGACTACGAGCAGAATTCATAAATTTCGCAACACTTCTGAAAATAACCCTTATAACTACCAGTTACGTATAGCGTTAGATTGCTTCACAGAAATGCACTACATCCATGACATTTTTCTGGTATCTCAAGTCAGATGATAAATATTCATGATATACTTAATGACTAAGATCCATAAAGTACCGTCATGTGGTTGGGATAAGTCCTATACTCAATCCATCGAATATCATCTGAAATTAGTCATGCTACGCATCAATATACTTTCAAGTATATTCTAACTAATACTCAGATTTGTCTTAATTCAATACCATTCCCATGTTGTTGATCGACAACGGACTATTTAGAATAACTTAAGTTATTCAAGGATTTAAACATGCAAATATAGGATAACATCATAATAAATGAATAATAAACATAACAAAATACTTTATTTCATTTGAATAATAATGTTTACAATATCCTTTATCCAAATACTAAATAGATCAATGCATGATAATTCTTAGTTAATGAATTTTGCCTCAAGTCATGATAATCATACTTGTTGACAGGGCATAACTTCAACTAACTTTAATCTATAGGAATTTTGAGAATACTTATTTCAAGAATTCAATAAGTGAATTTCTTGTATGTGTTTACACATATCTTGATATTGTCATATCATTCCATAAGGTGCGTGATAACCTGAACCACCCTTTTATGACAATCATCTTCCAAAACTTTAAAATTTTAAAGTATTCTTTATTCTTTAATGTATAATGCAACTATGCTCTTAGTTGAGCATAACTAGTCAACATGGTCATCATTAAGGATACCGTGACTAGAATTGAGTGTCATCTCAATTATACTAGCATCATTATGTACATCAATATGCTCTTTAAACATCCGTAAACTTTGAATATTATTTGTTTGGTGCCATTCAAACTTCAAGTTTTTTTGACTATGACAATTACACGACAATTGTTGTATAGAATCTGGGAGCAACTCCAGGATGAGGAATGCAATTCTAAATTAAAACATAAATATTACAATGTTGTTAAATCATCTTGTAATCAAGCATGATACAACAACTTTATACACAACATGATGTTCATGATGAATCTTCAAGTTAAACTTTAAGATTTCATTCATATTCTGTCTTGTCAAAGATATATATTCATCATGTTCTATTAGACTCATTTATTTACCGCATATGTTTATAATAATAAACATATATTCCAAGGTTGTATGTCTTATTTCCAAATCTTACAAACGAAGTTTCATTCCCAACTAAAACTTAATTTAGGTGGAATGTAGTTGCCCATACAACATATAAGATTTAAGAAAAAATAATAATAATAATAATACTCCCACTAGCTTTCAGGAATACTTATGAGCTATCTTATTTTAACTATTAAATCAAACATGGATTTAATTTTAAACATAAGAATTAGCTCATAGATGCATGCATATATCTATTTATGGATTCTTGCAGTTTGTACATATTTAAAGATTATTTGAACTCATAAAACTCTTTTGCATTATTGATCGTCATCGCAAAAGTAATTCCACAACAAAGAGTTTTGATATTCATTGTCAAAATTTCATATCAATGAAACTGAGTATGACAATTATAATCTTTATACTTCTATTTAATGTATCTAGGAAATAATATTTAATCATAGTTAATTGCTTAAGTATGATTAATATTATTGTCACTAGGCATGCATTAAATATGTGTATAATATTGTCCATATAATTTCTACACAAAGATTTAAACCACTAGGATTTCCATCCTTTGAAGAAACTCATCTTCATTAAGATAAACCAAGTATATAAAGTTGATTATCTTTATGGACAACATCTCTACATTCATAGTATGATTGATTTACCACAATTCATCATTTGGTTAATTCATCATTAACAGGCTTACCATGATCCTGTAACTCATACTCCTCAGCATATTAAATATCTGAGATATCCTTACGGATCTATGAATGATAATTCCATCATATTAAGGTCTATCAATTACATGTTCAGCCTCATCATGATATTTGCTAGTGCATTTTAGAAGATTATGTATTTTGTAATTTAATCTTTCAAGATCTAAACAAAACTCCCACTTGCCTTTAATAATTTAAAGATTACCTTTAAATAGTTTAGCAAGTAGAGCAACAATACATTATTCTTTTTTGGGACATTACAGAACACATTGATAGTTCCTGACATTAGTTTGTTACAACTTACTTTACAAGTAGTTTAACAAATTCAGAACTTCATTTATAAGATTTAATGTGATTCATCACATTCCATAAACAAATGGTGTCTTATCAATGTTCTAGGTTGGAGTCTTATTGAGTATATTCAATCTATACTCAATCTACTAATCTTGATAACTTTTGGAAGAAACTATAGTTATCTTGAATCAAACAATGCCAATAGATTTTGATTCTTCTAACTGAACATACCATAAAACTATGGTATTTCCTTAGAATTAATATTGTAAGAAAATCTGACAATATTTAAGATAACCATCTACTCTTTGGCTTACCTATTTACCAACCAAGTAAAACTTAATGGTATAAAAGAATTACCAAGCCAATTGCATGTATTATAACACAAATACTCTTTGACTAAGTCAAAAGACATAACAGTTATAATCCCACTATACGTTATAAGTCATTGATCAACTCATTGACTTCATGCATATGTCTTAAAACATAGCAAATTAACGTCTTACTTTATATTGTAAGTCTTGTATTAAAAAAAACTTCATTTTTGTGACTTTACAAAGAAGTCATAAACATATATAATTAAAGTAATTATGAGCACCACCTCGGGTTTCAATTAATAATTTCAAGTTAATATATACTACATATATTTAAGTCATTCATCGAATACATAAATACTTAAAATCAAAGTAGTATTAGATTACTTCATTTAATTATGTCATTCCATGAAAGGTTCAACGTAAGAAACTGCAAAATCATCCATGCTCGTTCTCACGACACGTGGATATTTTACCTTGGGCTACAATCTAGTTCACGTTCTCACGTAACATAAATTGTAACTACAAGTGTTTCTTAAATATTGAATGGCATAAATATTTAAAGTAGTATTTGTTATCATCTTGACACATGTTCTTAATGGGACAATCGTACTGTTAGGTCACTAGTTTTACAACACAAGCTTATAGAGAAAGAGATGAAGGCGGATGAACAAGCTAAACACACACACACATGCGTATAATATGAAACGGTTATGCAAAAGAGTGAATGAGAGAATAACTTGAACAACCAACCCTCAAATGAGGGTTTACAAGATTATTTATAGGAGGGAACCTAGGGCAACACTCCTAGTTCCCATCCTTTCTTATGTGGGCTTGGGCCTCAGCTTATGGGCCTTCTACATAAGCTGGACCTTAAACAAACATAAAGGCCATAATAAAGCTACCTATTACATATGAGATATAAATACTTGAAATACTGTTTAAGAGTGATTCCAACAATCTCCCCCTCAAGTATATATGAATGTAAACGGTGAAGGCGTTGATGTAATAGTAGCTGTGACGTCTTCTGACATTCTTCTTTCTTGTGAGAGGAAATGTCTTGATTTGAACAATCTCCCCAGTGTAGAGAGATCGTTATCTTTGAGCAGTTATGCTTCGACGTCATCTTTAACTTTGTTCTTTGATCATTGTTCTTTGTGGTGAAAGTGATAGTATGTTGTTGTCTGCATCAGTCTGCCTCAAGTCTGCTTCGCTGCTCCAGTGTCTCCATGTCATTCTTCAACATGCTCACACGCTCTATGACGTTGGAATTAAATACTGATGAAGTTCTTTAAATCTTTATCATTGTAGATTCTTTGGTTTGACGAAGAATCATTCTGACGGTTGTGTTGCTTTTGAATAGAACTTCCATTAGTGTTGATGTTGGCGTGAGCATGAGAAGAATCAGCACGATCATCCCGCTCCGGAGCTTCCATAAGAAGAAAACATAGCAAACGGTTAGTAATAAGCGGTTTCCGGCACTTACAAGTTTGAACTTCGAGAGTGTTAACAGCATAGTGTGAAAACACAACTCTAATTCTTACAAAGGCCGTTCCTGAACTGGAGTCCCACAAGTGAGATAACGCGATGTACCGAAATACATCTACAGTTCAGATGAGTCGCTGAGGTACACCGAAGCATCACCTCACGACTGTAGACCGTTTGAGACACACTCCGCGTAATCCACGGGGAGTTACCGAAGTGACCTGCTGTCAGGGCTGTTTGATGTTGACCCTGGCAGGAGTTTCCATTCAATCACTGAGGAGCACAGAAGTGAACCTCTCATAAATGTTCTCGACAGATTGCTAAGATCTGTGAAGGACTCGATATGAACCACTGAATCACTGAAGATCTTATTTGTTGATCAACAAGTGATTAAATGTCAAGTGTTCCTAAGAGATCTTTTGATGAATCTCGTGGCTCTAGACTCAATAGTGCGTTTTGGTTTTCCTGAGTGGAGACTAGGGAGAGGGTCTCCTTCTTCAATACCAGCGATCTCTAAGAGAAAGCCAATAGATTATGTAGGGTTCCCTGTGAGAATGAAACAAGCTTCTGTTGAGAGAAACTTGAGTGGCTAAGAAGGTTTAGTGCATGCGTCACTGGGTCCATGACGACTTTTAATCTTCAATACCAGTGTCACTAAGTGACAACCAGTAGCATATGAATTGAACCCGGTGTCTGCCCTAAGTTGAATAATCTGGAGGGCTATTTCTTTTCACCCTTTACTTTACATTTCTTTTTGATTCTTCAACTCCTTCTTTCTCCGATTCTCATTTTCTCCTTTTTATAATCATTCCTAAGGACTTCTAACACTAACTAATGGTAGTGTCCTTGGGTAGATCCCTCCGGCTCTGGCGGATCATAGGACGGTTATTCCTAACATTAGTCACCTTATAACTCCATGACTATCCTATGTTTGCCATTATAACCACTGTAAGTTAAAATATCTCTCAAAGAGTTTGTAAATGAAAAACATGTTTGAACCACAGTGAGAGATAAGTTTTTGCATAAATACTCCCCCTCCACATGTGCTTAATAGTTTTAAAGGTTAAATGCACAGTGAGGAAAGAGCGCGCACTTTTTGAATTGATTCACTGAAGATAGACAATCTCCCGCGAGACACGGTTACATTGAATAGTTAAAGAGATACATTGTCAGCTTTTAGGTGACAACTAGCTCTAATAACTATCTTGAAGGTGTAGACAAACCTCGAAAGGTTGTCATACCCGTCAGAGTTCATGTCTATCAAGAGTTTCTCGAATGGTACTTTCTACTTGGACAAGTCCTTTGCGAGACACGTTTACATCACTAGCGAACTAGCTTGAAATTATTACCCGTCCAGGACAAGTCTTTTTGAGTTACTAACAGTTTAGTACCGTCAATTCGTAGGTTAAGTCTGAGGTACACAGATTCATTTGCATTTTGTACAACATATTTCTTATCACATAATTTTCTCCCCCTCAAAAATGGCATATAAGATGTTATTTTTGAAACATTTTGAGAATAAATATGACCATTTTGAGTGTTGCGGGAAGAGTGACCACTGTGAACAATTTGTGAACAAAGTTTTCATCAAATACTCCCCCTCAACTAGTGATATAAACGGTTGAGGTTTTGAAATCATATGGGGAAGTACTTGTCTTTTTGAGCAAAACCTTGAAAAATGAAAGGTTTGATAGGTTTTACTCAAAAATAAGAAGCTTTCGCTCCTTTTATAAGGATTGTGGCACTGAGGCGTACCACAGGGTCCTTTCTTGACCATTACGGGTTGTACACTGTTATGTGTGCACAAGCCATTCACATATAAAATCATGCATCCAAAATTTTATGAAGGAAACAATTCAAGGGGTACCAGGAAGTGCAGTGATGTTTCCAGGAGTGCGCACAGGGCGTTGAAAGCCGGTGATGTTTCTCCTGGGTCGACCACCAACATAGCTCTCCAAGCGTCTGAACTGATCCCTTCTGAACAACCGTTCATCAATCATGGTGATGATCCTTCTCACATCCCTCCTTTCCTGAGAGTTCCAGCGCTTAGGATTCCCAACTTTCAGGCGTATATCCTTCAATCTGTAGGCCAATCCATCCCTAACCATCTTCAAGGTATGATCCCCGAATTTATGGAGCTCACTACACGCCATTAAGCAGTTTCTGCGAAGTTCACTGCGGTAAACAATGCCGAAAGGTTTGCTGATGAGCGTAAGTTGTTTGAGCTGGTTGATGTCAGGAAGATCAAGCTGTGGTGGAGTGAAGTTTACACGTTTCTGATATGATTCAACAGCCATCTGGATATCTTCGACACGTTCTTTGATCACAATGCGTCTAATGAAGATGAGAACTGACTTGATAAATTCACGTTGAACTTCAGTCGAGAATTGTCTCATACGACCCTGTACTTTGGCAAGGTACAAGTCTTCGATGTCGTTGAGGGACAAGTTCTCAAAGTCAGCCTCTGAGAATTCATAGTCCTGTTCATCTTGTCGTTTGACTATGATATTCTTCAAGAATGTGTAGTCCCACTTAGACTTGAGATCAATGTGTTTGATGGCCACGATGTCCTTTGAGCAATACACTTCATGTTGAGACTTCTGAACCAGGCAGCTTCTGTAGTAGATTCTTCGGCGTTCAGGCCAATGATGAATCCCATACAATGCATCTTGGTCGTATGCTTGCACGTTGTCAGAAAACAAGTGATTTGCACGTTCCTCGATAGCTATGCAGTTTGAGTAAATAGCCGCTGGGAATGGAAGAGTCAATGATGTACAGTATTTTCGTGAACCATCGCCACCATGGAGAAGAAATTCCAGGTCTTTGTTGAAGAAATATCTGAAGGGAATCCTTGGTTCATCTGGTTGGCCGATTGTTGGTAGAGGTTTGGTCCAGTCAGTGTAATATGGAGGGTTGTTCCGTTTAGTGAAGTCGATGTTTGCTTCTGGGTTGAGCCAATCCATGTTGTTAGACATGGCTCGAGCAATGTTTTCAAGGTGATATTCAACCTCGATTGCACTTTCCGAGCTGTTTTTCAAAAGAAGGAATGCGTCATTCTTGATGCGCTTCAACTCGGATTTCGTCATCTTCTTCACACGGAATCTTTCTTGCAAGATTTTTGCATGCTCCAAGGTACTACCGTCTACCAATTCTTGACCTTCTTCAGGGTAGGGAGTGTCGTTAACAAGAGTAGCAAACCAATCAAATTCTGCAGTTTTATCGTCATCAAGCCATGATACGACGTCATTCAGAGTCGTTTTCTTCTTCTTTTTTGAAGGTTTTGATGATGATTTTGGTTTCTGCACTTGTTTAGGTGAGGTGGGTTGTTGTCGGGGCTCAAGGACCTCTTCATCGTCACCACCCGTGTACTCAAAGTAGTCACCTGTTTTATGAGTCAGGGGTGGTAACTGGGAATCGTCCCGAGGTTTATCAGTAGAAGACCGAGGTGATGGAGACTTATGTTGAGAAGAAGTCCGATGTGGAGGAGGTGGCATAGATGTAGATTGACCAGACTGCTTCTGACGTTTAGGTGCAGAGTCCTTATCCTTATCATCGTCATCTCTTGGTCGTTTGGATTGATCGGCTGACTCCTTGCATGATGACCTGAGTTGATAGTCAAGTAGAATTTCGAAAAATTTAGCTTCATCTGAAGTAAACGTTCCAGATCTCTTTGACATTTGCATCACAAGTTTAGCAATTAACTCAGATTCAGAGAGATCAACTTCTTTTGCCATTGTATGTTTAACCAATGCTACGATGTTAGGGATGAGTTGTCTGGAAAATACTTCTTTTGTCACACTGGGGACAGTGTCGAGAAGAAACTTGTGGGTTTGATCTCTAGCTGACTTCTCCAGTTCCTTTTGGACTTTAGGAACGATATCCTTAAGATACTTTTGAGTGTAACCTTCAATCATTTCATTAAGTTCCTCCTGACGGTGCCTTCTCATGAATTCCTGAATAGCTTTCCTATCTTTCCTCATCTTGTCATTCTCATCATGTAAGTACTGCATTTGTTCAGCATACCAATTAAGTTTTCTGTGGAGCATGTCCTTCTTTCTAACTTGTTTGACAGCTTTCACAATTCTTGCATGTGTTTGAGAAATCCAAGATTTAGGTGGTTTCTTCACGGATTTGGATGATGATCTGGTTGACTTAGTTGATGGTGGTGGTGATGAATGAGATGAAGAGTCCAATGATGAGGAGACATGAGGAGACTTCATGTCCTTAGGAGTTTCTGAGGTTTTCTCCTTTGAGTGCGTAGGACTGTCGAGAAGAAACTTTGTATAATCATCCTCGTCATCCTTAGACTTTTCTTTCTCAGTTACCAGTTTCTCAAAATCATACTCAATAGTGTCTTCAACAGGCGGTTGTTGTTGCAGAAGAGTGGTGGCACCCGATCCCTTATCGGGTTGATTAACCGCATCAGGATCTGGAGAGGAGTGGGCAGCACCACTTGATCCTCCGGGGCCACCCATTTGATCTTTAGCAAATTCAGCTGCCTTTTGAATGTGTCGGACGTTGTGAAACTTTTTCCTGTATGATTTATCCAATTGCTCTTCTTCTTCTTCTTCAGAGCTCTCATCATAAGGTACAATAGCTGGAGTCTTCCCTTTTTCTTGGACAGCTGGAGGACTTGGAGGTTTTGTTACTGAGGCAGGTGTTTCGGTTGCAGTTGCAGAGTAATGAACCTCTTCATCTGTCTCAGTATCATCAGAGCTCTCATCCCTAAGTTGTCTTTGAGGTTCAAGTGTGGGAATAGGTTCGGCTTCCTTTACGGGAACAATCCTTATAGAAGGAACTTTCCTTTTAGGTACCTTCCTTTGACTCACAGAACTTGTTGTGCTTCCTGCACTTCCTCTTCTGGTTCTCCTGACAGGTGTTCCAGAAGATTTTTCGTCAAGATGACCAACTTTGCCTTGTCTAACTGCTTCCAGATATCTCTTGTACGTTTCGAGCTTTCTGACATCTTCAGTTAGAAGGAAATCTGGCAGCACAGCACCTTGTTTCTTTGTGGACGTTTCCTTGATTCTGACAGAGAGAATAGGTTCCGTCAACATGTCGTGATTGTCGGGGTCATTGAGCCTCTTGGGAATATCAGGATGAAGTCCAAGTGCTCTCTGTATCAACAGTTTAGTATATCTGATGTAGGGAATCTTTGAGCCAAGTTTGTTGAGAAATGACATCATGTCATCCCAAATCAGAGCTTCAATAGCGATGTGTTTCATGTTGACGAATGCTCAAAATATTTGCAGTTCTATGAGCTTAGGATGCTCATAGCCGCTATCACGACCAGAAACAGACTTGGTGATGATCATGTAGAGTGTTCTCCATGGTTGATGAATACTCTTAAGCTCTACGTGAGAGTGCTTAGAGATTACTCCTGTAGCCTCGTCATAACCGATATTGATTAAGAATTGGAGAGTTAGCTCTTCAGCAGGTGTGGCATAAAGTTTGGTTGGATTGACTTCAGGAATAAGGAGAGCAGCCCTTAAGTCTGCAGGTGTAATGGTGACTTGTTTGTGGTTCAGAGTCACTGTCACAGCAGTCCTTCCTTTGACCCTTTCCATAGTGTTCCAGAACTGTTGGATGTAGATCCCAGGAATGGTTGCAGAGTGAGTAAGCATGTTCTGATACGGATGAGTCCTCAGAATGTCGATAGCAATAAGACATGAAGATTCAGAGCAAGTGAGGGTGTCAAAGTCAACACGGAGGTTATTCTTTCCTATCTTCATTGGATAGCCATGAGGATAGATATCAGCAATGGAGAGAACTTCAGGTGCATCCACATTCATTTGTTCAGCCATGTCGTGATCTGAAATAACATTAGCCAAAAGAACCAACATATCGAAAGACATAATGTTAGTCAACAGAAGGTCTTATTGTCTAGTTATTGAATGTACAGTGTCAATGATTGTTACGAGTCCTAAGTCACTTGTATGTTCAATAGTTCAATGATGTCGTGAAATGTTTCGTGAGTTAGTTAACTTTAAGTTTTAAAGTTTATTTTATCACTTATTGTTCACAACATATCAGACGATTTAAGTTTATTAGTGACAATTTTGGATTCGTGATGATATGATTAGTTTATTTACAAGTTTGTACAAGTAACAATTCATCATGAAGGTCAATCCAGGGTTAAGCGTAGTTATGCGTAGACAGGAATGATATATGCTTAGGCGTAAACTTACGCGTAGAATCCTAACTTACGCGTAAGAAATGTTACGCGTAGGAAAAAGAGTCCTTATGCGTAGAGCTTATGCGTAGGCATATATTTACCTTACGCGTAAGGCTACTCGTAAGAGTTTGACCTTATGCGTAGAGGTCACTGTTTACGCATATCCTTCACAGGATACGCGTAGTCCATTGTAGAACCTTAAGCGTAGAAGCTACGCGTAAGACAAGTCTTACGCATAACAAGCTACGCGTAAGGTGATCCTTATGCGTAGATTAATAACCACCTTGATTCTGAATGTTACGTGTAGCAAGCCTGAAATAAAACATCATATCATCAAAGTTAAACACATATCATTCATTTCATCAACAAAACATGGTATGAATCATTCATATGTAGTTAAGCGTAGAAAGTCATACGCGTAAGTCAAAACCCTAAGGGTTATGAATTACGCGTAAGTTTTCTAACCATAGGATTTGCACCAAACTTATTCTGGTAGTTCAAGAGAGTTGTATGAGCTTATAAACCAAGTATTAACATCTAACTCATGGTGAATCAAAAATACCCAAACTTATGAACCTTAAACCCTAATTTCAAAATCTGAATTAATCAGTGTTTCTGGGTAGTTATAGAGCAAGGATATGATTAATTTAACATCATATGAACATAACCCAGCAATATTTAGACCAAAAACACTTCTCATTTGGAATAACCCAAATCCACGCATAAACCCTAAGTTTCATAATCAATCAATTCATGTTTCTGGGTAAGATTTGAGGATAAAGATATTATCATTGATGCTAAAAACACGTTTTGAAACAATCTTTTTAACCACAAACACACAATCTTGATTATGTGTTCATACGCATATGCGTAGAACACAAAACCAAGATTATACATCTTTTTGACCGTTGGATTCACGTAAAAATCAAAACCAGTGTTTGAAAACATGTTAAGATTATGAAACAACTTACAAGATGATGATCCAAAACACAGATTTGAAGATTGATTCTTATGCGTAGGATATGTTTGGTTGATAGTAATAAATGAGAAGAGTTAAGTTAGGTGGAGGTTTTATTTAAAATAACTTTAAGTTTTTGACAGTTTTGGTCCCTCCACCTTTTCCATTTTCATCCAAAGCCTTTTAACTTCCAATTTTGGTTACCAAATGAAGGTTTTAGAAAACTTGACGACACTCCCCCTCGACTTGAGAAAATAATGAAAGGTTATTAATTAAAGTCCGAGGAGTGTCAATGAACCAGGAAATTTACCACCATTTGTAAAAGAATCAACCGAGATGTGATAACATGCAAGTACACAGATGTTTTGAAGCAGTTAATGGATTATTTTCTCCCCCTCAACACTTGATCGGAAAAATACTGAATTTTGAAAGATAAAAGTGTTGACGGAAGAAATGTACTTGCCATGTTGAAAGAAATGTAGATTGGGAGAATATTTTTGTTGTTTTATCTGATTTTATATTTTTGTATTTTGTTTTTGAAAAATTTATTTACAAAAGTTGTTTTGGTGTTTGACAGGTTTTTAAGACTGTTTTAAGAGGTCATCCAATTCCTCTTGAGTCAAACACCTCATATCAATTCGGTGGACCAACTCATTAAACCTAGCGGGAGGCAAGGCTTTGGTGAGCAGATCTGCCAATTGGTATTCAGTACCCACAAAGTATAATTCAACGGTACCCTGTTCCACGTGGTCCTTGATGAAATGATAGCGTAGATCGATGTGCTTTGATTTCGAGTGCTGAACTGAGTTGCACGAGATTGCAATGGCACTCCGATTGTCGCAGTACATCGGGATTCTGTCAAATACGTAACCATAGTCTTTGAGTTGTGTTCTCATCCAAATGACTTGAGCACAACACGCGGACATGGCTACATATTCTGCTTCAGTTGATGACAGCGATGTACAATCCTGCTTCTTTGATTGCCAAGACACCAGTTTATCACCGAGAAATTGTAGAGCTCCTGAAGTACTTTTCCTTGAGTCTAAGCATCCTGCGTGATCAGCGTCTGAAAAAGCGATTAGTTCAAAACCAGAATCCTTCGGATACCAGATCCCCAAATTAATGGTTCCCTTGATGTATCGGAGGATTCTTTTAGCCTCAGAGAGGTGGGTTTCAGTTGGTCGCGACTGATACCGGGAGCATAGATAGACGGCAAAGACAATATCAGGTCTGCTAGCTGTTAGATACATGAGAGACCCAATAATACTTCGGTATTTGGTAGGGTCAACCAATTTCCCATGTAAATCAGCATCTAATTTCTTGGTATGAGCCATTGGTGTGGCATAAGTATCACAGGTATTCATTCCAAATTTGTTTAACAATTCAAGGGCATATTTGGACTGACTCAGAAAAATACCACGGGGTGATTGATGAACTTGCAGTCCTAGAAAGAACGTAAGTTCACCCATCATGGACATTTCAAAATTTTTCTTCATTAGTTTTGCAAAAGCGATTGAAAACTTTTTATGTGTAGACCCAAAAATGATGTCATCCACGTAAATTTGAACAATTAAGATATGTGCCCCGTGATATTGTATGAAAAGAGTTGGGTCAACCGAGCCTTTGGTGAAATTATTGGCAATGAGGAAAGATGATAGCTTATCGTACCATGCCCGAGGGGCTTGTTTGAGACCATAAAGAGCTTTGTTCAGTTTGTAGACATGGTTTGGGAACTCAGGATCAACGAATCCGTCTGGTTGGCTGACATAAACCGTTTCTTTAAGTTGCCCATTGAGAAACGCCGTTTTGACATCCATCTGATAGACCGTCATGTTCATATGAGCCGCGAACGCGAGAAATATCCGAACAGCCTCAAGACGAGCAACCGGAGCAAAAGATTCTTCAAAGTCTATTCCTTCTTCCTGACGATAACCCTTAGCAACTAGACGTGACTTGTTTCGGATGACGTTCCCTTCAGCATCCAATTTGTTTTTCCAAATCCATTTTAGACCAATGACGTAGACTCCTGTTGGTCTTTCAACCAGTTCCCATACTTCAAGACGTTTGAATTGGTTGAGTTCTTCTTGCATGGATTAAATCCAGTTGTCTTTTGTCATTGCATCTTTAATGTTTTTAGGTTCAGATTGGCAGACAGTGAGTGCATAAATGCAGTGTTCACCATCTGAGTGAAGACGTTGTCTCGTAACGACTGGTTGATTCGGGTTGCCAATAATGTTAGCCAGAGGATGGTCTTTAGTCCATCTATGTGTAGAGGGTTGATGTTGGTATACATTGTGCAGATTCTGAGGATTCAAATGGTTTGTTGAAGATTCCGCGACATCTGGTGCAGCAGTTTCATTAGCAAACGGGTTGAAGAACGCATTTGGATCAAAATCTGCAGGTGGGGGTACTTCATTCAGAATATCATCAGCTGGTTCATCATTGTTGGATGCGGTGTGTTCAACTGTTGTGTTGGAGTCAATTGGTGTGGGTGCATCTTCAACAGTAGTTGTTGTAGCAGGTGTATCAGGTATAGGAATATTATCAGGTTGTGCAGCGGAGACAGCGGATACACCAGGAGCACGTTCATCAATATCGTCACAGAACAGAGGAGCAAATAACCTTTCCATTTGTTGACGAGTTAGCTGAGGGCTTTCTTCAGCTGATGATGGGGGTTGAGGGAAGTTTAAACGGTTGTGACCGGGTTCTAAGCTGTTATACTCAGAAGCCATTTCCGTGAGTTCATCGAAATGAGCATGAATCGTTTCCATTACCTCCTTAGTTCGACGATTCCAGATTCGGAAACCTTTAGAATTGTCACAGTATCCAATAAAGACTCCAATATCAGCTTTTGCTTTGAGCTTTCCAAAATCATCACGATCATTATTCGGATAGCAAAGGGATCCGAATACATGAAAGTGTTTGAGGTTCGGTTTATAGTTGTGGACAAGCTCAAAAGGTGTTTTGTGATCATGGAACGGTTTTGAGTATAGCATGCAGTAGATACAGCTTCTGCCCATAAGTAATCTGGAAGTTTAGCATTGATTAACATTGTTCTTGCAGCTTCCACTAACGTTCGGTTTCGTCTTTCAACAACTCTGTTTTGTTCAGGTGTCCGTGCAATAGATGTTTGATGCTGAATTCCCACTTTCTCATAAAATTCACGAAGGGTTTTGTTAACAAATTCAGTTCCTTTGTCTGTTCTGATGATTCTGACGGTGTTGCGGAGCTGAACCTGTATCTTTGTGAGAAAGGTGATGATCATTTGTGGAGCTTGGTCTTTGCTACGAAGAAAATAGACCCAAGTCCATCGTGAGTAGTCATCAACAATTACTAAGATGTAGCGTTTGCCATTGATCGTTTGCACGCGCATCGGGCCACACAAATCCATGTGAAGAAGATGAAGCACATGCTGAGAGCTATGTTCCACCTTTGAAGGAAAATGAGCACGAGTGCTTTTTCCTTGTTCACAGGCTGAGCAAAGGTGATCTTTTGAATACCGGAATCGTGGGAGTCCTTCAACTAGTTTGTGTCGAGCAAGGTTGGTGATGGTTTGAAAGTTTAGATGTGAGAGATGACGGTGCCATAGCCAGGATTTTGTTGATGTTGCCTTAGAAAGTAAGCAGATGGGAGAGGAAGCAACCATGTCTTGCATAGAGATAGTGTAGAGACTAGAATTACGCGAGCCAGACATAAGATCGTTTCCTTGTAGATCACGAATGAAACAAGTTTTCTCCCTGAAAGCAACCTCCAAATCACCATCACAAAATTGACCTACTGAAAACAGATTGTGACCGAGGCCTTCCACATAGTAAACCCTGCTGATTTCGATGTTCCCATTAACATAATCTCCGTAGCCCATGATGGCTGCGAAGTGATCGTTCCCGAATCTGACAGTGCCAATGAACTTTGCAATAAAGTTTGATAACAGTGTAAGGTTGCCTGTCATGTGTCGGGAACATCCGCTATCAACAATCCAGAGAATGATCTGTATCACCTGCATTACACACAGACGACACAGATGGAATAGAAGTAGATGTGGAACCCGAAATGTTAGAGGGTTCCGAAGCAGGTACGTTAGACATACACACATTGACAAGTTTAGGCATCCATTTAAATCCTAGTGTGTTATATATCCATTTCTGCCATCTATAACTACTCTTTGCTTTAGTCTTAGTGAAAGCACTAGGTGGTACGACATTCTTAGGAGGTGAAGCGGTAGCTACTGTAATAGCAATGGTTGCCTTAGAATCTAAAGATGGTGGTTTACCAAGCACAGACTTAGAATGATTAGTGGGCCTAGAGGTATTCCAATTCTTAGGATTCCGTAATCGAGAGATTATAGCTTTAGCAACACATTTGTCATGACATTCAGAATTCATACTCTTTTGACAAATAACACAAGGTGCATCAGACTGAATATCAAAAGTACTCAATGGTTTAGCATTCGTTACATCACTATTTCTATTACATTTGCCAGACGTAACATCTATAGTGGAAGCAACATGATTTTTATTCAGAGTCCTAGGGTGTTCTTCTACTTTAGCATTCCTTATTGATCTTTTCTTAGGTCGCAACTTCCTATTCTTCGATTTAGTGCTTCTAGGCTGTGAAGTGCGGACGTTTGGAAAAGATGCAACTATTCCTGTTTCAGTAGAGGGAAACACATTAGCAACTTGTGATTTGGCAGTGGGAATTTTAGGTTCACGATTACTAAGTGTGACTGGTGCTAATCTCTTAATCACAGTAGGCGGGAGTTGTTCATACTTTCCTAACATTTCCCGTAACTTAGAGATGGTGTGAATCAGATCTTGATTTTCAGAACGAATATTACCAGCAAAATTCATGACTTCACTAGTGTGAGCAAGATAGTGATCAAGTTCATTAGATATGACACCATATTCCTGTTTAACTTTTAAAAGTTCTTGTTCATATTTTGAAATTTGACTTTTCAAAGACACGTTTTGATCATTCAGTTGCTCAAATTTAGGATCAGAAGATTTTGCACTCAATTGAGCGATTTTCTTTTGAAAACTAAGTTGATGGTTGTGAATATCTTTTTCACACCAATGAAGACGACGTTGTGCATTGTAAATTTCCGTGTGTAATCGTTTATTTTCAGCTTTTAAAGACTCGATCTGAAGCACATTATCGGTGTTATCAACAGTTTCAACAGTTTCAACAATATCAGTAGAGATATGATCAGATGCATATGGCAACGAATAGAATAGCACAACATTATGGATATCAGCACAGATAACATCTTCCAAGAGTCGATCAACATCTTTTCTCAACATTTTCTTTTTGCGTTTTGTGTTAGTAATAGATGTTTCTGTTTTCTCGAAAATGTTTTTCATTACCCCAAGTTCCTTATGAAAATCCTTTTCCCAGGCAATTGCACAACTTTTCAAGTTTTTAACATTAGGTAAAAGATTTTTCTGAAAGATGTCTCTTTGTTCTCTCGCCAGAGGCGATTGAAAATGTTCAACTTTGATTTCAGATCGATATTCTATCTCATGTTGTAAAATTTTGAGGTCAGCCATGAAAATGTCAAAATATCGAAGAATTTTTCGATTTTCAGGTTGTGAGTTTACTTCGCTAATGGAAGGTAAAGGACCATAAGTTTGTGCAAAGACTGTTTTGGGATTAACAATAGAAGACTCGGGTGTTTTGATGATAACCCTGGGTGTGTTTGTGGAATCCATTGGTGTGACGAAAGTGACCGCGTTTTTATAATTAAAAGGTTTGTTGTAAACAACATTTTTTAATTTTGATCGACTCTCGTCTTCTGCATCTAATTCCTCTTGACGATGGTATTCAACAACACTCATGACAGTATTATCAATTTTGTATGTTGCACTAGAAACTTCAGGAGTTGGTTTGAATGTTTTTAGTGAAAGCTTTGGTTTGTAATCAGCTAGATTTTTTCCATATCCATTTGGATTTGGTTTTAAGGTAAACTTTTCAATAGCTGTTACTGATTCACCATGTTTGTAAACAACAGTTTTAAACTCTTTAAGTTTGTTTTGCAAACCGAGAATTTCTGCAAGAAGGTCATCTACCCGATTCGTTGAATGCTTTTTGTATGCAGAGAACTGTTTTTGACAATTTAACAACTCAGCCTTAGCTTTTTGATTTTCCAAGGTGAGAGCGTTAATTTGCTTTTTATGTTCATGTTTCAGTTGTTCTATTTCGGACAATAAAGCATTCTTCGAGGCGGCTAGATCACGCATCTGTCTCTCTAAATATTTTTCGTTTTGATGAGATTTTGCAAAAGCGGCTTCAAAACCTTTTTCACGGTTTTCTTGAGTTTTGAAAAAGTTGAGTTGCATTTGTAAACATTCAAAATCCTTGGTTAACAGTGCATTTTTACTTTTTAAGGATTGATTTAATGCATAACATTCCTCCATTTTGATTTTATGGTCTTGAATTAACCGAGCAAAGTCCGGATGAGGCAACAGATCATCTTGTTCAACGTGAGTCTCAAGATGATCATTCTTTAGATCCTCAAGTACGACCACGGAGTCAATTTGATTATCAAAGGAAACCATGAGGTCATCTTGATCGTCAAATGTAACTACAGGGTTAACTTGAAAATCATCAGAAGAAGATGTAGAAGACTCATTTTGAACAGTCTGATCCGTGCCGGATTCAGATATTGGCAGAGATATTAGTTCAGATATGATGATGGTTTGTTCGGGTACCTGAGACAAGCCATCAGTGTCATACACTGGGCCGGAATCACTCATGTGCAGCTCATGCATATTAGCCATCAACATAACAGCTGCATTAGCCTGCAAGTCCTCCATATCATCATCTGAGTCTGCATCTGCCATAAAGCTCTGTTCGTTGTTTGTGAGAGATCCACCAGCTTCATCCTTAAGAGCCAAAAGTAAGGCCTCTTTGAAATAAGCACTGCCCCGAGTCCTTGGCTTTGGGCATGCATTAGCCAGGTGTCCCTTCTCATTGCAGTTGTAGCATCGAAGACCATTTAACCGATTTTGAGCATTTCCCTGTTCCACCACTTGAGCTCTGTTGTTATTCCTACCCACAGCATTAAACCCTTGACCACCGCCCATCTGACGACCATAATCACGATTCTGAACTTCAACACGTCCATTGTTCACAACAGCTTGAGTCCGTGTGTTAGATGAGGAACGAATACGATTGTTGGATTTGTTTGTGTAACGGCCAAAAGCATTAGCAATCATCACAAATCTTTGTTGCAATGCTTCGAACGGATCTGTTTCCTCAGTCGCTTCACTGACATATGCTTGAGCATTGTTGCTGTATGGGACCAATTGATTTTGTTGAGGTTGAGGTTGTTGCTGTGAAGGTGTGTTGGAAACAGTTGGTTGAGTTGCTGGTTGAGAGGGATAATTCTGTTGAGCATACAAGGCAAGTTGTTGATTGTCCGGTTGTGACTGTTTAGCAATTTGAGCACGGAGAATCCTTTCCCGATCAACTTCCTTCTCATGAGGCTTCAAGTAATCGTACAACAATCCATAAGTAGAATGATGCATATTCTTCGCTTGACGGAGAAAAATGACATACTTCTCCCATTCTGGACCAAGACTACTCAGGAACTTAGTATTCACTGCAATTCTTGGCATGATGATGTTGTGTTTATCCAAATCATTGATGATGTCTGAAAATCGATGATGATATGACTCAAGTGTCTCTCCAGGTTCAATCATGAAGTGTTCATAAGCCAAGTAAATTTTGGATTCCAAATCCTCCTGATTGAGTACAGATCCTTCCATAAGAAGACGAATATGATCCCACATCTTTTGTGCAGTCTTTTGAGCATCAACACTACGAAGAATTGGGTTTGGTAATCCTAATAGGATGTATTCCATTGCAAGTTCATCAGCTTCATAGTGTAGAAGTTCTGTAGGATTTAAATCTGCAACAGTAGCAATGTTGGTTTGTTCATCTCTTGGTGGAACAGCAGTTGGATCTCCGGGTACAATGACGGTAGGCATCTCAAATGGACCTTCCAAGATAACCTTCTTTAAGAACTTTCCATGTGGCTTCTTCAGATCACAGAACCTAAAGAACCTTATCACCCATTGATCGTAGTTTCCTGGAGTGAGCATTGGAGGTCTATCAAGTGATCCAGCTTCATGAATTGATTGTTGGCTGCTTAAAGCTTCACACATCTTTGCAAACCAAGTGGGTTCCTTCATAGTGCTTCGTGATGGATGTTGATTAAAATCGTTTGTGTAGGGTAGAGCTTGAAGGTTTGGTGGTGGTTGAACCATTTGTGGTTGTGGAATTGCAGCAAGTTGTGGAGTATGTTGCTGATTAAATTGTTTTTGATAAATTGCTTGTTGTTGATTCCATTGTTGATGTTGTGGAGTTAATTGTTGTTGTTGTTGATGATTATAAGTGTGAGGGAAGTAGTTAGAGTATGGAGGTTGAGACATGATGATAAACTTGTGTAGTAAGAATGGATCTTTGTAGTCGAATGAACCTTTGTTGATGAAGTATCCTTAGGCGTAGAAATGACAAGAACCAAGTAGCACTTATGCGTAAAAACACCAAAAGTTACGCGTAACAAGAATAGTTACGCGTAGGATTTAGCTTACGCGTAAGCAGGAGAAAAGACTAAAGTTATGCGTAAACAGTAAGTTAGGCGTAGAAAGTTAGGCGTAGGATTACCTTATGCGTAGGACTAGGTCTACGCGTAAGATGAATCTTAAGCGTAAGATTTTCTACGCGTAAGCTTTATGCTTAAGCGTAAGATTAGGGTTTTATCCCAAGTGATCTTTTACACTTCACAGTGCAAAAGATATCCAAAGTCGACGTATTTTCAGACTTATCCAAGTAAGAAAACACGGAATAAACCAGGAAAATGAAGATCAAGCCAGGAACAAAGTTACGCGTAGAACTACTCGTAAAACTAGGGTTTTGATACGCGTAATCCTACTCGTAAGAATGATTTTGTCCAAAGATGTTTCTAAACCAGTTTTTGTGTGATGAAATAGCTTCAATAACACCAAAATAACACAAAAGTGTGAAACTTGATGATCCAAAGCACTTAAAACAGTTACGCGTAGGATAACACTTGCGTACAAAAACAAGCTTAAAAACAAGGAAAAACACGTAAAGTTCCAAACTTTTTGCCAAAAACCAATAGTTTAACACCTAATAACGTTGAAAGTACAAGAATCTTGGATTCAAAAGTGTAAAAAATCAGTTTTTAAGCGAACCAAAGATTGTGTTATCTTTACGCGTAAGACCCAAGACCAAAACTTCGAAAAAACAAAGTGTACACCCAACTATTTGGCGATTGATACCACTGTTAGGTCACTAGTTTTACAACACAAGCTTATAGAGAAAGAGATGAAGGCGGATGAACAAGCTAAACACACACACATGCGTATAATATGAAACGGTTATGCAAAAGAGTGAATGAGAGAATAACTTGAACAACCAACCCTCAAATGAGGGTTTACAAGATTATTTATAGGAGGGAACCTAGGGCAACACTCCTAGTTCCCATCCTTTCTTATGTGGGCTTGGGCCTCAGCTTATGGGCCTTCTACATAAGCTGGACCTTAAACAAACATAAAGGCCATAATAAAGCTACCTATTACATATGAGATATAAATACTTGAAATACTGTTTAGGAGTGATTCCAACACGTACACATTTAAATGTATAATTGCTATTAGAACGTTACTCTCTTACCTTGTGGTCAAGAGAATCCATTTAAATCATATTTATATGTGTTGTACCTTGCATACAATAAAGATTTCTCCCACTTGTGCATGTAACAATATCATGTAGCAGATAAACAACACGACAAACGTTTGTTTATTTGATTAATATGACTTGTGTCATAGATATAACAAGTAGATGTAAGACTATATGGATTAGTAAAGAAACGCACATGATTATCCTTAATACATAAGTGCCTACAATTGGAAAGTAATTATCTACATGATATTCAAGAGATAACTTGGATTACTACACAACAAATAAGGCTTGTAGCTCCCACTGAATTAGAAATCATTTCAACAACTTCTTATTCAGTAATCAACACAATGCTCCCACTGAATTGGACAACATTGTAAGTGTTTCATAACCAGTGAAGCAAATTGCTTGCTTTTTACTTTCCTACACCTTTGAAGAACGATACGTAATCATTACTTAGGTACTAGAAGGTGTATTCTACTCTGTGAATGATGGGTTATCAACTAATGTTATTAACTTGAAAAATTAGGTATGCAATTTCTTCCTTAACAGGTCTACCATCCCAATACTGGTATGTAGCACCTTTAAAGGTTAAAGCAAAACAACTAGATAAATTATGCTAGTTTTCCTTTTACCAATTTTCGCTGTAATTAGTCTAGCTTCTAATCTAGTAACTCGTATATACATGTTTTCCAGTTAACCAAAAGTCATGTTTGTTACAAAAGGATTCATTCACTAAATGAGGGTAATGAAATCTTTATGGAAAATAAGATGTGCAATTCTTTGATATGAGTTACATTAGAATTTAGACAATTCAAATGTTCCTATTATACATTTCTCATTCATGAAAAGGAATAGGATTGAGTCTCATTCTTCTCCCATGGAAAAGAGACTTTGTTTGTCTTTTCGGTAAATTATTCTCGATCAAACATTTGTGTGAAAGCAGAATGGATCCATTTACTAATAAAAGACTAAACTACATTTACGGTTAAATGTTGCATTAATATATTCAAAAGAATTACAAAATTCAATTTTAGTATTTTTGATAATTAACCTTTTCAAGAAAATTAAATACCCATGGTTCATAAACATATAACCATTTAATTTTCACTAAAAACTAGGATCCAAATTGACATAGTTTCATCACATCAGTTGATCTGCTTAGTAATAAATTATTCAAAATGGTACGAGTCAAACCTCAATTGCCAATTTTCAAATTTCAACTCCTAGATTTATGGGATTTACATATTGCCAACAACAGTTGCAATGTAAGCATGTTTTATCCCCATCTTATGCCTTGAGTTGCCAGTTCTCAATACAAAACTCAATTAAGTTGTCCAACTTACGAAAACTACAAAATCATCCATGCTCGTTCTCACGACACGTGGATATTTTACCCTTTGATTACGATCTAAATCACGTTCTCACGCAAATAAAAAGTAATCTTAGGTGTTTCTGTTTCATTGGATGGCATATAACTTAAATTAAGGGTAATAAATTTGATTTTTTGTGTCAAATCAAATATGTACAAAGATTTCATGCATTCATCTTCGTAGCATAAGGTTTTATTAAAACAGTCACATCCTTGTTTTAATGTTTAAGCTTTTCATCATCAAACTTTAATCAAGGTATTGGTTACACCAATTAAAGAATTACCTTTAATTACCACTATATCCTACTACTGCATGAGTCATAAGACCCAAGTTATTCGGATAATTACCACAAAAGTGGAGCATAGAATTTAAGGTCAATTCACCCTTAAGATTTTATGCACATAGGAATACTTGGTAGCTCCATTAAGACGCACAAACGAGCGGAGAATTAGGTCAGCGCGAAGCATATTACATACCCTCATCTTTAAGGTCACAATTTAACGTGTACCAACCTTGTACCCATGTTTTAGTTTGTCAATAATGAGTGAGTCATTCTAACTATTTTGTGCATAAACATCAATCAATTAAACGATTACAATTACTATGCTTAAAAACACATATTTCACCATTGTTTAGATCAATTTATTTTTCTTATAAAAATACCCTTGTTACACAAAACAAACAAACAAGTATTTAAAAATAAACATATAAACAATGAATACATAACTTAACAATTAATCATGCATATCAAATAGCCACATGCAAATATTTTGATAAATCCTATTAATAATCAATTCTAGATTCGTCAATATGTATATGTCTAATTAAGACTTTCATCCATTTTCATCAATGTACAAGGTGAGCTACATGCATCGATTCATCGATTGCGTAAGTCAAAAATAAACAAATACCACATAGCACATAATTGATTTAATAATAATGATTGAGGTCTTCCCCAATTTTAGAGCTATAAAAAATTACTGTATATCACTTAACGAATTAAAGCATACAATAAAAGGGATCAATGACAAAACATGCATGTATTTATCATGGACATAAATTACACTTAACAATTAATGCAATTAAACAAGAGTTACGCAATTTAATACACATAAAATTGCATGCAACCTAGGGTTTTCTAATCCAATTAAAAACAAAAGTTTACAAAAACCTAATTAGGGCACAAAAAACGCCCCCCCCCCCCCAAAAAAAAAACAAATTAGGGTTTAGGTTTTGAAAACCCTAGATCTATGATGAGTGTCTAAATACTCATAATTTTTGTACCAATTAGACTGCAAAAACATCTGAAAACACTCAGAAATGCATCAAAATGATAAAAATATCACAAATAAGTGTTTTATGTGTTTTAAATGCAAAAATATCAAAATATGGTGAAAAACATATCAAATTTGCATAATTGGCAGTTTTAGTCCCCCAAGTTTCAAAAATTGTCAAAAACAGTCCCTGGTAAATCTAAATAAAGAGAAATGTTATTCAAGGTCCCTGAAATATTCTAATTTGTCAAAAATGGTCCTTGAATAAATCTTTTGTAAAATGGCAGAAAAGGTCCCTGAACTTTCAAAATTGTCAAGTTTGGTCCCTGGAAAAATTGAAATTGTCAAAACTGGTCCTTGTACTATTGAAGTTTGTCAGTTTTAGTCCTTGTATCAAGTTTGGAAAATTACAGGATTGGTCCTTCACAATTTCAGAAATTACAAAACTAGTCCTAATAACAAGCCTTGTCAAAACCAATATTGGACCCCTGCCTTTTCCCTTTTGGACCCTCCCATTTTGAACCCCTGGTCAGTCAAAGAAAGTCAAATAAACAGAAAGGGCGCCCCCACTGTTCACTCTCTTCCACCTCCTGCTTCCCCACTTGTTTGCCTGCAACCCATCACCTCAGTCACCCTTTCTCCTTTTCTCCACTCCTCATCATCACTAGCCACCCACAATTAATGCCACCCCCCTATCTACAAATACAGAACCCTACAAGTCAAATAGTGCTTTCCCGCCAAAATTGGTAAAACAGGAAAAACACTCAACACTCACCCATTGGTTGAATTGGGAGGTGGGATCTGCTCAGAAGGCCACGTGGAAGGATTTTGAAGTATAAAAGAGGAAGAAGGAGCAGAGGAACTTTCACTTTTGGCCTTAAGCCATAGTCATGTAGTTTTTTTATCATGTCATTTACTGTTTTCTTTACATTAATGTCTTTTATTGCTTTCAGAGTTGTATTGAACCCTAAACAAGTTTAATAAAACTTTATTTACAGTTTTAATGGATTCCATCTTTAAATTTCATGTTCTTAGTTTAATGCCTTTAAATTTCAAAGTCTTTTACCTACTGTTGTTAATTATGGTTGTTTGATGGACTCAATAGGCAATATAGGCTCCTGACAAAGCCTTAAAGCTTTTAGAAACCCAAAAACAGCTATGATCTTTTAAATTACAAAAATCAATGAAAAATCAAGAAAATACAAAAATCAGTTTGGAAGACAAAGGAAATTGGAGCTTGATACATCTTGTATGGTTCTGGGTTGTAGTGCTTCTTGGGAAGCTTTAGGATGTGTTACTTGGCCTTGGCCCTTAGTTCTCAACTGAATACAACTTGTAAGTCACCTTTACAATTTTTTGCAATTGACTGTTTCCCTTTAATATATGCTTTGATTCCATGTTTTCATGTTTATATGTTGTTTATTAGTCATAATGTATCATATTATTCTGCTGATATGTGTTGAAATTGGTTGTTACAAGTTTTAAAAGTGAAACTGTGAATATGGCATGAAATTGGTAACCATAGATATAGTCTGGTTTGACAGCTTGATTATGTTGAAAAAGTTCTATTTTGACACAATAGACACTCTGGAATGTTAATGAAATGCTTGTTCATTGATTTACTTTGAAAACTTTGATATGACAGTTTTTAAAGGGTTGTTTGGTTTAGATGATTGATCTGAGTTTGGTCTGTGTTATGCATTGTTCTGTTTAGATATATGCTTGATATCACCTTTATAGCTCAGTGATGGTTTCAACTAAGTGGTATAGCATGTGGAAAGTCAATTTGACACTTGATCCTCTCCACATGAGTACTGTGAGGTTGTCTTGACTCACAAACCTACATATCTGTTTACATATTGTTAATACTTGGTTATTTCATGTTCTTTTATCTTATTATAGTTTATTGAGTCATTAACTTCAGATCAAAGTTGATCAAAGTCAACTTTGATCATAAACTTAAAAAAGTCAAAATGTTGTTTTTCAGGTTTTTGAATGAATAGATAACTTTGTTACAGCTTTGTTATTTAGTTTCATGCTTAATCCTTTTAGGGTTTTATAGTTTTGTTGCTAGTATTGTTAAATGTATTCTTGTTAATTTTTGTATACCATGTTTAAGTGCTTAATTTTTAGCTTATTTGTGCCTAGTTATGCCCTGTGCACAAGTTTAGGAGTCAAATTCACAAGCTTGCAAAAGCTTGTGGATTTGACCTTAGCTTGTGTATTTGGCTTCTTTGTGTAGCCTTTGTGGTCTTTTATTTATGTGTATGATTATTTTTCAGTCTTTAGCTTATTTGCATAGCTCAATTTAACTCTTCATTTTGTCCCATTTACTCCTTCCACTGAAGCAAACAGTGGAAGTGAGTGGTTTCTATAGCTCATGAAAAGCTCCTTAATGAGCTTGAGCTTGTGACTCTTGGCTTTTCAAAAAGCCAAGCAGTCCATCTCAATGCCTTAATTTAAGTTGAGCTATCATGAGCTTATTTGATAAGTCCTATAGAGTTTGTTGTTTGCCCATTCACAACAATGGACTGCTTATGCAGTCCATTTACACCATTTCCTTCAAGCTCTCATAAGCCCATTAATGATCACTAGCCTGTGTGGACTGGCTTTTTAGGAAGCTTAGCAACCCAACTTTTTGATCATGTGCTTAATTTCCATGTTGC
The DNA here is from genome assembly GCA_019973895.1 of Chrysanthemum seticuspe. Taxonomy (NCBI): domain Eukaryota; kingdom Viridiplantae; phylum Streptophyta; class Magnoliopsida; order Asterales; family Asteraceae; genus Chrysanthemum; species Chrysanthemum seticuspe. The sequence continues at coordinate 26,369,750 of BPTQ01000007.1, read as the reverse complement.
AGCTTATTAATAAGGGCTGCACAAGCTTTTTGTTTTGTCCCAAAACTCAGCATTCACTGACTCAGCTAGAGCTGAGCAGTGGTCTGAGCCCATCTTCATAAGCCTCTTAAAAGCTCATCTGTGATCTTTACAGGTTGAGCTTTGGCATTTTAGAAAGCTAACCAACTCTGCTTGCTACTCCAGTTTATATTTTGCCATGTTAAGCTTATATTCTTAGCTTAATTTGCCATTAAATAAGTATGCAGGGTTGTTTGGTATAACAGTGCACTGTAAGAGCTTATGAGCTTATAACAAGCTTATAGGTGATTGCCAGTGCACATGCTTGTTTATATTTGTCCATATAGCCTATATACATATTTCTTTTCTTTTGTTATCCTGTGTGAGCTTATACCAAGCTTATTTAAGCTTTCATTCAATCCAAGTTAAGCTCAAAAGCTTAACTGACTAAACCTTAAGCTCACACTGCTCAAGTCCATTTTTCTTGTTCATAATTGTATATTGGACTTATGTACATCTCATTTTAGTTTTTGTTTCTTCTGTATAGCTTATTTAGAGCTTATTACTAGCTTGAGCTCCAACAGTCAAGCCAAAAGCTTAACTGTTGGACTCATAAGCTTGTAATGTGCTTATTTTCAAGTTTGTAAAGTCTTGTTTTCAGTAACCATGTATATTATCAGTACTTATTTAGTTCCAGAAAAAGAAAAAACCAAAAAGACCTTTTAAACCATAAGTGCTAGCTTCTATGTGGAAGCTTATGGCTTATTTAGCCAACTGTTGTGGAAATAAGCTTCCACAGAGTTTATTTCCATGTTTTGAAAAAGTTGGTTTTGTTAAAATTACTTATTTTTAGTTGTTAATAAGTTTTGCAAAAAGAAAAATAAAAAAATAAAATGTTTTGCAAAAAGGGTGGAGGCAGGCTCGAACCTAAGACCTCCACCCCTTTAAGAGTGATAGCATGTGTACCTGGAACCATAAGCGCCCTTGGGTCTTTCTTGTCATAGCTTGCATAATCAAATATATAAGGGTGTTTGGCAGTTATGGTTATAAGCTCTTTTGAGCTTATTTCCAGCTTATTTTCCACAGTAACCCACAGCTTTCTTATTTTTCTTAGATTAAGAATAGATTATAGTATTTTCTGTAAAAAGTTGAGATTTTTCTTATTAATTTTAATATTTTTAAACAATTAATTAGTGTTTTATAGTATTTAAATCATAATAAAAAATATAAAAGTCTAAAAAATATAAATCTTTTTTCTAAAATTTTCTTTTATCATATAGTATGTAATAAAATTAGTTTTACATTCGTAGACCTTTTATTTCATAATATTTACGTTTTTGCTTGCGCTCCAGCGTATTTTTCGTACATAACGCTCGTTTTCATTTTAGGTTACGTTTTAAGTTTATTTAGGTTTACGTTTTAGTTAATATATTTTATTTAAGATATTTTGTTTTATAAAATCATAAAAACATCATTGTAAATATAGTGATAGCATTTATTTAATAGTTTTTAACTTTTTAATTCTATTTAATTTGCATTTAAGTCGCTAAGACATGCAAATCCCTACTATAGTTATAATCGTTTTTAGGTTTCTGATTGCACGTTTTTATTAACGTAGCTGTGACAGAGCTATTACTATTCACATTCCTAGTGTTAGTCAATCAGATTCCTGTTTTTGTACATTCTATATCATTTCAGCATTCACAAGTCATTGTATGTGGAACATCACGCCTCACCAGGACATAAACGATCCAAGGATATTTTAATCCTTGGTAAACTTGCATTTTTCTCCCGGGCTGTCGCCCTTTTATCATCTGTTACGGTTGACCGTTCGCAAGCGGCTGACAAGAGTGACGGAGAAATAAAAGATGGGTGGTTCGGGAGGAATCAATCTACGCATACAATTAATAACACAATACAATTTATTTGTTTTATGCGTTTCAGTAATTAATTACTCATTATACAAGGCTCAGATACCACTGTTGAGGTAAAGAAACATGATATACAATAATAACATGTATGACACCACATAGTACACAACGAAAGATTTAGAAATATAATAGCAATTAACTAACTGAAAATATAAACGCGTAACATACCTCTTGCAATTAGTTAGATCTCTTTAACAAAGATGATGAAGTGGTTTAAAGAGTTGTCCCTTACCGTTTTACAACTCAAACTAAATTGGTGTAAGAATAATGTTTTACCACCACAGTTTTGTACACACGAATTAACTACGAATCAAGAGATTTCTAGATCTAACACAAACCCTTGTTTTATAAGAAAAACAAAACCAAAACACCCTTGAGGAGAGGGGGGGAGGGTTCGGCCATACAATGCAAGAGAGGAGAGAATGGGAGATCTAGGATTAATTCGGTGTACAAAAGTTAACCTAAAACATTAACCCTAAGCCTTGCTTATATAGTGAGAAGAAACTTAGGGAAAAAGTTAAGGTTAGGGCTTAGAAAGCCCTCCCCTTGACCGGCCACTTTGACAAGAAAAAGGGGGCACCGAATCTTGTAACATATTGGATTTCACAAACACACAAACAATCAATACAATGGGGCGTACACTATGATGAGTTTAGAGAGAAAAAGTGGAAGATGGGAGCCTTTCTAGAGAGAGAAAGTAAACAAAAGAAAGAAGGTTAGACTGAGTGAAAGGTCCAACCCTCTACCTTGGGAGGTAGAGGGTATTTTTAGTTACATACTAAACGTCCTCCTTCGGACTGTGGATCAAGCATACAATGGGTAAAGACCCGTCCTTCCTCCACGGTGTTACACTAAACTAATAACTAAGCTATCAACTAACTAATTGACTACTTAATAACGTAAATAATGATATTTCTACGAGCTAACTTATGCTAGATTATATTTGGGGTGACCGATACTTCACCATGGAATTTCCAATTCCTAACAATCTCCCCCTAAGGGAGGTCACCCCATGTTATACATTTCGAATCCTAGCATTCTATTTAATCTTCAGTCTTGAGCTCGTAGACTTTAATTTTTCAACATCTGCATCTTTGTGCTTTAGCAGTGATTCTTCAAAGTCCGATTACTTTGTACTTTAAGTGGAGGTCTTTGATCTGATCCACATCTTGATGATCTTCGAGCTTTCTTTGAGATCATCAGCCACAGTAAATCTCTGGATCACCCTTTGTTGTGTTTCCATCATGTGATGTTGTGACTTTTGGACCGACATGCTCACACTTTTGAATCATGACATCTTTCCATAGCATAGTATAAAAATATCAGAGCCAGGTTATGTAGATATGCACTAGTCATGATTTCTTCAATTAAGTGTGGATGCTGTGAGCATGCGGCTTTGGATTGACTTCTCAATTCTGATCAGCTGCAACCGTCCAAATGTACCTGCAAACAACAGTTAGCAATAAAACACACGAAAGTGTCTTTGATCACTTTCGTTGAATTGAGGTACACGGCCCACGGTTCCCCATGGATTAGTACAAGTACTGCCTGTGATCAGGTATAATTCCAAAGAATCTCCTTGACAGGGTTTCGCAGCTGTTCTAGCTGTTCTCAAACCGAAAGGTCTCAAAGAAGACAACACGGAGTGAGTGAACCAGCGAATTGAGATTCACTTATTGATGAAAAATTGATTTGAAAACAATCGCGTATTGCTTAGAAAAAGAGTTTTGCAATACGAAGAAGGTTTTATGAGAAAGATCAATTTTCAATTCAAAATACTTTTTGTATTTGAAAGAGAATACACATTCGATGTGCTAGAGAAAAGAAGAGATTCGCACATCGAACGGTTTTTCCAAAAGTATTTTTTCAATCAGAGATACTTTTTGTGTTTGAAAACATGAATACACATTCGATATGCTAGAGAAAAGAAGATTTGCACATCGAACGGTTTTCCAAAAGTATTCGTCAATTCATTTCCTGGCCAAGGTTGATTCACGAGTGAATCGCCCCATCGTTTCTATCCAGTTGTCACAAGCTTGATCTTTAAAAAAGATCTCACATGTCACCCACCAAGAGCTTGTTCGATGTTGGCTCTAGAAGGATTTTCATCTTCATCGTGAATACTTTTACATATCACTCGGATGTTCTGGCAATACCACAAGGATAATGCGTAGGACTCTTAATATATACTTACTTTCCACATTGTGTGAAACAGTAAGTCTTCATTAATTTTGTGTCCTAATGAGATTTTGTGTGGATGATCTCTTGGCTCTAGACTCAATTGTGCGTTTTGGTTTCCTATGCCGGAGACTAGGGAGAGGGTCTCCTTCTTCAATATCAACAAACTCTAAGAGAAAGTCGATAGATTATGTAGGTTCCCCGTGAGAATGAAACAAGCCCTTTTAAGAGGAACTTGAGTAGCTTGGGAAGTTTAGTGCAGTGCGTCACTGGGTCCATGACATCTTGTCTTCAATACCAATGTTACCTTAGTAGACACCAGTAGCATATGTATTGAACCCGGTTTCTGCCCTAAGGTTGAATTAATGGAGGGCTATTTCTTTTCACCCTTTTCACATTCAGTTCTTTTCATTCTTCAACCCCTTCAGTGCTTACCGAGACTTCATAACTAGAACCTTGTTGGGTTTATTCCAGTACTAGCTCTGTCTCAGTCCGCACTCTTCCCGTATTCTCATTTTTCTCCTTTTTTCATCATACCTACGGACTCTACACTATCTAGTGGATTGTCCCTGGGTAGATCCCTCCGGCTCTGGCGGGATCGTGGGAGCGAATACCTAACCTAACCATCCTTATAACACCATGCATAAAGTAAATTGGTCGGTATTTTGGTATTGTTCTTTCCTTCATGAAACCAATTGAAAAATCATTTGGAAAATCAATCAAGGTACTTGTGATATAAAATCAAAAAAATTTGTACCTTAATTGTTTTTGATCATTTAGAAATTCTCCCCCTCAACATGTGCTTATGATTTTGAAATTGTTTAGAAAATGGAGGCAAGAGTTCTTTGAAATGTATTCATGATCACAATTTCCGTAGAAAAATCCATTTGAATTTCTTTGGTAAATTCTCCCCCTCAATATGTGCGTAGGATATATGAAATCATTTTATCACATAGAGGAAATGGTTCTTTTGAAGTACATCCACGATCACCAAAGCCATTAAGAAACTATTTAGAAAATCAATCAAGGTACTTTATGTTGAAACATAGAAATCTTTGTACCTTGAAAGTTTATTTTCATATGAAATGCTCTCCTCAATATGTGCTTCGAGATTCGAAAGTGTTTAGCACATATGGGAGAGCAGCATGCACATTTGAATCAAAACGATCACCTTTTATCAAATTTCATTATTAAATCACAAATTCTCCCCCGATCAAAAATATCAAACCCTTTGAGATTTTGGATCCCAAGTGATTTAATAAGGTTTAGAAAACATGGGAGAAAATGTGGCCAGGTTTAAATACTCATCTAGTTTTTGGATAAATGCTCCTCCTCAATCATGTGCATCATATATTGAGATCGTTTGGCACATGGAGGCAGGAGTGCCTTTAAAGGACTAAAACCAATTCCATTTAAACAGATAAGAGATTTAAATCACTATCTCTCCCCCGATCAAAAATTTCAAACCTCTTGAGATTTGTGATCCCAATTGATTTAAATTATTTAGAAAATTTTAGGGGAAAGACGTGGCTTGATTTAATTTTTGAAAAATGACTGATAGGGATCAATATAAGACATTAAAGATTGTTAGTGTCAGATATGATAGTTTTAAGAGATCTTTAAGTAAAATAAAACAATTTCACAATCAAACAAGAACAGAAAAGATTTCATTTTGAAATATCTTTGAGTTTTAAAGACAATCATACCATGACATAACATTAAATCTTTAGATCACCATTTTATTACGTACAAACCGGAACTTTTATGAAGAAATATCGTTTGAAAATAGTTTATTTTAAATCACTCTCCCCCTCAATCGATGACCGTAGTCGATGATTGAGTGACTTAAGATTTGATAAAATGAAGTCCGGTGATTTTTTACAAATTAAGTCTGATTTATTTTCAAAAACAATATTTTTCCATTTTCAAAACAATATTATCAAGATTGTTTAAAAATGGTATCATCACAATTATTCCTGCACAAAGATACGTTAGGTGGATAAGCTGCTTCTGTTGTTGCTGTAAGGCTGGAAGAAAACCATCTGCAGATGCAGTGCGACCTCTTAAGTTGCATCAATCGTGCCAACTCTCCATGGAGATCTAATTAAGCTCCGTTTCTTCTTTTGTCGACCCAAGAAATTGTTGCCCTTTCCTTTCGGCATCCAATCATCTTCTTTTGTGGGATCCGGATCGGGAACATTCTTATAAACCATCTTATCTGCATACGTTAGTCAACACAAACAGATAGATGGTGGTCGACAACACCTAAACAGCAATCGACTAATAAAAGTCAATCCAACATGTCAATCAGATCAAATAAGGCATGGGAATAATGTGTTCATCAAACTATAATCATCTAATCCTAACAATCACATCCTAGATTCCTAGACCTTCAACATAGGCAATTATCTTTTTCAGTTAAGCACATAGGATGATTAGATAAGCACGTTTAGATGATATAAATTTGAAAACATTCTCCCCCTCAATCAATGACTCATTCTATCAAAAGTTTTAAATAAGCTGAAGTCATTGATTGGGTTTTGCAAATTTATGAAAACATGATTCTGATTGATTTTCAAGCAACTCATTTACCACCATTTTGTTAAAACAAATATTTTTCTGAAGAATTTTAGAAGCAACAATATTTGAGTAGGAACAGCAGTCCTTCGACATACTTTCCTCATTTCTGTTTTAGGATAAGTGCACAAAATTTTTAAAAATTGATTTAGCGCAACACTTTCCTACTTGAGGAGCGGGTTGCTATCTGAAATAATAGCAAGCCATGGTTTAAGCACAGGTTACAGTCTGAAGTAACTGTAAGCCATTTATTTGAGACATGATTTGGAAAAACTATTTACACCATCTGCTCGAACTTCATCTATGGTCCCGTGCCATTGTTGAATGACATTTCTAAGGCCGTAGATGTTATCGATATCAGAGGACATGTCTTGAGAAAACATATTTTTGGTATATATATATATATATATATATATATATATATATATATATATATAGAGTTAGGATCAAATAAGAAGAAAACTTAAAATAAGAATAATAAGAAGAAACTACAACCACTCATTTTAGATGTATCTACAAAAATGTATGCATCTCCCCTTAAAATTCTCCTCCCTATTTGAAATGTGTGGCTAGAAATTCTTCTTATTCTTCTCATTTTAGTTTTTCTTCTTACTGGATCCCTTCCCTATATATATATATATATATATATATATATATATATATATATATATATATATATATATATATATATATATATATATATATATATATATATATATATATATATATATATATATATATAGGGGAGAGTTAACGTGAGATCAAACTTAAAGTTGTAAAAATAAGATCAAGTCTAAAAAACCATTAAAACATTTATAAATAACAATTTTAGCAATAATACACATAAAAATAATATTTTAATACAAATTAACATTTTAGCAACTAATAACCAAATGATACATTAGTTTGGATTAGTGATACACCTGATACACATTACACTAATAAATATTCCAAAATCTGATACACATACAAAAACTTGATACACATTACACTTCTAATCAAAGTGTATCAACTAGTTTCGTAAATTTTAAAAAGAAATCTATCAAAACTTTAAAAATTTTAGTTGTAGTTAATAAAAAATATATTTTTGTTGTAAGGAGAGTGTCGCTTGTAAAATTTTAGTTGGATCTCATTTTAACAACTTTAAGTTTGATCTTATTTGATCTAGATTCTATATATATATATATACACACATATATATATATATATATATATATATATATATATATATATATATATATATTTTTTTTTTTTTCAAAATTTCTGATTTTTATGGGTTTTTGTTGGTTTTATAAATTTGTATTTTCTTTTTGATGGTTTTATATTTTTGTATTTGGTTTTTGATAAATATTTACAAAGATAGAGTAGATGATATAGTTTAAGAAGATGATGATTCGAGTACCGAGATATTGATATCAAACAGCCTCATTGAAGAAGATAGAAATCGTCATCTCTTAAACATCCACCACCAAAGCTTCCGAGGCTCTTGAAAAGAATGAATTGAGCCTTTAAGAATGCGAGACTTTGGCAGCTTCCCCCCAAACCGAAAATCCTTTAGCTGAGCAGATTCAAAGCTTTCTTTCAAGCTTTCCTTAGCCAGGTGCACAAAGAAGCACACCATTATCATCGATCTTGCTGCTCCTTTTAAGAATAATTTTTGTGATTCTTCGTTCGAGGTTATATCATCCAAAAGAACAGCAACGTATCATCCCACACATAAATAACTCTTCTCAAATTTCATTCCACTGAAGTCTGAAGCGATCCATACCAAAAAGTTGTCAAGAGACCACTTTCCCCCAAGTAGATGAATTGATGCAGTCAGTCTCTTAGACAAGAGCTCACGAACCCGAATACACATATACCCGAAGATAGAGAAACTTATACCATTGAAGTAGCAGATTAAGTCCGATAGCCAAAGAATAACCCCGATGTATACTTTTCTCTCCCCTAATGATAGTGTATGAAGCTCAAGAACCCGAAGTACCCGAATGCCCAAAGAGAGAATAACCGATAACATTGAAGAAGCAGGTCGAATCACTGATTATCTCTGCGGATGACTATCTCTGCGGATGTCAACTCCGGAATAAGTGATTATATCTCTGAATCAATGATTAAGCACTCAAGTGAAACAGCTGAGCGCCCCCAATGTACACAATTTTCTCTCCCCTGATGATTGCGATAACATCAAAATCATCACACACTTGTGTACCTCTTTTATCTTCAGAAACTAACTCTTCCATCTCTTCCCCCACATAGCTGGAATAAGAACACTAAACGCCATGAGATAAACATTAAGTTTCTCTGCGGTAATGACCTTTGTCTTCCCGGGATATCTTCAATCACTTAGAAGTATTAAGTTCATCAAGTTTACTCGCGTTTAGATGCGTGTCTCCTTCCCCCTTGCTGGTTTGTATACTTCAGAATCAGCAACATATTATAAGCCCAAATACTTGAAATCTTTTCAGAAGATCGCTTGAAGTCTTTGTGAGAATCAATTTGCTGAAGAATGTGAGCAAGTCTAATTGGGGATTGAATTTAACTTATCACTCTCCCCCAATTAGTGCTCTCCCCTAAACCGACAATCTGTTTGATAAATGCTCAGATTAAGAAGAAGTCTTTAGATAATCAAATGCAACTCGTCTTTAGTCTTCTAACATGCAGCATAAAATGTAGAACAGACTGTAGACTCAACCTTCTTCAAGATTGTCCGTTTATGGAATAGAAAGTTAACATCTTCAACTCACCAAAAGCATTCCAATTAACTTACATCTTGCAAATCCCATTAACTAAAATCCCTCCCAATCAAACAAGAACAGAAAGATGTTCATCAAGGAAATCAGTAGTTAGCCCGCAATGAACACACGAAATGGTAACCCCAAACTACCAATCACATCAAACAAGAACATAGAGATTGTTCGGAATCATCATGTTGATGTGTACTTGAAGCATTAACCGGAAGCACTTTGTCATAAATCACATTAGCCCGTTTGAAGATGTCAACCAACGGCTCTCAGAAGAAACTCCATGTAAAGATGACCCGATAAGAAGAATCTCGGTTCTTACATGAGTTTGGAGCCGTTTGACCATTTATTCTCATATGTCAATCAACCATGCAGTAAATTCACACTTTTTCTCCCCCTCAAGAATTGCAAACGGAGTTGCCATTCTTGATTGAATAAGTGAATATCATTCAAAATGTAGTCTATTCACACATCTCCCCTCAAAGGTAGCAAATGATGTCGCCATCGTCATTATAATCGAGCAAGTGGAATAAGAGAACAATCATCGGTAGACCGGTTCACTTGATAACAGAAAGCGCTTGGAAAAAGTATGAAGCATGTTGATGAGAATGGTCATTAATGAGAAGATTTCTCTTCTTCAGAAGATAATGCGCACTGAAGCGTACACATTTCTTTTCTTTGAGGTACGAGGCTTGAACTGTTGTGTTCAAACGTCATAGCAGATTGAATATCAAGGTTGAGTTACTTGGACCCGTGAGTTATGAGTTATCAATCCATTTGTTATCCATACTTTAAGCCAGTCCATGTATCGAAGGATCGAAGTATCTGTAACTGGGTAAGGACTACCTGCACTAACATTACAAGCTTGATTGCATATATATTGGTTAGTGACATTAGTATCCAAACCCTTTGGGGTTTCACGGTCAACCTTGATTTTGCCATCAGTAAGCAGCTTTCCGGTAGGTATCCACCTAAGTCCAAAATCCTTAAACATTCTACCAGATGGTATCCACTTATGGCAAGGTCTAGGATTGTTGATATTCTTGTGCACTGATAAGGTTTTAAAATGTACCTTTTTGAGGGCCCGTTTAAGCCTTTATTTGATCACTTTTGTATCCGTTATTACTTAATATCGTTCCTTTTCACTTTTTAGGTATCTTGAAGGCAAAATACTGGAATGACACTTATTCGAACGAAAAGGCATGAATATACGAAGAAAATGGCCAAAGTCAAGAATCGAGACACTCAGGCTGCTGGAACTGAAGGGGACGGCGTCAGGTTATACCTGTGACGCCGTCGGAAGATGTTTTGTGACGATACAATAGCCAAATTGCTTATTTTCAAGTGACGGCATCAGGTTTTAAAAGAGTAAGGCGTCGCAGCTCAGACGGCCTAGATTTGATCTAGACGGTTTCAGAGACTCAAGGCGACGGCGTCACAGACATAAGGTGACGCCGTCATAATGATAACGTGGCCAAGACGAAACCCTAATAATGGCGACCCGACGGCATCACAAATTAAAGGGTGACGCCGTCGCATTTGTAATCTTATATATATAATCCGAATTTTTTAGTTTTCAGTGTGTAGTCTTTTGAAGTAAAAACCTAAACCGAACCAAGGCTGTCTTGTACAGTATTTTAGGGTTCCATACCCTATCTTACATCAAGATAAGTGTTTTACTTCATTAATTTAGTTATGTCTTCCTTTGATTATGTGTATGCTTGCATGTTCCCCATGTCCGGCTAATTTACTTATGTGTTTGCTTAGGTAATATGAAACATAGTTATTGAATATTGATTGGTTGTCTCTTATCTTAATTGTGATTTACCTAGTATTGCGATAGGTCATTCGTTGTGTTTGTAATGCTTGATTGATCTTTGATGAACCTTAGCTTATAATCGCCTAGAGTAATTGTAGACAAGTCATTCAAAGAATACCTTAGAGTTAAAGTTTATGAATCCTAGAGATTTTGTAGTCATTAACCTTTGGTAGCTTCAAAGAGTTAGGGATAAACGCATACCCTACGACCTTAGAGACACAACGCAATTAAGAATAAGGACGTGACAATTCAACCACCAATAGGAGATAACTAGGGAGTAATAAAGCCTAAGCAAATACATTTTTAACTATCATATGAGCACACAAAAATAGACATAGACTACATACACCTTAGTTTAGATAATTAGATAAGTAGAAGTAACCGGTAGAAATACCAAACCCCCAAATCCAAACCCCGAGATTCGTACCTTTCCATTTCCTAAAAACATAAAAAGATAAAAAAATAATCTTCCTCAACCCCAACCTTAGCGTAGTAACTTCTCACTAGCATTCCTATTCCCCTAGAGAACGATATCAATTCCCGTGGCTTACCCTAATACTACACTACAAAGATTAGGTTCACTGCCTAGGGTACAACGATTAGGTTAACTGCCTAGGGTTTTGAAAAACTTGCTCGACGAAAAGGAAGTTCCTTTGACCCCGAACGACGCGTGTAGCGTTATCAAGTTTTTGGCGCCGCTGCCAGGGAATAGAATAGCTAGTTAGATTTCTATCTCGTTTAGGTTTCCTTACTTGATTCCTATCAAGTAAGCTTTTTTCTCATTTTTTGCTTCCTTGTAGTCTATCCCCCTTCTTTGTGTTTGTGTTCGTAAAACCCTTTTCATTTGTCGCTATGGCAAGTGAAGTTGCATTTGAATCATTAACAAATGAGGAACAATTGAATTTCGCAGATTGGATTGCATTCTATTATTCTAATGAATTTGTGAGTGATCTTAGAGATATCCAAAAGGAGACGGGTGTAACGTTGGATGTATTTGATAAATTTTGTGCTTGTGTGACTTCTATTCAACGATCATTGTTAGGATCAACTCCTTTTAGTAAGACCATCTGGAAATTTTTTGAGAAAAGCCTCCTAAGCATAAACCATCAGTTGAATGATCTTAGGCACCATGATCAGAAAGACCTAGTTTTTAAGAACATTGAACCTAAACCCAAAAAAGATTGTGAGATGGTTAGAGTTGAAATACTTAGTTGCATGTGTGGGATAGACTTCAAAACATATGACACGCGTGAGGAATCCTTTAGGCAAATAGAACATAGTAGTCAAGTTTTTGAGAACAATTCTTATGAATCGGACCAAGAATTTGAAATGGCCAAAGAAGGATTTGAGATGCTTAGGAGTGTATTTGGGTTAGATCATACTAATGGACATTTAGGAGATCTAGATATAATGGAGAATGAGGTGGAAACTCCAAGCCCACAGGCCCTACCATCACTTGAGGAACACACATCGCCTATAACTTACCCGAGAGAAGTAGAAGAGACTATAGGAACCCCGATTGATATAAAACCTTTGGACCAAACGGCACTAGAGAATGTAGGTTTAGATGCTTGTTGTCATGACCTCTCTCTTAGTCCTAGGGAAGTTCCTAATTTTGATGAAACGGAGCCTCAACCAAAAACCTTACCCAATTTTCCGTCTTTAGATGTGAATCTTGGAATTGAATTAGGCCCCAATCCACCCATCAAAATAAATAATCTGGGTAGTTGCTTGATAAAGGTGGTAGACTCTAGGCCATGTATAGTGGAAGCTAATATAGGAGTAACCCATGACCTTACAAACTTATATCACCCATTCATGGTTGATAACAAGGAACATTATGGGTTTAAACCGGGTTTATTAGGTCAAGATGGATCCTTAACTAAGAATCTTTTGAAGTTGATAGAAGATGATCCATTTTTAGGAGAGAGATTTGATTCACCCGCTACACCAATAGACTTAGGTAAGGTTATAATGAATGGAGCACACTCCTTTGAGCATATAAATCACCCATCACCCTCTCCTCACGTAGCAAATTTCCACCCTAAGGGTGTGTATCGCTACTATCACCCGCACTTAAGCTTAAGTGTAGGGAAAACCTCCCCTTTATCCATTAAATAAGGGTAGAGTCAAGCTCGTGACTCGAACAAAAACAAGCGCTTCTTGGGAGGCAACCCATGTGTATTTGTTTTTCATTTTTATTTATGTGTCATATATCTTTTATTTATTGTTTATTCTCATGTTTAAATTTGTAAAAATGCTTTATTGTGTCTTTAACCTCGTCTTAATTACATATAAAGGTATTTTACATAAGGGATAAGTGTAGGGAGGATTACACACGTTTTCAAAAGAAACGTAAACATGAGAATTACAATTAATTAAAAGATATACATGTGTGTTTGTTCGAGTCAAATGCTTGTATCGAGTCATAATGGATGTTTTGCAGGAAATTTTTCCAGATTCTAAAGATGTAAATTTTCCAGAATTTTTTCCAGAAAATTGCAGACCAGTTTTTGTCAGGATAACCTGACGGCGTCAGGAGCGCAACCTGACGGCGTCAGGAAGGAGCAGAAACAACTGATTACTTTTTCTCGTTTTCTGAGCTACTTGTAAAAATTTTGGAAATTTCCAAGTCTTAATTTTCCAGAAAATCTGTAAACATCCATTCCACAAGCATTATATCCTAGTTTAGTAGAGTCCTATATATATTGTTACCGCCGATTTTACGCGAAGGTTTCGTTGTTTTCTTCAAGTGTGCATGTTTAATTTACCAAGAAGAAGATACATAAGATGAGAAGAAGCTTTTCACACAAACGTTCTTCTTGAAGAAAGATGTAACCAGACTAACCACCACTTTACACGGATCCTACCGAGCTAATCAGGGGAGTATTAGTTTCTTTCATCTTTTATTACCTTCCGTTATCATAACTTTGATACTTTCGGGGAACATTGGGGACAATGTTTAGTTTAAGTGTAGGGAGGGAAAATAAAACGGGAACTTTGAAACTATGCTTATCCTTGATTATTTGCTTTGTCCAATTGCATTTGTGTAATAAACCATGAGAAATATCGGTTAGGGTAATTTTGGCACCAAATTTAAAATTTTTCATGACGTATAGGAGTGGGCCATTAGTCTTAATAAAGCGTCTCATGGATAGGAAGTTATATGACTAGCACAAAAACCCTTTACCACTTAAATTCCACCCAAAATGTGAGGATTGCCCTTAGATTAGTAGGAATTAAAGCATTCATCTTTAATGCTTAGAGTGTGAACCGGTAGTATAATAGATTCTAGAACTTGTTTTGTGATGCATCCCGAGATCGCTAGTAAGACTACACTTGTGTAGTTAGGAATAACTAAATGATAAGAGGCATTAGGATAACCCTTGTTTGATACCTGTAATATAATTACTTCTTCCACATCGGTTGAGTAATTCCCCCACACCCTTGCGTGGTACTCATCTTTAGTACACGATATGTAAAACCCTAAAATCTAAAACGTGTGAAAAGACTATTTTGCCCCTAAAATTTAATATTTATAAAGCTCATTAAATGTAATTCTAACCAAGCTTATAAATGATTGTCAAACTAATGTACAAAAACGAAATAATAAATAAGTAAATAATCAATACACTTATATTTAGTGCATGCATGGGCCGAACATGTATTTGAAAAACAAGAAAAGGTAATTTAAATAAAAGCTCATCAAAATTTTGAATTGGAAAGTCATATTCTGTTTTGATCTTCCTTTTTTTTCTCGGCAACTATTTACCACATTTAATCCCATTTACATCATTTTTATAACCTACCTTTTTCACTTTCAATCTCCTACTAAACCCTAAGAATAAAAAGTGACGGCAAACAAATTGGTTCCCTCATACATTCGATCACAAGGCTTGTACAAAGGAAATTGATTAAATTCGAATAGGCTACTGGTCGTGGGTGTTCGGTTCGAAGGGTGATACGGGTCGTGACTGAAATAAGGCACAACTGGCCGTGGTTTTGGTTCGAAAAAGACTTGAGTCATGGACTATTAGGGTGTTGGTCATGGCTGTTTTGGTTCGATCTCGACTTGGCTCTTGTTTTCTCCCATTCGAACGCTACAAGGGTAACGCATTAATATCTTGTTCGATTTCCTTTCTTTGTTTTTCTTCTGATTTTATGTTGTATGGCCACTATTTGTTTTGCAGGGGGCGTATGGATGCATCCTAGATTTGTATTTGTTTTGTATTGATATATGGTTTGGTGATGTGGTTGGTGTGTGCAATACACCCCCTCACATTTTGGGAGCTGATCACTCCATTGGCTACTTGAGGACTCCCCTCATATTGGTTTGGTATTCCGAGGTCACCCCTCCGAATACAATGGTTACTATTGGTTACTTGGCTGCTATTGCCACTATTGATATGGTTTGTTTTGTTGGCTCGGGATAGATTCTGACAACCCTTACACTTTTGATATATCTATATTGTACCTTCTGGATTCCCCACTGCACCATATTTTGAATTGACTGTCCTTTACCAATACCCTTATAGGACTCACTCTACTACCAAGATATATATGTTCCATTGCTTTGATCTGTTACACTCTCATTCCGTTACTTCAGACTATCGTTCCATTCACGTACCGGGTTATTATATGTTTATTGAATTTGATGATACTATTCATGTTTTATGTGACCTTTGATTATCCTGCTATGATGTGATTAACATGCGGTTATCTGAGTTACCTGTTTCTAACTGATGATATGTGATCTCACTATTATGTGACCCTCTGTATTGACTGGTGATCATGATAGTGTGTAATCGATAATTTTATCTGTTTATTATGTGTACTGCGTTCAGTTGATCTCGTGGACTATGACTATACGTTGTATTCTTATCTACTTGTTGTTGACCTGCAATGTTTGCATTTCGGTTTATGCTACGGTTTGATTTGGTAAATGGTTCAGCTTGCGACGTCTGGCTTGTTGACTTGTTTAATTGCCTTGCTATGCCTAGTTCATTTAATTATATTGCTCTTACTGTATTTCCTACTTGTTACGTGTGACTGCCATGTTTTGACTGAAATTAGTACTTCCATTGTTTTGATACTGGCTATGTTTTCAACTAAGGGTTTAGGTCCTGTGTGATTGCCATGCTCACTTACTAATTAATTGCTTCCGCTTGCCTTAGTTTTCTCTTTGACTTGTATGGCTTATGGTTTCCTGAATTTGATTGTATGCTGTATATGTTGTGTGGATATTGTGTCTGCTATGCTTGCTTACGTTTTAGTACTTGTATGCCTGGGTTGTATGTGCTTATATGCTTGTCTTGATGCTTTGTTTGGCTTTGTTCTCCTTGTTATATGTGCTTTGGATATCTGTATAATTGTTTTCTGCAGGATCCTCATTGACCCATTGTTCTCATTTCGCTGTGACTTTATTATCCGTTTCCTTCATTTCATTTTGCATTTCAGATTCTATTTAGCTTTCGTTTGGTTATATCTGTTCACTGGGCTTTTTAAGCTCAGCCGCATTTCTTTTCCTGCGGCAGGTTTTAGATTTGAAGATGGGCTTTGATGGGCTGAGAGTTGGATTATCTGAGTGGACCAAACCTAGTTACCTTATCATTTGGACTTTGAAGATTTTTTGTTTTGATTCTCCATTCCATTTTTAGACATTGTATTTTCCTCGTCAGCCAATTGTTTATATGATTTGATACTTCATTTTTAAGGTTTTCGTTTGTAAAGATTTTAATTGTATGTTCTGATATGACACCAAAATGTGGCACTTCTACCCTCGTCGGGTTGGGGTGTTACAATTATGGTATCAGAGCTAAGGTTTCGTCTTGTTGACCTTAGGATTGACCTGTGAGGACTTGGGTATACACTAGGCTTCCGTCTGTTATGATCTATTACGATTCTTTTTGACTGTCGTTCAGACTTGACTTTGATAATCTTTTGTCTTCACTGTTTTGGTCTTCTTCTCTTCGCTTTTGATTTTATTATTTTGTCTTCGTACATCCATTTGTCGATCGTTAGGTGAAGACTACTCGTAGAGTCGAAGACGATGGTGCCGACCCTGCGTTGCTGCAACAGTCCTTGAGCTGGAGAGGTTCGTGAAGCAGAAGCCACACCCGACTGCCGTGCTGCTGGAGACATCAGGATGCTGTTGGAGGGAGCTGGACGGATCAACCAAAGACGCAAAAGACGGAGACAAGATTCAACCGGTGGCTGTGAAGGTTCATCTACTTCATATGATTTGGGCGCGACTTGTGTTACTCCGATTCGTTTGTCATACGTTTTGAGGCGGTTTGATATCTTGCTATGTGATTTTAATCGGCATCACTTTTCTTTGATTTGTTCAGAACTCGGTTTGAATCGTGAAGTTTTATCGTTTGGCATTTTGTTAATATCTCAGCTTTTCTTTTGGATCGTCAGTAATGAGTCATGAGGAACCATTTCGAGCAAGTTGGTGGCCTTCTTCTTTGGTGATATGGTAAGTTGGTTTGATGTGTTATATGATGTATGTATGAGGATCTGATCTGTTTTGGTATGTTACTTGCTATATGTATGTTATCTGTTTTGATGTGATATTGGTTTTGTGGATTGTCATGACCCGGGACAGAATATGATGACAATAAGAACTTATTATGTGATGCAAGTATTATGACGCCTGATCAACGTGATAATACCGAGATCATATAATTTGAACTTATTGGAATCATATGACGTTTTGGGAAATGCCTGGGGTTGGTACGTGAATGGACTAAGACTTACATCCGTTATTTGTCACTCCTCATGTTCGTTTGGAATTCTGTACCTCTTTACGAGATTCTCACCGATATTTGTTATGTATAAGTTCTGTACGCTTTGGAGCCGAAATCGTTATGACGTGTGTGAAACTATGGATTGCTATGTCTGCCTTAAACCGGTACGTCTCCAGCTACTTCTGCGACTTCAATTTTCGAGGACGAAAATTTTCTTTTAGAGGGGAAGAGTTGTAAAACCCTAAAATCTAAAACGTGTGAAAAGACTATTTTGCCCCTAAAATTTAATATTTATAAAGCTCATTAAATGTAATTCTAACCAAGCTTATAAATGATTGTCAAACTAATGTACAAAAACGAAATAATAAATAAGTAAATAATCAATACACTTATATTTAGTGCATGCATGGGCCGAACATGTATTTGAAAAACAAGAAAAGGTAATTTAAATAAAAGCTCATCAAAATTTTGAATTGGAAAGTCATATTCTGTTTTGATCTTCCTTTTTTTTCTCGGCAACTATTTACCACATTTAATCCCATTTACATCATTTTTATAACCTACCTTTTTCACTTTCAATCTCCTACTAAACCCTAAGAATAAAAAGTGACGGCAAACAAATTGGTTCCCTCATACATTCGATCACAAGGCTTGTACAAAGGAAATTGATTAAATTCGAATAGGCTACTGGTCGTGGGTGTTCGGTTCGAAGGGTGATACGGGTCGTGACTGAAATAAGGCACAACTGGCCGTGGTTTTGGTTCGAAAAAGACTTGAGTCATGGACTATTAGGGTGTTGGTCATGGCTGTTTTGGTTCGATCTCGACTTGGCTCTTGTTTTCTCCCATTCGAACGCTACAAGGGTAACGCATTAATATCTTGTTCGATTTCCTTTCTTTGTTTTTCTTCTGATTTTATGTTGTATGGCCACTATTTATTTTGCAGGGGGCGTATGGATGCATCCTAGATTTGTATTTGTTTTGTATTGATATATGGTTTGGTGATGTGGTTGGTGTGTGCAATACACCCCCTCACATTTTGGGAGCTGATCACTCCATTGGCTACTTGAGGACTCCCCTCATATTGGTTTGGTATTCCGAGGTCACCCCTTCGAATACAATGGTTACTATTGGTTACTTGGCTGCTATTGCCACTATTGATATGGTTTGTTTTGTTGGCTCGGGATAGATTCTGACAACCCTTACACTTTTGATATATCTATATTGTACCTTCTGGATTCCCCACTGCACCATATTCTGAATTGACTGTCCTTTACCAATACCCTTATAGGACTCACTCTACTACCAAGATATATATGTTCCATTGCTTTGATCTGTTACACTCTCATTCCGTTACTTCAGACTATCGTTCCATTCACGTACCGGGTTATTATATGTTTATTGAATTTGATGATACTATTCATGTTTTATGTGACCTTTGATTATCCTGCTATGATGTGATTAACATGCGGTTATCTGAGTTACCTGTTTCTAACTGATGATATGTGATCTCACTATTATGTGACCCTCTGTATTGACTGGTGATCATGATAGTGTGTAATCGATAATTTTATCTGTTTATTATGTGTACTGCGTTCAGTTGATCTCGTGGACTATGACTATACGTTGTATTCTTATCTACTTGTTGTTGACCTGCCATGTTTGCATTTCGGTTTATGCTACGGTTTGATTTGGTAAATGGTTCAGCTTGCGACGTCTGGCTTGTTGACTTGTTTAATTGCCTTGCTATGCCTAGTTCATTTAATTATATTGCTCTTACTGTATTTCCTACTTGTTACGTGTGACTGCCATGTTTTGACTGAAATTAGTACTTCCATTGTTTTGATACTGGCTATGTTTTCAACTAAGGGTTTAGGTCCTGTGTGATTGCCATGCTCACTTACTAATTAATTGCTTCCGCTTGCCTTAGTTTTCTCTTTGACTTGTATGGCTTATGGTTTCCTGAATTTGATTGTATGCTGTATATGTTGTGTGGATATTGTGTCTGCTATGCTTGCTTACGTTTTAGTACTTGTATGCCTGGGTTGTATGTGCTTATATGCTTGTCTTGATGCTTTGTTTGGCTTTGTTCTCCTTGTTATATGTGCTTTGGATATCTGTATAATTGTTTTCTGCAGGATCCTCATTGACCCATTGTTCTCATTTCGCTGTGACTTTATTATCCGTTTCCTTCATTTCATTTTGCATTTCAGATTCTATTTAGCTTTCGTTTGGTTATATCTGTTCACTGGGCTTTTTAAGCTCAGCCGCATTTCTTTTCCTGCGGCAGGTTTTAGATTTGAAGATGGGCTTTGATGGGCTGAGAGTTGGATTATCTGAGTGGACCAAACCTAGTTACCTTATCATTTGGACTTTGAAGATTTTTTGTTTTGATTCTCCATTCCATTTTTAGACATTGTATTTTCCTCGTCAGCCAATTGTTTATATGATTTGATACTTCATTTTTAAGGTTTTCGTTTGTAAAGATTTTAATTGTATGTTCTGATATGACACCAAAATGTGGCACTTCTACCCTCGTCGGGTTGGGGTGTTACACGATACCCCTAGTTAACCCCTCAGAGCCTATCCTTTTCGCGGTTCTCGTGATGTTTTGGTTTTCTGGAATATCAATGAAGAGCATTGTTTACAATCCACCCTCAAATGTACACCCAAATCGCCTTAGCCTACCTTGTATGCACTCACTTTTAGTGCATTATTGTTATCGTACTAAACCCTTAGTTCAATTATCTAGTTGCTTGCGTAAGTTGCTAAGTCGAGTCATATCCTTTGTACACAGTTTTGGGACGATTGGGACTCATGGGAAAAGTTAAATTTTATGAGATGACGGGAAGGGAACATTAAATTCAAATTCCCTTTATTTGCATAATAATGTACTCCAAGTGTTTTGATCTTTTCAATTCGGGTCAAATTAGTGTTAGAGTAATAAAAACTCAAGTGTAGGGATGTGCCTATAAATCCCTATCATTTTGATGTTATCGTAGAGGATGGTAGAGTAAAAGTGTATGAAAAAAAACATAC
Source organism: Chrysanthemum seticuspe (assembly GCA_019973895.1). Taxonomy (NCBI): domain Eukaryota; kingdom Viridiplantae; phylum Streptophyta; class Magnoliopsida; order Asterales; family Asteraceae; genus Chrysanthemum; species Chrysanthemum seticuspe. The sequence goes on along the minus strand of BPTQ01000007.1, from coordinate 26,348,720 downwards.
AGGAAAAAAAAACATACAGGCTACCATCCTACATCTATCTTTAATTTATGTTTGTTTGTTTCAGTTATCTAGAGTTTAGAGTGTCGAGTATTGTCTTAGCAACGCCATTCTTCGCATGCTTGTAAGTTGTAAGATAAAGATTTTTGACTTGCCACCACTAAATAGCCTATCCCACCAAACCCTTTGTTTCCCTACCGTAAGCCTATCATTACAACCCTTTAAAAGACCTCTTGGATAGTTTTTCCTAGGTGCTTACGCCAAAGCGATGGAGGTTTGATCTAGTCTTAAGCCTATGGTAATCTATGTACTAGGACCGGTTAATGAGTGTTTATCTTCCATTTCCAACTTGTTATATTTCATATACATCCGAGAGATGTGAGTATCTAAACACCCCATGTGAGGTGCTAGTATGTAATTTCCATGCTTGTTATGACTTTTGCGGGGCTTATATGTGTTGTGAATCGTTCTAAACTAATGCTTCATGACCTCTAACTTATAAATTGATTGGCTAAAAGCACATTTGCTTGAGGACAAGCAAATACCAAGTGTAGGGATATTTGATAAGGTTTTAAAATGTACCTTTTTGAGGGGTCGTTTAAGCCTTTATTTGATCACTTTTGTATCCGTTATTACTTAATATCGTTCCTTTTCACTTTTTAGGTATCTTGAAGGCAAAATGCTGGAATGACACTTATTCGGACGAAAAGGCATGAATATATGAAGAAAATGGCCAAAGTCAAGAATTGAGACACTCAGGTTGCTGGAACTGAAGGGGACGGCGTCAGGTTATACCTGTGACACCGTCGGAAGATGTTTTGTGACATTACAGTAGCCAAATTGCTTATTTTCAAGTGACAGCATCAGGTTTTAAAAGAGTAGGGCGTCGCAGCTCAGACGGCCTAGATTTGATCCAGACGGCGTCAGAGACTCAAGGCGACGGCGTCACGGACATAAGGTGACGCCGTCATAATGATAACGTGGCCAAGACGAAACCCTAATAACAGCGACCCGACGGCGTCACAAAATAAAGGGTGACGCCGTCGCATTTGTAATCTTATATATAGAATCCGAATTTTTTAGTTTTCAGTGTGTAGTCTTTTGGAGTAAAAACCTAAACCGAACCAAGGCTGTCTTGTACAGTATTTTAGGGTTCCATACCCTATCTTACATCAAGATAAGTGTTTTACTTCATTAATTTAATTATGTCTTCCTTTGATTGTGTGTATGCTTGCATGTTCCCCATGTCCGGCTAATTTACTTGTGTGTTTGTTTAGGTAATATGAAACTTAGTTATTGAATATTGATTGGTTGTCTCTTATCTTAATTGTGATTGACCTAGTATTGCGATAGGTCATTTGTTGTGTTTGTAATGCTTGATTGATCTTTGATGAACCTTAGCTTATAATCGCCTAGAGTAATAGTAGACAAGTCATTCAAAGAATACCTTAGAGTTAAAGTTTATGAATCCTAGAGATTTTGTAGTCATTAACCTTTGGTAGCTTCAAAGAGTTAGGGATAAACGCATACCCTACGACCTTAGAGACACAACGCAATTAAGAATAAGGACGTGACAATTCAACCACCAATAGGAGATAACTAGGGAGTAATAAAGCCTAAGCAAATACATTTTTAACTATCATACGAGCACACAACAATAGACATAGACTACATACACCTTAGTTTAGATAGTTAGATAAGTAGAAGTAATCGGTAGAAATACCAAACCCCCAAATCCAAACCCCGAGATTCGTACCTTTCCAGTTCCTAAAAACATAAAAAGATAAAAAATAATCTTCCTCAACACCAACCTTAGCGTAGTAACTTCTCACTAGCATTCCTATTCCCCTAGAGAACGATATCAATTCCCGTGGCTTACCCTAATACTACACTACAACGATTAGGTTCACTGCCTAGGGTGTTGAAAAATTTGCTCGACGAAAAGGAAGTTCCTTTCACCCCGAACGACGCGTGTAGCGTTATCATGCACAGTAGAAGACTTATCGTTATTCCTAGACTCCAAAGATTTAGCAGTTGGGATCCATCTTGGTGAAGTTTTAGGTTTGTTTTGCATCATAACATGTTGAACCTTAGCCATGTTAGTAGCCTTAGTGGATTGTACCTTAGCATGTGAATGAGGAAAATGTTTCTTATTTGGAAAAGACTCAGAATTTCTAGTTTCATTTTCAACATGCTTAGCATTCTTCTTCATATAACTACTCTTAGATGCAAGCCAACCCCTAGTCTTATGAGTGTTCCTAGGTAATGGTTTACTACTACAAGAAGTGCCTTGAAATCTCGTAGACTTCATCACCCTAGGTCTTGCACACAAAATTCCGTCTTTTCGAATATGTGCCTTTTTCCTAGCTTCTACTAGATAATAGTTCTTCCACAAGTCATTCATATCATATGAATTATGGGTTTTAATGCTTGCTTTTGACACTATTTTTGAACTAATCCTAGAGGTGCTGGGAGTAGAAGTAGCTACTTGTTGAGGGTTAACGGAGCTAAAAGAATTATTCTTAGGTAACTCAGGTGAAGTAACTGGTTTTGACAAAACTTTTATCGCATCAACTTGGGAGCCAAGCCTTGTCTTTAAAGATTTTGTTCTTTAAGATATAAATGCAGTAGGCTGCCTAACAATGGACCGGTCTCTTGTGGGATAAGAAACTGGCTTCCCCAAGGTTGATGGTTTTGTAAACTTAGTGTTCACACTTTTCCCTACGGTTTTTCTATGCTTATTCTTTAAGGCAACAATAGCGAAACTCTTTTCCTGAAGTTGAGCGTTGAGTTCATCAATTTTTGCTATCAAAGAGTTTGTTTGTTCTATTGACTTAGTTCTAGCTTCTTTGACAGAGTCACTTAGTTCTATGTGATGCTTTCTCAAAGACTCATTTTCCTTTAGTAATTTAGCCACATAAATTTCCAATTTATTATTTCTTGTTTTAATAGCATCGATGTCTTGTTTAGTCATGACTAAATTACTTTTCAAATTCAGGACAGAAATATGTTTCTTCAGATTGTAAATGGTTGACTCTTTGTCTTGAAGCTGAGGTTTCAAAGTGTTAATTTCAAAAAGTTCACGGAATTGGAAGTTCCGGATTTTTACATGGTTTGTTAAGTTGAAAACTTTCATCTTTACTCTATATCGCAATTTCAAGTGAAATGCAATGTTTTTCAAGATTTGAGAATTTGTTGGAAAGTTCATCAAAAGCCTTTTTATCAACCATATCTTTTGTTTTGAAACACTTAATCTCAGACTCAGCCTCAGTTACAGTACATTTATCAAAGTCATGTTCAACATCATGATCAGTTTGTTTAAGTACTTTAGTAGATGCACTATGTTGAACAGTAAAGGGTACCTCATTACATGACACCTGCTCAATTTCTGGTCTGATATCTGCATCCACATCATGTGTAACAAGAGTCACTGGACCGCTGGCTGTGTCAAGCTTATCTATCTCTGAGCCTCTGTATTCAGTGTCAACTGATCCATCATCTGGTGCATTACCCGACTCAACACTACAATCTTTTGATTTTTCCCGACATTCATTCCCTTTTCTGATTTCTGCATCAACTTCTTGTGTGTTAGGAGTAACTGAACAGTTGTTTACATCATTATTTGTTGTCTCTGACATTCTGCATTCAGCAACACCCGATTCTTCAACTGATATATTACCCAACTTATCACAACTATCTCTCAACTACACTAGACACTCATCCACTTTTTCATCTTTCTGAGTAACTTCCTCAATATACTTCTCCACATTATCTATGAGATGGATAAGTGTCTCTATGAACACGCTAATTTCCATTCCAGTGTGTCTCTTGAAAGACATTTCAGTCATGTCTTGATCATAATCTGATGTAAATTTCCCACTGATGAATGACTGAAATTGGTTGTAGATCACTTGAAGTGCAGCACTGGAACTATGCTTTTGAACCTTTTCTTGATCAAGTTGTTGTTCCAATTGTTCTAAGTTCAATAGTAATGTTCCTGTTAATGTGGATAAATCTTGACGGAAAAGGGCATTGAATGTTCTTTCCATTCCTATCGGTGTGAGTAACATGAGGTGTGAGTAAAGTTGTTGATAAGGTTCAATGCTAGTTTCCATTTGCATGGCATTCTGTAGTCTAAACTGGTGCAATTATCACTCTTCAGACTCTGAACACGAAGATCTCACATCCTCATTGATTGATTCAATCATCTTTAACCGTTCATTGTAACATACATTATCATTGTTGTCCACAACATCATACAATTTAAGTACTTCCAAAATCACTAAATCAGGAGTGTAAGACATGATGTTCTTGTGTACACGGGATTTTACAAGTCTGTGATTTAAACCGAGAAATAGAATCTTTCGCGGGATTTTACTAAAATCAAGACCAAACCGTTAAGCAATGACCCATGGAACGTGTTAAGATGACTGATGGATCGACACAATGATAGACAATTGTGTGTTAGGACTTATGATTGTTTGTCGGATTAGCAGAGATGTTGTTTGGTTGAGATTTGGATTGGTTGATGCATGATTTTACGGAGAAATTTAGGTCTAAAAACTTAAAAACCTCAATAACTTCCTTTCGGAGGGGATTTGGGCCTCAAAAAATTTTGTTTCACGACTTTGTCGTGAAACCTCACCATATTCAGGCTGTTCCGCTCGTTTTGACTGGTATTTCGCTAAAAACGGAGTTACGGATAAAAAATTATGGCCGTTTGAAGTTTTGACGTAAAAAGTCAACTTTTGGTCAAACCGCAGAGTCAAAACGCAACCTGGACAAACCGCTTCAGCAAGCAAATCACTTAAAACAGACAAATCGCTCAAACCAACAAATCGCTTAACAATCAACTCGCTTAAATACACAAGTCGCTTCAAAAGACAAGTCGCTTGATTGACAAATGGCTAGAATGACAAGTTGCTAGATTGACAAATTGCTAGAATGACAAGTCGCTAGAGTGACAAGTTGCTAGAAAGCCAAGTCGTTGGAGGGACAAATCGCTAGAGAGACAAGTCGCTAGAGTGACAAGTTGCTAGAAAGCCAAGTCGCTGGAGGGACAAATCGCTAGAGAGAAGTCGCTAGAGTGACAAATCGCTAGGAAGACAAGTCGCTAGTGACAAATCGCTAGACAAAAGAGTACGTCCACTACCTTGTCCTTTTTGTCGCTTTGTCTCAAAAGACAAATCGATAAGTACACAAATCGCTTCACAAAACACAGACAAGTCGCTTTATCGTAGGGACAAATCGCTACGAAGAAAGTTAGTACGAGGCACAAGTCGCTAGCATGAAATATTCAAAAAAACACCACTTTTCAATCCAAAAACAACCCAACCACGCTGATTCAAGCCTTCCAAATCAAAACCTAAGCACTTATAATAATTCTAAACACAAAAGTACAATCAAAATCCAAACTTTAACACTAGAGATGATCCAAATGATGCAGATAACTCTAAACTCTTTCAAATCCAAAAACTATATAAAACCACTAGCAATCCAAGAACATGTAAGATGAATGATCAAACCATGGCTCTTGATACCATTTGTAACATATTGGATTTCACAAACACACAAACAATCAATACAATGGGGCGTACACTATGATGAGTTTAGAGAGAGAAAGTGGAAGATGGGAGCCTTACTAGAGAGAGAAAGTAAACAAAAGAAAGAAGGTTGGATTGAGTGAAAGGTCCAACCCTCTACCTTGGGAGGTAGAGGGTATTTATAGTTACATACTAAACGTCCTCCTTCGGACTGTGGATCAGGCATACATTGGGTAAAGACCCGTCCTTCCTCCACGGTGTTACACTAAACTAATAACTAAGCTATCAACTAACTAATTGACTACTTAATAACGTAAATAATGATATGTCTACGAGCTAACTTATGCTAGATTATATTTGGGGTGACCGACACATCACTATGGAATTTCCAATTCCTAACAAATCTTTTCCATTTTTAAGTTATTCTCAATATATTTTATCCTTTTTACATTTAACGGTCGTTAGTCATTTCCGTTAATACTTAACGATCGTTATTCGGGTTTTGTGTAATAATTAATCATAATCAGTTTACATTAACTTTAATTCTCATTTGCTAATGTGTGCAATCCCGTGGTCACGAGTTCGAATCCGGACATGCACGGTTTTATAAATATATACATATTCCAACATATCAGGAGTTATATTCTAACCTATGTTCAAAATATTTTTTTGAGCGACTTGAGTTTACTACTGAAATTTAGCTCGAAACTAGAAAATACTGCAGAAAATTAATTACTCTGGTTACAAATTGTATCAAAATGCGCTTTTGAGTAAAACAGTATTAACTTCAACATATTTAAGCATAAGTAATCGATTCAATTTAACCATTTTATTTTTTTTATCTTTTTTAACAAAAGCAAGAAAAGTTATCATCTTATCTTACTCTTATATAATACATATATGTTTTTATTTTAAAATTTTAAGACTCGGTGTAATAAGATCCCCTAGGCGATTTTCATCTCTCTTGTCACCTCAACTTTCTCTCTCTTAAACTATTTCATGACCAACTTGGTGTAATAAGTCGACCCACACCACAAAAAACATACCTCACAAAAATACATTTTAAATAAAAGGGGAATGAAGAAACATATTTTTGTTCTTGATGGTTGAATTGTTGATCTTGGGGTGATTCTTGGTTCTAGTGGTGTTAATTAATCTCAATCGATATTTAGGGTTTGTAAGTCAAAACCCTAAAAATAAGATGGTTTTATTGATGTTACTTGTGTTAGCTTGTTGCTAGTCTAATTTTAAGTCAACAGTGAGAAACATGTAATGCAATTGTGTTAGGATGGATTTTAGGATCTTTGTCTCAAGAGTTGTATTTTGGTAAGGTCTTTTCTGAAGTTGTTGCTGATGTCTGGACTGAATTGCAAGAGACTTGTGACAAAATAGATGGTTCTGTTATTTTTATTTTGATGCATAAAATTAATGTGTTGAAACAAGGTGATTTGTTTGTTCATAATGTAGAATATTGTGATTGATTGATTAGAATCCCAAAACCGGGATATACAAATACAAGAGAAACCTTAGGAGATCATGGGCTTTAGCCCGATCATAAAGTAACAGGCCTACATATACAAATACATAATATTATGCAAATACATAATACTAACACACCCCCGCAGTTGGAGCGGGAGGACACCGAACACTCAAACTGGAGCGAAATTCCTCAAATAAAACTGAAGGCATTCCCTTAGTGAAGATATCCGCAAACTGATAGCGTGAAGGGACATGAAGAACTCTGACTTGACCTGCAGCCACCAAATCCCGAACAAAATGAATTTCAATTTCGATATGCTTGGTTCGTTGATGTTGAACCGAATTAGAGGACATGTAGACTGCACTAACATTATCACAGTATACAAGCATAGCTGAAGACACCGGAGTATGTAGCTCTCGAAGGAGATTCCACAACCAACAAGTCTCTGCAACGGCATTGGCAACCCCACGATAATCTGCCTCAGCACTGGAACGCGAAAGTGTCGGTTGGCGCTTAGAGTAAGTTGTTGCCAATACATACAGCATCAGAATATGCAACCAATGAAGTAGTAGAAGAAGAATACAACTGTAACCCGTAATCCAAAGTACCTCGAATATACAGGAAAATCCGTTTGAGAGCAGAGAAATGAGACTCTCGCGGATCATGCATATGAATACACACCTGCTGGACAACATAAAAAATATCAGGGCGAGTAAATGTGAGATACTAAAGTGACCCTGCAAGACTCCGATATAATGTGGGAGCAATTACCAAAGCCCCACCATCCCCTAGTTTAGACTCAGTGTCAACCGGAGTCCGACTAGAATTATAATCAACCATGTGAGCGCGCTCAAGAATCTCAGTAGCTTACTTGCGTTGAGTTAAAAACATTCCTGAAGAGTCACGTGTAACAGATATACCCAAAAAATAATTTAGTGATCCCAAATCTGTCATAGAGAACTCCTTATGCAAAGACGCAATAATACGCTGTAGTAATCCATCAGAAGAAGCAGTTAGTACAATATCATCAACATACAATAAAAGATAAGCAGTGTCAGTCCCCTGACGATAGATAAACAAGGAGGAGTCACAACGACTATGAGTACATCCAATCCCAAGAACGTAGGTAGCAAAGCGTTGAAACCAAGCCCGAGGAGCTTGTTTCAACCCATACAGTGATCTGCGTAACAAAAAGACATAATCCGGATGCTCAGTATCTCAAAAACCAGGAGGCTGGTGCATGTAAAAAGTCTCAGCTAAATCCCCGTGCAGAAAAGCATTCTTAACATCAAGCTGGTGAACCAACCAATGTCTAGAAGCAGCCAAACTGAGAACTGTCCGTATAGTGCCAGGTTTAACAACTGGGCTAAAAGTCTCATCAATATCAACTCCCTCTATCTGAGTGCTACCATTCGCGACAATGTGAGCCGTGTAGCGACTGAGGGTACCATCTGCCAAATACTTGTGATGAAACAACCACATACACCGAACAATATTGGTGTCCGTAGGACGCGGTACAAGAATCCAAGTGTTGTTTTTTTATAAGAGCATTAAATTCATCATACATAGCATTTAGCTAATTTGGATCGTGGAAAGCAGCATTATAGGATCGAGGTAAAGGGGAAACCAAAGATACATGACAAGCGTAACGAGGATTGGGACGGGTAGTCCCGACACAAAAGCGTGTAACCATGGGATGAACCAAAGCCGTGGTCGGGTTAGGGTTAGCAATAGGGAGAGTTTGGGAAATGGAAACGGGGGCAGTAGGCTGTATAGGAGGGTCGGTAATATGTGGGGAGGGAAGTATATTTGGGGATGCCACAGGGAGAGAAGGTGGTGATTCTCGTACGGGTGAAATGGGTGAAGTGGGTGGTTCAGGAACAGTTGGTTGTGAGGAGGTATTGGGTGTTGGGGTGAGTTTTATGATGTTGGAAATGATATTGGAGGAAACAGCCAAAAAGTCGTAAGATGGTTTCACAGTTGGTGCGGTGGTACCAAATGGAAAAACTGTCTCATCAAAGGTTACATGGCGAGATATAATGATTTTGTTAGTGTTTAGGTCTAAGCAACGGTAGCCACGATATTTAGTGGCATGCCCCAAAAATATGGATGGTGTGGCTCGGGCTGCGAGTTTGCGGTCAGCATCAATGTGAGGGTAACAAAGACACCCAAAAACACGTAAAATACTGTAATCAGGTGTTGTGCCAAACATGCGTGTAAATGGAATTTCATTGTCTATTGCACGGGAGGGTAAAATATTTAATAGGTAAACGACCATGTTGAGGGCTTCGATCCAATAGTTTGGGGGTAGGTGGGCTTGAAAAAGCAAGGTGCGGATAAGGTTGTTAATGGTGCGAATCATCCGTTCAGATTTACCATTCTATTAAGAGGTGCGAGGGCAGGAGAAACGAAATTGTATCCCATTGTTGTTAAATAATTGATGAAAATCATGGTTGTCAAATCCACCACCATGGTCACACTGAAAAGACTTGATTTCACGATTAACTTGAGTTTTGATAAAGTTGCGAAATAATGTGAATTTGGACAAAACATCAGATTTATGTACTAACGGATAAACCCATACAAACTGAGAATGATGATCCAAAAATATAACATAATATTTAAAACCAGACAGACTCGGCATTGGGGAAGCCCATAAATCCGAGTGAACAATATCGAAACAAGTTTGAACTAAAGTAGATGAACTAACAAATGAAAGTCGCACGTGTTTGCCAAGCTGACAAACATGACAAAGCACGGGAGATTTTTCTTTATTACATGAAATAGAATTTTTAGAGATAACACGACGCAACACTTTGCGTTGATGCCGCATATACTGACTTGTGAGGTAGGCTTGAGGAATGAGAGAAGGCTTGGTGACAGGGTAGAGGTCGCCAGTGCTATCACAACGGAGCAACAATTGACGGGTTTGAAAGTCCTTAACAGAAAAACCAAAAGGATCAAATTCAACAGTGCAATAATTTTCACCTACAAATTGACGCACAAAAATTATGTTTTTAACAATATGAGGAGTGATTAGAACATTATTTAGGTGAAGAGGTCGAAAAGGAGTCGGTAAAATGCTATGTCCAGAGTTGGTGACGAGAATAGTGTGTCCGTCACCAACTGCAACATATGAATAAATACACGAGTTAAATACATCACTACGATTATTGACCGAGTCATTTAGATGAGATGACGCACATGTATCCATATTCCAATTTCCAGGAGCGGGTTCATGAAGGGTGGGAGTGGCAAATGCATGTGGCAAAATAGTTTCGTGACCCGAAACGGCCCCTAAAGATCCACACGGAGCTTGCTGAACTGTCGTAGGAAACTGAACTATCAAACCAAGTTGAGCCGGTGCAGGTCCAAGAATACCGGCGGTGTTATGTTGAACCAGAGCAGAAAACTGAACCTGTGCTGTGGACTGACCCAGGTAGGTGGCCTGGGGTTGCTGAACCGTCGGGTAATGCAAAAACTGAACCTGCGCTGTGGACTGTCCAGGGTAGGTATGAACTGTTGGTTGGCCTGTCAAACCATAAAGAGAGGGGTTCACGTACTGTGTTGAAACTGAGGGGCCAGATTGTACGGTTGGGTGTCCAAAACCTTGTGGACTGGCATAAAACGTAACAGGAGGCGTGGGTGTAGAAATACTATTGTGTCCATGCAACTGAGGAATACTATTGGACCCATGGTATCCCATTTTTGCTAAAAAGTGTTGCAATGTTTGCAAATCATTAGAGGATAAAGTATTGGTTGATGGTTGGTGTTGAGGAGGACCACTACCATGCACACCATTGTGCAAAAATTTGCACGAGGCACTAAATCGACAAGATCCTTTGCTCCAATTTAGACACGGCTTGTGAACTTTTTCCATCGAGGAAGATGAGTGGTGAGTGTTGGAACCGGTGTTGGCCAATAACACCATTGGTGAGGATGATGTTGAATCGGACAAGGTGTCTTGAACACGAGCCTTTAAACGCATTTCCTCCGTGGTGAGCATGGACCTAACCATTTTGAGATCGGGAAAGGGATCCCGATGAGCAATTATGGTGGCCACGTTATCATACCTTGCAGGAAAACCTTCTAATGCAAATGTCACCACATTGTCATCATCTAAACCCGAGCCAAGGCTATTCAATATTGTTACAATGGATTCGATTTTTCGAAAATACGCATTAATGCCCATATCACCGAGTTTCAAGGATCGTAACTCCGCTTTCAAAGCAATGGAGCGGGTCCATTTTTTGTCGGAAAAGATCGCGGCTAGAGTATGCCTCTTTAGCCTTTTTTTAGGGTTTTCAACGACTAACCGTTGTTGAAGTGTTTTAGAGACAGTAACAAAGATCCAAGAAAGGAGAATTGAATCAATTTTCAACCACTCAACATCATGAGGAGAAGAGGTGCTTGTGGTTGCATCGTGTCCACTCTTGGTTTCCAGGTGGTCCAAGAGAAGGTTTCTGTGACAAAAGTGGGTGAAGAAGTACACCCATGATGAGTAATTCATCTCATCCACGTCAAGTTGAACAAGGATGATGTTGTTGAGATTAGTGATTGCCATTAATTTATCGGAGAGAAGAATAGCGGGTTGTGAGGGAGGATCGATGATAGTCATGGTTGAGAGGGATCGAGTATAGAGACAGAAGGATCGACTGAAGAATGGTTGAGAGGGATCGAGTATAGAGACAGAGGTTTGTGAGGGAGATGCGACTGAAGAATTGAGCAGCAGAAGTTAGGGTTTGTTTTTAGGAGAGGCTTAATTCTACTGATACCATGTAGAATATTGTGATTGATTGATTAGAATCCCAAAACCGGGATATACAAATACAAGAGAAACCTTAAGAGAACATGGGCTTTAGCCCGATCATAAAGTAACAAGCCTACATATACAAATACATAATACTGTACAAGTACATAATACTAACCCATAATTCCTATCATAAGCTTAATTCTTTGTGAGGAGAATTTGATATTCTTACTTTGTTGTCTACTTGTACTTATGGTGCCAGTGCTGGTAATGTAAAACATAATCAGTTAATTAGACTTTTGAAATTTCTTATGGGATTGAATGATGTTTATCATCATGTCAGGAGTAACTTGTTAGCTGAAGATCCTTTACCTGATGTAAAATATGATTTTGCTAGTCTTCAACCTGGTAATGTGTCTGCTATAGTTCAACTTGCTACTTTTGTTGCTAAGTATAATAATGATTTTCAAAAAAGAATCAATAATAATAGCAATAATAACAGAGGTCCTAATCCTAATCTTTTTTATAAGGATTGTGGTATGATTGGTCAAACTATTGAAAGGTTTTATGAATTGGTTGGCTATCCTACTGGTTTAAAAGAAATCCAAATATGTCAAAATAGTCCGGTGGTAATAAAAATTGATAAGATCGTTTATAAGCTCAGCTAGGGATCAATAACAAAGACTAATAACATGCACAACGGAATAAACTAATCAATTCTTTGTTATTGAACAAGGTTTTCATTCACTAACACTAACTAATCTTAGACGTTTATAGGAACACGTCTAGATAACTAAACTACTAACTAAACTAATAACCTAGGCGTTTACAGGACTATACGCCTAGGACACACACACACCTTTAAGTCGACTACATCTTGGAAGACTTCTATTAAACCTACACCTATGTCCTCTTTATATACTAGAGGATTAGGGTTTACAAAATACTACAAAGGACTAATAAATAAAACTTCTTTTGCAAGCAAGTCCTTCCATCTTTTTGTAGGTTTCCTTCTTGTCGTATTAAGTCCTTGTTGTTTCATTCTTTTTGTCTTATCAACACAAACGATAATTCCCAACAATCTTCCCCTAGTTCATAATGACAAAACCATTCTTGAACAAACTTCCCTAGACAAAGTAGAGAAATTGAGATCAGGGATCTTACCATGAATGAAACAAGTATGTCTTCCTTTGTCTTCCCCTTAATCCATGCCATGCCACTCAAACATCTCTTCCCCTTTTTGTTATTATCCAAATAGGGAACGTATGCAAATAATGATCTTGACTACCACGAACCAATATCATACTTCCAATCTAAGCCGTCCAATGTTTCGAATTGCCCTCCATGAAGAACACCAAAATGCTTACTAAAAATGAATCCAAAACAGTAGAAAACTCCAACTAGCAGTAGTAATAATGATTAACAGTAATAAATATCAAACACTTCCCCTTGAGTGGTGCATGAACATCAAATGATTCTTCAAATCTGTAAGCTCCTTGTAATGATCACTTGTGAAGAAAACCAAATATAACGAATTTGATGAAGAACTAAAATAACCCAAACTTTTGTCTTATGTCTTGCACTATAGATGACATCGAACATATACAACCTATGTATAGGGAGACCACAATCCCTTGACGAAAACCTTCATCTACTATTCGTCAATTCGTTGTCATAATCATTGAAGCATGAACAAGTTACCTTAAAAGTAGCTATGATCCTTTTAAGATATGATAAAACACGTATCCAAGTAATTCCACTTCACCTTCAAAGAAGTGATAAAGAATCGTCTTCATAATCAATTATGCAATAAATCCAAATCCCAGCCTTTTAAAACCTTTAAGAACATATTCCAAATTTTCTTGTGTGTGTGAACCAAAATCTCAATCTGTGTGTGTCGCCAAAATCCATAACAATTATTATGCTCAACTTCCCCTCAATACCAAAACAAGCCTATTATATTAGAGACCCATGATCCCACCATAAAAAATATACCAATAATACTCCACTGATGACAATTGAATCTTCACTAATGTCGAACAAGTAGTAGCAGTACTTTAAAACAAAGAGCAGTACTTTCAACTTATACGGGCAGAGCAGTACTTTTACAAGAACGAGCAGTACTTTCAAGAAAGAGCAGTACTTTTAAGGATAAACAACAGTACTTTGAGCAATTTAGGGTTTCAACAGCAGTACGTTGAGTATAAACAGCAGTACTTTGAGTAAACAGCAGTACTTTGTCAGCAGCCATATTCGACAGCCTGTAACTTTTGCATAAAAGTTCAGATTGACGATCCCTCTGGTGGAAAGTTAGATGGCTATATAGAGAACGTCCACCTACAATTTTGTCACGATCCAACGGTTAACGAAAAAGTTATGATCGTTTCAAAACAGTGTTGTAGTAACCTTACGAAATTTTTTCAGTTTCTGCAGCAGACTTCGACAGCTTATAACTTTTGATTGAGAGCTCTAATTGACAATCGCTCCGGTGAAACCTTAGACGGATATACTGAGATGCACCAGCAAACATTGTAGCTCGATCCAACGGTTCAAGAAAAAGTTATGCCCTCTTGAAAACAGCCCTGCAGAAAGATACGAAAATTTGTAACAACTTCGAATTTTGCATCTTTTCATCGAAAAACCTTGTATATCCCTATATCAAGAGCTCCCTGCTCTGATACCAATTGATAAGATCGTTTATAAGCTCAGCTAGGGATCAATAACAAAGACTAATAACATGTACAACGGAATAAACTAATCAATTCTTTGTTATTGAACAAGGTTTTCATTCACTAACACTAACTAATCTTAGATGTTTATAGGAACACGTCTAGATAACTAAACTAATAACCTAGGCGTTTACAAGACTATACTCCTAGGACCCACACACACCTTTAAGTCGACTACATCTTGGAATACTTGTATTAAACCTACACCTATGTCCTCTTTATATACTAGAGGATTAGGGTTTACAAAATACTACAAAGGACTAATAAATAAAACTTCTTTTGCAAGCAAGTCCTTCCATCTTATTGTAGGTTTCCTTTTTGTCGTATTAAGTCCCTGTTGTTTCATTCTTTTTGTCTTATCAACTCAAACGCATAATTCCTAACAAAAATTTCAATGGTAGTGCAGAAGAAACTAAGGTTGTTTCTACCCCATTTGGTTCTAGTACAACTTATACAAATGAGCAGACGATGAAGCTTTTGAGCCTAATAAATGAAAAACCATTTGCAAGTGCCACTTCTAGTATGGTAGGCATGAATACCAATAATTTTAATGGTAATGTGTTTTTTAATCTTCATTTTCAAATATTTTTTCAACTCGGTCTAAGTCTTATGTGTATAACGTGTCTTTGGGTAGGATCATTGATTATGGAGCCAACCTGCACATGACCGTGTCCACAAAAATTATGTTTAACATTGTTGATATTTCTGGTTTGCAGTTAAATATTGGTCACCCTAATGGTACTTTAGCTCATATTAAAGCTACTGGTAATCTCAAATCAACTTATAATGTTGTTTTGTTTGATGTGCTAGTTGTGCATGAATATTGTGTTAGTTTATTATCTGTGCATAAAATGATTAGAGATGGCAAGATTTTTGTTGGTTTTGATAAGCATAAATGTTATATTAGGGACTTGAAACTCGGCAAAATTGTGGGGACTAGTAGTGAATCTAGTGGTGTATACTTGTTTGATGTGAAAGAAAACGGTAAGTTTAGTTTTTGGGCGTCTAATTCTACTTATGTGTGTCATGTGTCAAAATAAAGGTGGCACTCTAGGTTAGGTTATCCTTCTGATCATGCAATGTCTGTTATTGATATTAAAAAAAAAAACTTGGTTTTAGTAAAATAGTTAATGTGTCATCTTGTGATATTTATTACAAGGCTAAACAAACAAGAGAACATTTTTCTTTGAGTGATCATAAATCTACTACTCTAGGTGAATAAGTTCATCATGATGTATGGGTCCATATAAGGTTGCTAGCAAAAAGTGTAGAATCTGGTTATAAAATTTATAAACAAGATATACCAACAATTTATACTAAACACAACGGGTCAGTGGACCCTTTCGCGTGTAGAATACTTGTGGTAAGTCCCGTCGAACACAAGAATTTTATTATTTTCAATAAGCTTAAGCGAATTTTTGGTTACTCTCAACATGTAACAAGAGTTGGAGTTTTTGGTATTTGCAACTTATGATTGAAAATAAACTTACCAATGGATTTCTAAAAGAAATACGCGAATGACTTTGTTTGTGAAAACTATTTGATTTAAACAATACTTGCTTGGTCTATGATCTTTATTCAGGGTATTAACAATTTTATAACTATGGTTGATAAGGCAATTACGGGTAATAAGACTAGTGCAACCTAATCCTATGTCTTGGACTCTTAGAAATATCCACAATTCCCATTGAAATCGTGTCACCAAAGACAAATTAATCGATTTATGACTTAATTTATTACTCAACTCACATCAAAGTAAAACAATTTCAAGTTTCCTCTAAACCAAAACTTATTATCAATCACGTTTGAGTTTTGTAGTTTTATCATTAAGTCCACCTTACTTCCGCATGCATGGAAGAATTACGCATAAACAAGAAATTGAAACAAATATTCTAATGTAATACTTCTGTCATTAACATCATACAATTCATCAATAGTGGTAAATCAATGAATAAAAACTACAACACAAATGAATCTTTGATTAAACATAAAATCATTCAACCAAATGTTTATAAAACCACAACAGCCATAGTTGTAATTTAATCGTCCTAGAAAGTATATGAAAACTTATCCAACAATCATGTTTGAAATAAATAAATAAAAGATTAAGATCAAATTACTCACAAAGAATCGAAAGTCTTGACGATGATGATGATGATGATATGAGTAACTGTTAGCCTCGCTTTTTATAAAGATAACGTCACTTACGTGAATTGGACTAAATGCGTAGTATACTTTGCCCTTAGGGACTAGTATCGTGTTAGTGGCAAAGATGTAGCATGACTGAGCCTATAAATACCCCTCATGACTCTCCATGAGGGGTGAGGTGAATCATTTGTATTTTGTATTGTTTTCATTTAATCAAGTTTCCTTTTGTTTTCTCCTCCCTCTCTCTACTTTCTCTCTCAAGAAAGATGAATCACTTCATCTTCTTCCACCAACCTAGACCTCCCAAAACCACATAAATCATATAGTATTTTCGGTCCTAACAAGTGGTATAGAGCCATGGTTATGTTTTGATGATTTATGTTGGTTTTTGATACATGTTTTAAGCTGTTTTGGTACTATATTTGTGGGTCGGAAATTTTTTTTCCGTATTTTGTGGTAAACAGTTTTGTATACATGTTTGTGTATCCTTCTTTTTGATCAACAAGTCATCTGGTCCATCAAAGTTTATATCTGTCTTGTGTCTCTTTTTGGTCCAAGTCACTTACTATATTCATTTTTGTGACTTTTTGTACCAAACATGTGAAAGTTATGTGGTCAAAAGGTCTCGTCTTGTGGTCAAAATGGGCAAACAATGAATATTCAATATGCTTTTTCTGGGTTTCTTATGAATCTGGTCGGAAAATATGGTCGGAAAACTCGCCGGAAAAAAGTCAAAGGGTCAAAACCCTAAACTTACGCATAAGGACTTTTACGCGTATGGAATACGCGTAAAAACTAGGCTACGCATAAGCTTTTACGCTTAAACTCTTCTTCAAAAATATTACGCATAACTGTGAAGTTATGTGTAGGAATTATTACGCGTATATTTTCTATGCATAAGCCTATGCTTACGCATAAGCTAGACCCTGTTTACACATAAGCAGCACAGTTTTACGCATAAGTTTTTAGAAGAACGAAGTTACGCGTAAGAACTGAAATGAGAAAGAAAGATACGCGTAAACCGACCACGACCCACAACTATACCAAATATCAGACTCAAGTGACTTCAGGTTAACATCATCATCAGTCCATGTACTTAAGAAATGAAAATGAATCCTATATCATTCCCTTTTCTCAATCACAATTTCTACAGCACCTATCCTATCCCAACATCAACTCCATCTCAATACCATGACTCATAACAGTAAACATAAACAACTCTTATCTCAGATTGGATTCAATTTTTTTTTGCAACCTTTTTCAAGATTGTTGTAATTGAACCGTTATCCTCATTGATCTATTACTTGTGAAGCTTAGCTTCATTTATTTCCGAATCGTTAAAGATAGTTTAATAACAAGCATGTTATAAGCTTCTCTTACTTCTTTCAGACCTCAATTAAACAATCTCAACGCCAAATCAAAAGATAACCTACCTGAGACCCTTCGAAAGGATCTTGATGTCGAAACCTTGTGTTCATCATGGGTTAATGCTTAGGTTATGAATGAAATCAAGAGAGTGGCTTTAATATTTGTGTATATTCGGAGTGAAGATGATGACTGAATGAGCCGTGATGTTAATTTTTTTTATGGTGACTGTTTGGTATGTGGGAAATGACGGGGGCGGAGTAAAAATATTATGTGTTTAGGGTTCACACAAATGTCACTATTAATATACCGGATATGGATCAGATTTTAGATGGATCGGGTTCTATGGCTGATGAAATGGGCCGAACGGATTTCCTTCTTTTTGATTGGGGCGCTCGTGTCTTATTGGATCAAATGGATTGGGTTGTGGTGATTATATTGTGACTCAAATATATCAAATAAAATTGTGATTCAAATTTTTTTTACAAAAAGTTGGATACAAATTTTATTATTTGATATACAAGAGCGGTATTTTGGTATGGTAAAATTTTCACGAGAGGATACAAATTCACGGCTTGAACGAAGATCTGAAAAATGACTACGGGGTTTTTGTACGGTATTATTGACGCAAAATTGAAGTGACGTTTCACGGGTGAACTTCATTATCTTTGAGACGTTGTTGGCTGATTGCAAGTCTCAAGATAACTTGTTGGGGTATTACTGTCACTTTAAGTGATTTTGAATTGACAATCTGATTATAACTGATGTAAGGAGTTACGTTGTAGTGCTCACAGTGTGTAACCATCATTTTAAGGAGTTACGTTGCAGTGCTCAGTGTCACACGACGTTGTGGATTGTTCAAAAATTTAGAACAAGCAGTAAGTCACAAAGTTGGGATGTTTACTTCCTTTTCAAGTTAGTCGTATCGGGTTTTCTCCATATGTGGTCATTACTATTAGCCAGTGAATTCAAAAGAGGTTCGTTTTCAGGTTGGTTTGAGAGAATTATTGAGAGTACTTTTGCGACATATTCTCACAGAATTTTGATCAAGCTATAATGTTAATATTGCATCAAGAAAAAGGTAATACGGCATGTACGCTACATTATGATGATTCCGATTGCTCGCAACCATCAGGAGGGAGAAATTGGTATTTCCTCTTCTGTAATTGGATTACGAAGGGATTTGTGCTTAAGACCGAAGAAGGAGAAGTAGTGTGTGTACATCGGGGCTTTTTACCAACTTGGATGCAATACAAAGTGAGTTATGTTGTTACGATGTTCCCAGAACGACAACCATTGTGCTAGAAGAGTCTACTTTCTCCAATGCGTGTTGGAAGAGTGTTGTCGGTTCAGGAGGGAGCATAAGAAAGAAAAGGGTCACTAGTTAGGAGGGAGTAATAACCTAACTAGACCGTTGCAGTTAAAGTTCAGCGCTACAAGGATTTGTGCCGTCAGCGCCAAAGATCAATGCCGATATCGTCGGAAGATAGAACTTCAAGTTTGCCTCAGTGTCTAGACTACAGAGACTCTGCGCTTCAACAAAGTCAACATTGTTCATTACTATTGTAATTTACTTTGTTTTGTATTTATAGGTCTCATTGTAACCATTCACGTGTGACGATATCTTGGAGGGAGATTGTTAGCCTCGCTTTTTATAAATATAACGTCACTTACGTGAATTGGACTAGATGCGTAGTATACTTTGCCCTTAGGGACTAGTATCGTGTTAGTGGCAAAGATGTAGCATGATTGAGCCTATAAATACCCCTCATGACTCTCCATGAGGGGTGAGGTGAATCATTAGTATTTTGTATTGTTTTCATTTAATCAAGTTTCCTTTATTTTCTCCTCCCTCTCTCTACTTTCTCTCTCAAGAAAGATGAATCACTTCATCTTCTTCCACCAACCCAGACCTCCCAAAACCACATAAATCATATAGTATTTTTGGTCTTAACAGTAACCCTTGCTTCAGTATTCGTTCTTGAATATCTGATCTATTGGATTGGTATTTTTAGGGATTGGACATGTGAATTCCCTAGAGAAAAATGATGTTTTGATGTGTTGTGGTGGCATGTAAAAATTACAGTAGGTTAGTGTTAGGAACCTTTAACAATCCATTTCACACAATAATATGGTATGGTGACTTGAGATAAATGATGCGTTTTTAGAGAGATAAAGGAAAGAACATGAAACTATATTTCATAAGGAAAAACACACACTTACACACTCAAGCACACCCCTCAAATGACACATTTGAGAGGTATTTATACTCTCATACAAAACACCCTAATGGGCTTGGCATGGGCTTGGATTGGGTTGGATTGGATAATAACTTACATAAGGCTAGCTTAATTTAACTACTAACCATTTAGCTTAGCCAGATCCACGAGCCCATTGACTATTCTAGTACGATATCTAAAACACGTTACAAAGTTCCTAAACGTGAATGACCATCACTTCAATTAATTATTATTAAGGTAAACAATCTCCCCCTAAGGGGTGGTCATTCAAAAGATGCTCCACTTGGTAAAGTCTTTGATTTTCTCGAGCTTGAACTTTGTGTGTAGACATATAATAGTCTTGATTTTCGTTCCTTCATGCTTTGTGAGCAGTTAATGGTGTTGTCTGTCGTTTGTCAACTTCTTTGGGATAGGTGTCTCCACGTCTTTCTCCACCATGCTCACACTTCTTTTTGACTTTGAATTTCCAATGATGAAGTTCTCTTGTCTTTAAACTTTGTAGATTCTTTGACATTGACGAAGAATCATCTTTAACTTTGCATTGCCTTTGATTTTGATGAGAACTTTCATGAGATGCTGTTGGTATGAGCATGGGAAGATGGTGCGATCTTTCCTCCAAGTAACAATCATCAGTCCCTGCATGAATATGTTAGTTGAAAACACCAATCGATCATTGTGGACTTTTCTTAAAGAATTGACCACTACAATTGTTTTACTGATGAATGTCTTGATTCCATTCACCTTGGTCGGGCGAATCAGCCGTTCTAATCCCATAAGGGACAGTTGGCATTACATTGAATAAATTCAAGTAACGACCCTCATCTTCAGGATTTGATTCGTGAAAGGAATCTCCTTAGCGGGATTTCTAGCGCTAACAAGTTCGAATGTCGAGGGTGTTAACAGCATATTGTGAAAACACATCTCTAATTATTACAAAGGCTGTTCCTAAACTGGAGGCCCTCAAGAAGGCTAACACGATAGAACAAAGTATATCTACAATTCAGGTAAGTCGATGAAGTACACCGAAGCATCACTTCACGATTGTAGACCGTTTGAGACACACTAAGCGTAATCCATCAAGAATTACCGAAGTGACCTGCTGTCAGGGCTGTTTGATGTTGACCCTGGAAGGAGTTTCCATTCAATCACCGAGGATCACAATTGTGAATCCTCTCATAAATGTTCTGGCAGATTGCTAAGATCTGCGTAGGACTCTAGAATATATCACTTGTGTTCTTATTGATGAACAACAAATGATGAAATGTCAAGTGTTCCTATGAGATCTTTTTATGAATCTCGTGGCTCTAGACTCAATTAGTGCGTTTTGGTTTTCCTAAGCGGAGACTAGGGAGAGGGTCTCCTTCTTCAATACCAACAATCTCTAAGAGAAAGTCGATAGATTACGTAGGGTTCCTTGTGAGAATGAAACAAATCCTTTTGAGAGGAATTGAGTGGCAAGAAGGTTTAGTGCAGTGCGTCACTGGGTCCATGACGTCTTTGTCTTCAATACCAGTGTCATCCATGTGACAACCAGTAGAAGATGAATTGAACCCGGTTTTTTCCCTAAGGTTGATATGGAGGGCTATTTATTTTCACCCTTTTTCATTTCATTTCTTTTTAATTCTTCAACCCCTTCTTTCTCCTTTCTCACATTACTCATTTTTTCAATCATACCTAAGGACTTCTAGGTCTAAACTATTGGTGATGTCCTTGGGTAGATCCCTCCGGCTCTGGCGGATCATAGGATGAATTTTCCTATCCTTAGTCACCTTATAACTGCATGACTATCCTACGTTGCCATAAAACCATTTTCTTGAAAATCTCTCAAAGTGTTTATGAATGAAAACCTGTTTGGAACACTTCAAGAGTTTTATATTTTCAGAAACACTCCCCCTTCACATGTGCTTATATTGTTTTAACTTAAATCTGCACAGTGAGGGTAGAGTTTGCACTTTTGAATTGATCAGCTCATGATAGACAATTCCCCATGAGACACGGGTACGTTGCTTAGTTAAAGAGATCCATTGTCAGCTTTTAGGTTACAACTAACTTGAAGTTGTTAGCTCTCCTCGAATAAGGAGGCTAGACCCGTCAAAGTGCATGTCTATCACGAGTTTCTCGAAATGGTACATTATTGACTTTGATTTCTCGTCAATTCATTGGTTTCAATTGAGTCGAGCTCTTTTGAGATTCAAACAACGATCATTAAACCTTTTTGATCACATTTTAATCACGTTTCTCCCCCTCAAAAATAGCATATCTATGATGTTTTTGAAACAAAATGATTAAAAGATATGTTTTTCGAAAAGCATTTGGAGAGAAACTGATTTAGCATGAATTTTGGAATAATTTTGGTTTAATACTCCCCCTTAAAGAAAGCATATTTTTCATACATAAAATTTAGAATCAATTAAGGGTTTAGATGGAGTTATCTTGGTAAAAAATGTGAGAGATTTTGAAAACTCTTTTTGAAAATTTTTGAATCAATGGTACGCAAGATGAAGATTTTAAAAAATCTTTTGAAGATATTGAAGAAGAATTATCTTCATTTGTTTTAGGATAAGTGCTCGATATTTATGAAAATCGATTTTTCGTAGCACTTCCCTTTCTTTAAAGATCGGGTTGCAAGCGGAAATACTTACAAGCCATTATGTTTTTAGGAAAAGTGCTTTGAAAATATTTAAAACCTTTGTTTGGATAAGCACTTTCCTTTCTTTGAAGTGCGGGTCCTGAACTGATGTGTCCAGAAGCCATTATTTTGAAGTCCGGGTTTCGTACTGAAATATACAAAAGCCATTATTGAAGAAATTTTGAGAATCGACATGTTTTAGAAAACATTTAAAGAACTCTCGCTCAAGCATCTGTACATGTCCGTATCATTGTTAAATGACATTTCTAGAAATGTACAGAATATCGATTATACGAGAGACACGTCGTGGGAAGAATATTTTGGGATTTTTTGAAATTTTATAATGTTTTTGTATTTTTTGAAAAGATTCTATTTTTATATTTTGATTTTGATTTTATAAAAGAAATGGAAAATCAAAAATAGACGATTGAAAGAATGAAGAAAAAGAGTTTACAGAATTGGAACCCTCTGATGAGCTGGGTTATGAGATATTTGATTCACCTGCAACCAAATTCGAAGAGTTTTCACAAATAACAGTTTTAGAAGTATATGATTCCTCACGCTGAGGGTGTTCACTATCAACAGTTGTAGTGGTTTCTATTTCCTTTTCCTGATGATTTACGCTACTATTTGTCTTGGTGCAAGTATCAAAAATCTTTCCTGTGGGAATCCATCTAAGACCTACTTTGTTGAAAAATTTTCCCGTGGGAATCCACCTAAGGTAAGATCTAGGAGTTGTTTTCTTTTCAGATGCAGCGGAAGACTCATTTTTAGAAAAACTACGTCCTGAAGAGATCCACCTATTAGGTTTATGAACCATGTTCATCTTGTCAACGGGTTTGCTTCTGTTTGGTGTCTTAGTGGATTGTACCTTGGCATCATGATTAGCTGAAATGACACATTTTTGACATGTAGAACAGACAGATTCAACATTCTTGTTTAGAGCAGCTACCTTAACTTTGTCACTATAGTCATTTGGCAAATGATTATTGTTCGAAAAAGACTTAGAATTTTTAGTGTTGTTTTCTACGTGCATAGCATTTTATTTTGTGTGACTACTTTTAGATGCAAGCCAATCCCTAGTCTTGTGTAGAGTGTTCCTAGGTAATGGTTTACAACTACAAGTATTGCCTTGAAATCTTGTAGAATTCATCACCATAGATGTTGCACCTAAAATTCCATCTTTTCGAGTCTGTGCCTTTTTCCTAGCTTCTTCTAGATAGTGATTGTTGACCATGTCGTTAGAACCAACAGATTCTTTAACTGGAATTTTGGTCACATTCCGTGTACTAGTCTTAGAAATGCCAGGTGTAATCACTTTTGGTGTTTCAGCAACTGCCTTTTCTTTTTCAAAACCTTTGATAATTCTCTTTTTAATAGGCAGGGACTGTGGAGTGACTATTTTTGACAAATCATTTTTCTCATTGACTTTTGGAGGAAACTGAGAAATAGACATTTTTGGTTTGAAAACCGGTTTTGGAACATTTGTTTTCTCCTCAGTCAATGGTTTTGCAAACTTAGTATCCACAGTCTTTCCTTTTTGACCTCCCAGCTGAGCTCTCAAAAGATCATTTTGCTCTTTCATGTCCTTGTAGGCACGCTCATATGACAGTTTGTCATACTTGCATTCCTCCGTTTTTCGATCTAGTTGTTTAAAATATGATACATTTTCTTTTTCAAGTTTTTCAAGAGCTTTTTCATATTTTGAAACAATTGCGGAGGTCTCAGACTGGAGTCTTTCACGGTCTTCAACATAATATATTTGTAAAACAATGGACATGATATTAGTGGTTATAACATCTTTGAAGAGAGAATAATTCAAAATTTCCAAAACTTTGATGTGTTCAAAACATTCATTAGCTTTCTTTACCAGAGATTTATCGTCCTTGACAAAGTCACCTGTTTCTTTCAAAAATGCTTGTTCAAAATGAATTACCCTCGCACTTATGCAAGTTAGCGGAATGGAAATTTGAGTTTCGAAAACCTTTTTCATTTCATTATAAAAACTAGAAAACAAGATGTTAGTCCTGATGTTGATTTTAGATTTAACAATCTTTTGAAGTACCCCAATTCTAGTTTTAACATCATCTAAAATGCTTCTAGCATCACTTGTGTTAAAAGGATTGTTTGAAGACATTTGTTCCATGTTAGAAAATGATTTTGAGACAACTACTGGTTGTGAAACTGGTTTTGAAACTTTTTTTGACTCTTTGTTTGAAACACTGGTCGTTATGGAAAAATTTGACTTTTCTTTTTGAGGAACAAAAGTAATTCCAGAAAGTTTGTTATATATGTTGTAGTCGATTGGTTTCATTTTTGAGTTCTTTTGTTTCATTTTTGATCTACTCTCGTCGATTAGTTCTAACGTTTCATGAGAATCACGAACTTGTATGGGTTCATGCTTATCTAACAAAGCTTTTCCATTATACAAAACATTCTGTTCGTTCTGAGCTTTCTTGAGTGCACAAGGAGTTTTGTTACCAAGAGCCATTTTTTGAGTTGTATGAAAATACAGATTCGTTTGATTTGTTAACATATTGACTGTTTGAGCTGAATGACCCGTTGTAACAAGCAAATTTTCCAATTTGTTGATTTTTTCATTTTTCTCAAGAATTTCATCTAGAAGAGAATCTTCTCATTTTGAAAAATCAGCGATCAACTTTTTCTTCTCATTTTCAAGATCAGAATAAGTTGTTTGTTGTTTAGAAAGTTGGTTTTTAAGATCAGAAATTTCCTCGTTTAAAAATTTTATTTTTAAGCTCAAATTAACATCAAGTGTGTTATACTTGATTTGCAATTGTTTTTCTCTTAAAACGGAATTTCGATAACCAATTTCTAGTTCTAACTCTTTGTTTTTGTGAAATTCAAAAGCTTGTTCATTCTCCTTGTACCTCTCAAGCTCAGCGGTCAATTTATCATTCGCGGCCTTAACTTCGCGATTGGCCGATTTCATTTTCTCAATCTCAATACCACAATTATTAATTAATGTTTCAAAGAAAGCACGTGTTTCCTCATCATTAGCACCATTCTATTCACCTTGACCTCCATTAGGATCCATAGGTGGAGTTTCAGGGTTAACATTGTTATTAACTTGTTCCCCCACATATGTGTCATAATAAGGTTCAGGAGACACAGAATGTGGCTTCTCATGAGCAAACGGATTAGCAACATTACTATAATTTGGTACCTCATTGAGTGGATATGTGTCATAGACAGGAGGTGTGTCAAAAGTACCGTTTGATGTTGTGTCCTGCTGATTGACTGTAAGACATTTGTTCACATTGATGTTTGCAGCATCATCATCAAAGACACGTGTTGTAACCATGAAGTCGTATTCCTCAGCAGTCAACGGTATTCCTGACTCTTCTTTATGTGCTAACATCAACATGTACTTAATCCTTTATACATTCGTCATTGCTTTGACACTGCATTCTGTATCAAAATGACCTGAATCTTTGCTGTGATCGTTAGAGGTAGCTTGTTGAACCGTAGTCATAAAACATGTATTTTCATTTTGATATACCATATTCTGATTTACAATCTGACCCCTCTGATGTCCAACATACTGCCCTGCATTTTGCATCTGATTCCCCATCTGTATACCCGTATCAAATTCTAGAGGATTCCCAAGAACATCAACCATTTGTCCTTCTTGACTCATATGAATACTTGGTTGAGCAAACTGCGTATTGTACAATGAAATCCATGCATTGCAGAATGAAGCAAGAGCATTTGTTAAAGCAGTTGTGTAACGATCTTGCTGAGTTGCCATTGATGAAGGTATATATGATAAAGTTGATGTAGGATCGCTTCAACGATAAAGGAGTTGTGTTTGATGAAGCTTAAGCTCGGTTGTTGTAGTGAAAATTGGGTCTGAAAACTTAAAAACCTCGATAACTTCTGTTCGGAGCATTTTTAGAACTTTAAGGTTGGCGTAGTTAATTCGGC
Source organism: Chrysanthemum seticuspe (assembly GCA_019973895.1). NCBI lineage: Eukaryota > Viridiplantae > Streptophyta > Magnoliopsida > Asterales > Asteraceae > Chrysanthemum > Chrysanthemum seticuspe. The sequence goes on along the minus strand of BPTQ01000007.1, from coordinate 26,321,891 downwards.
GTGCCATTCTCCTCGTTCTCACGGTCGTTTTGATGGGTAGAACGCTGAAAACGGAGTTACGGTTGAAAAGTTATGGCCGTTTGAAGTTTTGCTGAAGATCTTACTCGTAAACTTGTTCTTAGGCGTAGGATTTAGTGCTTAGGAGTAAACTTTGGTGCTTAGGCGTAGACTTCCTTAGGCGTAGGATGAATCTTATGCGTAGACACTATCTTACGCGTAAACTTAAGGTTAAACGTAAGCTTATGCGTAAACTAAACTCTTATAAGTAAAGTACCTTACGCGTAAGATTTAACTTAGGCGTAAAGTGCTTACTCGTAAGCTTTTAGGCTTAGGCGTAAGATTAGGTTATAAACCAAAATCCATCACACTTGACCAAGTGTGAGAGATATCCACAAGTCGAAGTGTTTTTCAGGCTTATCCAAGCAAGGAAAACACTGAGTAACCGTTGTTGCACGAAGATTCTTCACAAATTGCTTATGCGTAGACCTTAGGCATAAACTTCACGTCCTACGCGTAACCTTAAGCATAAGGTTAGGGTTTTGACTTTTCTTACGCGTAGAAACTAGGGTTTTGACTTTCGGTACTTGAAATCCTTACGCGTAAACAGCCCAGATTTTTGCAAAAACACGAATTTTCACCCAAAAACACGATTCCAAATGATTTCTTTTGCACAAACTTCTTCCAAAACACTTAATCATCAATAAAAACTACAACTTTCACCTTAAAAACACGTAAAAATCCAAACTTTATGACAAAATCTTACGTTTTGAGGTAAAAAACGCAACTTTTTGTGTAAAGTTTTAACAAAAACGTAACACAACACTCCTAAACCATTGTTTGGCGATTGATACCAATTGTTAGGACCCTTTAACAATCCATTTCACACAATAATATGGTATGGTGACTTGAGTGTGTAAGTGTGTGTTTTCTTTATGAAATATAATTTCATGTTCTCTCCTTTTTCTCTCTAAAACATACGCATACATCTCTTGTACCACCACACATTCTTTCTTCATCTTTAAGCTTGTTATTCGTGTGTTAAAGTGGTATACGTGATAAGGTTGATAGAAAAACAATGTCCTATAGTTAGGATAGGTGTGTATGCAATTAAGGAACAAGTTACCAAAAATTGTTCGAATGCTAGCTGACACAAAACCCTAGGGCGACGCATTTTACCTCATATTGTACAACAATGGTAAAAATACTTTGCCCTTACTCTTCCTTGAGTGCTATTCAAAAATTGTGTTTCCCCTCCTATTCCTAGGGCGGCGCATTTCAGATTCAGGTCTTGGCCAAAACATGAAAATTGTAGATATTTTTTTTATAAATGGCAATTTGAATCACCCAAAAAGGTGCTCATATGAAGAAGTTATGGTTAAAATACAACTACTTCAACATACATTGTGTTAACATTGATTTCTTTGTTCGGCGTCTTTCCACTTCATCCTTATGCAATCTTGTGCTCCAGTTAACATCAATGATTCATGTTTTTATCCTTCAAGCTTCCAAGATACCTATAATCATATAAATCATCTTTTTAATACAAAAAGTTCATACAAAGTAATACTAAAACACATATAAAGCAACGATAACTCGAAAGTGAACTTGTAGAGATTAAGAGTTATCAAAAACGATATAAATACTTTTAATTGTTGTTGATGATTTTTCAAGATCAGTTTGGGCATATCTTTAAAGGGTAAAGATGAGGTCTGTATGTATATTAAAAGTTTTGTTAAACTTATTCAAAATCAGTTTGGTATAACTATTAAAACTTATAGGTTTGCTATTTTTTTTGAATTTGTTAACAATACGGTTGCGACTTAATTGAATGCTAATGACATTGTTCATCAGACCTCTTATGCTTATACCCCTCAGCAAAATGGGATTGTTGAAAGAAAACATATACATCTGCTTATGTAGCTAGAAGTCTTATGTTTCAAAGAGGGATTCATCTATCTTTATGGCTAGATTGTGTTCTATATGCTACCAATTTGATTAACAGGTTACCTTCTTCAGTTTTAAATTGTGCATAACCTTGTTTTTTAGTTTATGGTAAAGAACCAAATCTCTCTCATATTAGATGTTTTGGATGTTTGTGTTACTCCAATGTTTTAAATGGTCATGATAAGTTTGGTAGTAGATATGAAAATTGTGTTCTTATTGGTTTCTCTAGTGGTAAAAAGACATATACGTTAACATTCTTGAAAAAATAAATGTTTTTTAATTCAAGAGATGTCAGGTTTTATGTAACTGTGTTTCCTTTTAAAATGAAAAGTTCTTTTGGGACTTCTAGGTCTGAAAGAAGTTATTTATTTAAAAAAGATAATAGTGCTCTTGCCCCTGATGGTTGTACACATCCAGCTGAGGAAGGGGTCACCACTGCAAACCAAGTAAGTGAAAGAATACCCTATGAGGGCATTTTTTAGAGACAAAGTCAATCTCAAGGTCAAACTCATGGTTTAAGGGGTCAACCGTGTCTAGTAATCTACCTTCTAAGTTGAATGATTTTGTTGTTGAAAGTGGTCTTAGATATGGTCTTAAAAGACATGTTAATTACTTTAAGTTTTATGTTGTTAATTATTTCCTCCGTCTCAAAATTATTGTCATGAGAGAAAAATCACAAAGTTTAATAAAAATATGACCACTATAAATCTCACCCACTCAAAAAGAATATTCCTCTAATATATTCTCTAGTTTTTACTTAAAAAGGAAAGTGGACAATTATTTTGAAACATCCCAAAAAGGAAATGTGGACTATAATTTTGAGACGGAGGGAATAGTGTTTTGCTGCAAATCTTAATAAATCTTTTGAACCTAGTTATTATAAGGGAAAATTACCAAAATAGACCAATCATCCTATGACTTATCACTTTCCATACCTAAAATTTTCAAAAGTCCAAAATAGACCAAGGGCGACGCATTTTTTGGACAACTCGTGTATACGTTTGACACGTTTCCTTAAACAATCGAATAAAAATTAATCCACCAATAATACTCCGACACTTGTTGGATTGTGGTTGCGTTGTACAAGTTGCCCAGTCGCCCGGTCTATTTTGGACTTTTGAAAATTTTAGGCCTGGAAAGTGATAAGTCATAGGGTGACTGGTCTATTTTGGTAATTTTCCCTTATTATAATGAACTTCTAAAATTGTTGAGTGTCAAGAAACTGAGGTTTTACATAGAAATAATACATGTGTCTTGTCTGATTTACCTAATGGTAGAAAAACAATAGGGTTTAACTGATTTACGAGATAAAGTATAAATCTTCTAAAGAAATTGAAAGGTATAAGGCTAGACTATAGTTTATAATGAGAGAGTAGGCGTAGATTATGAGAAAACTTTTAGTCCTATTTCGAAAATGGTTAATGTGAGGTGTTTAATCGGTGTTTTTGTTTATAATAATAGGACTTTGTATCAATTAAATGTTAATAATGCTTTTCTGTATGGTGAATTAAATGAGGATTGTGAAAAACTAGAAGGGGTTGAATAGTTTTACCGTTTAAAATCTTTGTTTTGAAAATTTATTGTAAGATCAATTGATATTGATCTAGGATGGGTTAGTGAAGAATAATAAGAAAGCAATATATAATAAGTAAATAAGGAAAGAAACAATCAAACCACGACAAAGATGTTTATAGTGGTTCGGTCTACAAGGACTCTTTTTCCTTGCCCTACTCCACTCCCAGAGTCTCCAACTCGAGAGTTATCTTCACTAATCAACAAGTGTAACATATTGGATTTCACAAACACTCTAAACCATGATCAAAGTAGGCGTATAAGTATGTTAGAGAGAGAAAGTTCTAGTGAGAGAAAGGAAGAGAGTTGGGAACTATAGTGAGAGAAAGAAAATATTATTATGAGCTCCAACTCTCTACCTTGGAAGGTAGAGAGTATTTATAGTCTTACAATAAAACGCCACACAACGGGCTGTGGATCAGGCATACAGTGGGTAAAGACCCGTCCGTCCTCCACGGTGTTACTTAACTAAGTACTACTTAACTTAAAATAACTACGACAAGGAGCTTTCTAACGATTACATATACTTGAGGTGACTGACTCTTTAATACCTGGAATTTCTAATTCCTAACAATCTCCCCCTAAGGGAGGTCACCTCAATCATGTACTAAAATTACATTAGAATACAAACCGATATTACATTAACAATTGTTCTTGCATTCTTGAAGTAGTACTTTGCTCCGAAGCTCGTAGTCATTGAATCATCACATTGCATGTTTGGTTAATCTAAGTGGAGGTCTTTTACTGATCCACGTGATAATGATTTAAAGCCAGCATTTGAGATCATCAGCTAACAAAAATCTTTGAGACATCCATTGTGGTGTTGGTATTATGTGATGTTGTGACTTTCGGACCGACATGCTCACATACTGGATCATGATATCTTCTCATCAGAGTAGCAGAAGCTTTCGTTGATTCATGATATTGGCAGCAGCGTAGCAGAAGCATGGAGTGAAAATATCAGAGTCATTGATGCACTAATCATGATTTCTTTTGAGATGAGTGTGTGGTATGAGCACGCGGTTAAGGATTGACCGCTTCATTCTGATCGGCTGCAAACGTCGGGAGTACCTGCATACAACAGTTAGCAATAAAGTGCACGAAAGTGTCTTTGATCACTTTCGTTGAATTGAGGTACACGGCCCACGGTTCCCCGTTGATCAGTACATGTACTGCCTGTGATCAGGTATAATTCCTAAGAATTTCCTTGACAGGGTTTCGCAGCTGCTCTAGCTGTTCTCAAACCGGAACGTCTCAAAGAAGACAACACGGAGTGAGTGAACCAGCGAATTTAAGTCCACTGATTGATGAAAAGAGATTTGAAAAACAATCGTGTATTACTCAATAGAAATTGTTTTTGCAATACAACGAAGGTTTTATTGAAAATCAATTTTCAATCATAAAAACACCTTTTGATTTGAAAAATTAGTACACGGTCGACGTGCTAGAGAAAAGAGTTTTTAAGCACAAAGACCGGTTTTTCAAAGGTATCCGTCAATCCATAACCTGAACCAGGATTGATTCAAAACATTGAATCGCCCCATTGTTTCTGTTCAGTTGTCACATGGTTGATCTAATTTATAGATCTCACATGCCACCCACCAGGAGCTTGTTTGATGTTGGCTCCAGAAGGCTTTCCATCTTCATTGTAAATATGTAAACACATCACTCAGATGTTCTGGCAATACCACAAGGATAATGCGTAGGACTCAAGATATAATCTCTCTTTCCACATTGTGTGAAACAGAGAGTCTTCATTGAAAGTGTCCTAATGAGATTTATTGATGATCTCGTGGCTCTAGACTCAATATGTGCATATTTGGATCCTATGCCGGAGACTAGGGAGAGGGTCTCCTTCTTCAATATCAACAATCTCTAAGAGAAAGTCGATAGATAATGTCGGTTCCCTGTGAGAATGAAACAAGTTCTTTTAAGAGGAACTTAAGTAGCTTGGGAAGTTAGTGCAGTGCGTCACTGGGTCCATGACGTCTTGTCTTCAATACCGATGTTACCATCAGTAGCATATGAATTGAACCCGGTTTCTGCCCTAAGGTTGAATATATGGAGGGCTATTTGTTTTCACCCTTTTCTCATTCAATTCTTTTTAATTCTTCAACCCCTTCAGTGCTTACCGAGACTTCATAGCAAGAAACTTGTTGGGTTTGTTCCAGTACTTGCTCTGTCTCAGTCCGCACTCTTCCCATATCTCACTTTTCTCCTTTTATCATCATACCTAAGGACTTCTACACTAACTAGTGGATTGTCCCTGGGTAGATCCCTCCGGTTCTGGCGGATCATGGGAACCAATACCTAACCTTATCGTCCTTATATCACCGTACATAAAGTAAATTTGGTCGGTCTATTTGGTATTGTTCATCTGCCATTCGAACCAATTGAAAACCATTTGAAAATCAATCCAGATACTTGTGATATATTATCAAAACATTTTGTACCTGAATTGTTTTTGATATTTTTAGAACAAGTGCTCCCCCTCAACATGTGCATCAATTGTTTGAAATCGTTTTGCACACGGAGGCAAGAGGAAGAATTAACTTCTTTGATTACCATTTTCTAAAAGATATCAACATCACTTCCCTAATCAAGACAAGTAGATAAAGCATTTTTGGGAAGGATGAGGTTTTCATAAGTTTGCTCCCCCTCAGTATGTGCCTCGAGATTTGAAAAGAGTTTTGCACATACTAGAGGGAACCTGCACATTGAGATAAGTGATCACGTTTCAAATCATAGGTTTAAGATAGATGCTCCCCCTCAACATGTGCATGTAAAATTTGAAATTGTTTGTCACATGTGGGAAGGATAGCATGTACATCCTTATAAAACCATTTACCGAATTATCAGTTTAAATCCAATTTAAATCACACATTCTCCCCCGATCACAATTATCAAATCATTTGAGATTTGTGATCTCTTATTGATTTAAATTGATTTTGAAAGCTTTTAAGGGGAATTGTGACTTGATTATGAAAGCGTTTTAACTGATAAGGATCGGATTTTAAGACTTTAAACTCCATTGATAAAACATGCATGTATATCTTTTGAAAACAATTGAATGCCAAATAACTTTTTAATTTAATTGAAATCATTCTCCCCCTCAATCAATGACATAGGTTGTTGATTGAGAGATAGATATTTTGACAAATAAGTCCAGATGATTATCAAAAATAGAGATTGAGTTATTTTTCAAAGCAGTTAGTTTTTAGCAGATAAATGTTTATAGCATCAGAGCATGGAATTTTGAAAAACATGATAAAGACTGGCTCTGTTCTTTCTTTAAAAAACGGGTTATTGCCTGAAATGACAATAAACCATTGTTTCTCTTTCTCCCAAAAATATTTTTTGATTTTTTGATTTTTTGATTTTTTTTTTTTAAGAATTCGAACAACATCTAAAGTCCCGTGTCATTCTTTAACTGACAGCACAAAGACCGTAGATATTATCGAACCGAGAAAAAACATGACAAATTGACAATATTTTTTGAAAATGTTTTCGAATTTTTCAGATTTTTATGGATTTTGAAGGTTTTATATTTTTCTATTTGATTTTTGAGGGTTTTATAATTTTGTATTTTGATTTTCGAATAGATATATACAAGAGATAGATGAAGGAAACCTTTTACTCCTCGTCTTCCTCCTGAAGACGTTTGAGTGTTTCTGGTTGAAGGCTTTTCAAGCCAAGTCGTGGAAGAATAAACTCAAAACATTCTCTTGGAAGAGCTTTGGTGAAGCTGTCTGCTAACTGATATTCAGACCTCATACAATAGAGTTCCACCACACCTTTTTCCACTTGTTCCCTAATGAAATGATGTCGAATGTTGATATGCTTTGCTCTTGAGTGTTGAACGTTGTTGCATGAGAGAGCAATAGCACTTTTATTATCACAGTACAGAGGGATTTTGTTGAATTCAAAGCCATAGTCAGATAATTGAGATCTCATCCATAAGATTTGAGTACAACAAGATGACATGGATATGTATTCAGCCTCTGTAGAGGAAATAGAAGTACTCATTTGCTTCTTTGAAGACCAGCTCACAAGCTTATCACCCAAAAACTGAGCACCTCCGGACGTACTTCGACGAGTATCTTGACACCCTGCATGATCTGCATCTGCATATGCTGTTAGTGACATACCGGTGTCTTTCGGGTACCAAAGTCCCATATTGATGGTTCCTTGGAGATACCGAAAGACCCGTTTAATCGCTTCAAGGTGCTTTTTAGTAGGCTTAGCCTGGTATCTAGCACACATGCAAACAGCGAACAAGATGTCTGGTCTACTAGCTGTGAGATACATCAGGGATCCAATCATACTACGATATTTCGTTTGATCTACCATGATCCCTGAGTGGTCCTCATCCAGCTTGGTTCGTTCAATCATGGGAGTGTCAACAGGGTCACTAGAATCAAACCCAAATTTCTTTAAAATCTCATTTGCATATTTAGATTGATTTATGAAAATGCCTCCGGGACTTTGTGAAATTTGTAATCCCAAGAAAAATGACATTTGTCCCATCATTGACATTTGAAATTTTGAACCCATTTCATTAGAAAAAACGATCACATTCCATTGGGTCAGTCGAGGCAAAAATAATATCATCAACATAAATTTGAACGTGAATTAAGTGTTTGCCTGACTTTCTGGTGAACAAAGTAGGATCAACTGCTCCTTTGCTAAATCTGGTAGATAGAACAAACTTTGACAGTGTATCATACCATGCCCTTGGAGCTTGCTTTAAACCGTAAAGAGCCTTCTTCAAACGATAAACGTGAGTAGGATGCTCTTGATTCACAAATCCTTCAGGTTGGCTGACGTAGACGAATTCTTTAAGATCTCCGTTCAGAAATGCCGTCTTTACATCCATCTGATAGACTACCATGTTCTTACTAGCAGCATTAGCCAAAAATATTCTGATTGCCTCTATTCGAGCAACAGGAGCAAAAGATTCTTCAAAGTCAATACCCTCCTCTTGACGGTATCCTTTAGCAACTAATCGAGCCTTGTTCTTCAACACATCACCATGCTCATCAAGTTTCACTTTGAAGATCCATTTTAGAGCAATAATCATAGCATAATCTGGAGCATGTACTACCTCCCATACATCAAGTCGATCAAACTCATGAATTTCTTCTTGCATGGCATTGAACCAGCTATCATCATTCATGGCGGTTTTAACATCTTTTGGTTCGATCTTAGAGAGTACGGAGTTAAAGAAGCACCATAAGGCATCAGTAGCAAGCTGTTTACGAGTGGATACCGGACGAGAAGGGTTTCCAATGATGTTGTCCAATGGGTGATCATGTGTCCACTTTCTAAGGTGTTCATGTGGTTGTTGTCGTGGAACTGAAGTAGCAGAGTTTGGATCTCCTGATGAAGATGGTTCTGATGATGATTCAGGAGCAAATATGTTTTCAAATGGAGCATCTTCAGGAGTAGCAAAGGGATTAACTTCATCATTGATGCCAGAAACAGTTCCATGATGTACATTTGAAGAATGATGATTTGTTGATGAGACTGAAGGATCGGCAGCAGGCGCTTCTTGACTTAATGATATTGAGACTGAAGGATTGACTTCATTCACAGGAATATGAGCAGCCTCTGTTGTAGGAATCGACACCTCATTAGTACTTGGATCATAAAGTTCATCAAACATAGGATCAAACAATTTCTTTAAATCATCTTCAGATGGAGGTACATATGGAGTTTCTTGAGAAGAGTTTGGAACAAGGGATGAACCAATGGGACTGTTTTGAAGTGCGGGTCCTGAACTGGATTGTCCAGGAGCCATACATCAACATCTTCATTTTATGAACCAATGAGATTGACCAGATGTCTATTTAGGGGAACAATACATCAACATCTTCATTTTACCAAGTGCATTCCAGTTATCTCCCATATAACCAATCAGCCCATAATTTACACACGTACCCAACCAGAGTAGAGACAACGACATCACAGTAACTGGTTGAATCACTGATCTCCTCTACGGATGTCAACTCCGGAATATCATGATTAAGCTCGATCATGTGAATACGTTGTGCGACCTTGATGTTCACATATCTTTCCTCTGATGGTTGCGATCTCATTGGAATCATCATTACATTGTGTACATGAAGCACTAACCGGAAGCACTTTATCATAAATCATATTGAAGATGTCGATAAGCACAATCATCTCACGCTCCAAATATTCTTTAAAATAGAGAAGAACAAAAATAAGCTCAAAGGAGTCTTGTGAGAATCAACTGTTATAGAAACTCTCTCTGACTATCTTTATCAACCCATATGCAGACAATTTGAAGTGACCATTGTTGAAGAAAACCAGATATACCAAACTTGAAACTGAAGTCGAATTCCCCGCATTTGTATCTTAAGCTTGCACTTAATGATGGAAGAACGGTGTTGAGAATTTATGCACCAAGCAAATCTCTAAGTACTCACAACTCAAACAAAGTATGAGACATTAACACCTCTTGATATAATCCACATCGTCATATGCGTGTGACACTGAGTAAAACAACGTAACTCCTAATAGTGATAGTTAACCAGGTCTTCAACCAACCACCCCGACTGCTGGTAACTAGATAAACCAAGTCTTCAACTCAAAATTTTAAGCCCGAGCAAGTTATCAAATAAGAACACGCCTTTGTTGAAAGTCAACTTCAATCTCAAATAAGTGATAAATGATTAACTCTGAAGTCGTCAACTTGTGTCAACTGCCCAACACGTGAAAACAACATACAATCGGATGTACATTAACCCACTGAATGAATCGGAACAGATGATTTCCTCAACATTACTGCATTCTTCCTTAAGGTATACATGTAGAAACTGATCTGGAAGATTCACCAATAATGTCTTTGAGCGGATTAGGAAGTCATTTTCCTAAATGTTCATGTGGTTGATTTATAGCGTGCACATTGTGAGGACCAATAATCCGCGAAGATTTGGCAAAGGAATACCAAGGAGCGGATCATTATTCATGAACAGTAATCCGTGAAGATTTGGCAAAAGAATACCAAAGAGCGGATCATTATTCATGAGTGCAACTGCAATATTCTGATAGTCATTATCAACGCCTTAAGGAATAACTGGAGATTGGGCTTCTTGAGTAGTCTGAGTTGTACTTCTTGGATGATCAACATTCGCTAGCGGATGGAAATACTCATCAAACAAATCTTGAAACAATGAATCCCAAGCAATAAATCCCATTTATCATTAGTGAGTGAAACATTAGGCGTTGGAGGAGAGTCAAAAAAAATCGTATGACCATTATCCAAATATCCATCATCATGTAGTATATTCACTCTTCTCCCCCTCAAAAATTGCATTTGAAGGTGCCATTTTTGATTTGAACAAGTGAATATGAATATACACCAATGAACGTAGATCCATTTGAGGGTTGAAAGAGCGTGGAAAAACATGAAGCTTGTTGATGAAGAATGTCGATGAGAATGGTCATAAACATGAAGATTTCTCTTCATTTGAAGAAAAAGCGCACTGAAGCGTACACATTTCTTTTCTTTTTGAGGAACGGGGCCTGAAGTGATATCTGCAGACGCCATAATGATGAAGTACGAGGCCTGAACTGATGTGAACAGACGTCATAGCCGGTTGAATATCAAGGTTGAGTTACTAGAACCCGTGAATTATGAGATATCAATCCTTGTGTTATCCATACTTTAAACCAGTCCATGTATTGAAGGATCGAAGTATCTGCAACAGAGTAAGGACTACCTGCACTAACATCACAAGCTTGATTGCATATATTTTGGTTAGTGACATTAGTATCCAAACCCTTTGGGGTTTCACGGTCAACCTTGATTTTGTCATCAGAAAACACCTTTCCGGTAGGAATCCACCTAAGTCCAACATCCTTAAACATTCTACCAGACGGTATCCACTTATGGCAAGATCTAGGATTGTAAGGCTTCTTATGCATAGTGGAAGACTTATCCTTGTTCCTAGTTTCCAAAGATTTAGCAGTTGGTATCCATCTAGGCGAAGTTTTTGGTTTGTTTTGCTTCATAACATGTTGAACCTTAGTCACATTAGTAGTCTTAGTGGATTGTACCTTGGCATGTGAATTAGGAAAATGTTTCTTATATGGAAAAGACTCAGAATTTCTAGTTTTGTTTTCTACATGCTTAGCATTCTTATGCACATAACTACTATTAGATGCACGCCAATCCCTAGTCTTTTGAGTGTTCCTAGGTAGTGGTTTACAACTACTAGTAGCGCCTTGAAATCTCGTAGAATTCCTCACCCTAGGTCTTGCACCTAAAATTCCGTCTTTTTGAATCTGTGCCTTTTTCCTAGCTTTTTCTATATAATAGTTCTTCCACAAGTCATTCATATCATATGAATTATGGGTTTTAATGCTTGGTTTTGACACTATTTTTGAACTAATCCTAGAGGTGCTGGGAGTAAAGGTAGCTGCATGTTGAGGATTAGAGGAACTAGAAGCATGACTCTTAGGTAACACAGGTGAAGTGACTGGTTTTGACAAAACTTGTTTCTCATCAACTTGGGAGGCAAACCGTGTTTTTGAAAACTTTGGTCTTTCGGATATAAACGCAGTAGGCTGCCTAACAACAGACCGGTTTCTAATGGGATGAGAAACTGGTTTCCCCAAGGTTGATGGTTTTGTAAACTTAGTGATCACATTTTTCCCTATAGTTTTCCTAAGCTCATTCTTTAAGGCTACAATAGCGAAACTCTTATCCTGAAGTTGAGCTTTGAGTTCATCAATTTTTTCTATCAAAGAGTTTGTTTGTTCGATTGACTTAGTTCTAGCTTCTTTGACAGAGTCACTAAGTTCTATGTGATGCATTCTCAAAGACTCATTTTCCTTTAGTAATTTAGCCACATAAATTGACAGTTCATTATTTCTTGTTATAATAGCATCAATGTCTTGTGTATTCATGACTAAATTACTTTTCTCATTCAAGACAGAAATATGTTTCTTCAGATTGTAAATGGTTGACTCTTTGTCTTGAAGCTGAGCTTTCAAAGTGTTAAATTCAAAAAGTTCACGGAATCCAGGAAGTTCCGGTTTTATACATGGTTTGTTAAGTTGAAAACTTTCTTCTTTACTCTGAATCGCGATTTCAAGTGAAATGCAATGTTTTTCAAGATTTGAGAATTTGTTTGAAAGTTCATCAAAAGCCTTCTTATCAACCATATCTTTTGTTTTGAAACACTTAATCTCAGACTCAGCCTCAGTAACAGAACATTTATGAAAGTCAAGTTCAACATCATGATCAGTTTGTTTAAGTACTTTAGCAGATGCACTATGTTGAACAGTAAAGGGTACCTCATTACATGACACCTGCTCAATTTCTGGTCTGATATCTGCATCCACATCATGTGTAACAAGAGTCACTGGACCGCTGGATGTGTCAAGCTTATCCATCTCTGAGCCTCTGTATTCAGTGCCAACTGATCCATCAGCTGGTGCTTTACCCGACTCATCATTATATGTTGACTCTGACATTCTGCATTCAGCAACACCCGATTCTTTGACAGATACATTACCTAACTTATCACAACTATCTCTCAACTGCACCTGACACTCATTCACGTTTTCATCTTTATGTGTAACTTCCTCAATGTACATGTCCACATTATCCATGAGTTGTATGAATGTCTCAATGAACACGCTAATTTCCATTTCAGTGTGTTTCTTGAAAGACACTTCAGTCATGTCATCATCAAAATCTGAGGAATATTCCCCCCGGATAAATGGCTGAAATTGATCGAAGATTACTTGAAGAGCTGCATTAGATTCATCAGTTGAGAACTTCTCTTTAGTAATTTGAAACCTCAGTTGTTCTAAGTTGAGTAGCACAGTTCTTG
>BPTQ01000007.1:26135735-26308496 GCA_019973895.1 Chrysanthemum seticuspe | reverse complement strand
TCAATACACGTATTCTTACGATTCGTACATCTTTTGTTTTGATCTTTAAGACTCAGAAAAGGTATATTCTTTGTAAAAGGATTAAGTGTACGGTTCCATGTTAGGTGATTCTGATGATTACATTAGTATCCAAACCCTTTGGGGTTTCACGGTCAACCTTGATTTTGTCATCAGAAAACACCTTTCCGGTAGGAATCCACCTAAGTCCAGCATCCTTAAACATTCTACCAGACGGTATCCACTTATGGCAAGATCTAGGATTGTAAGGCTTCTTATGCATAGTGGAAGACTTATCCTTGTTCCTAGTTTCCAAAGATTTAGCAGTTGGTATCCATCTAGGCGAAGTTTTTGGTTTGTTTTGCTTCATAACATGTTGAACCTTAGTCACATTAGTAGTCTTAGTGGATTGTACCTTGGCATGTGAATTAGGAAAATGTTTCTTATATGGAAAAGACTCAGAATTTCTAGTTTTGTTTTCTACATGCTTAGCATTCTTATGCACATAACTACTATTAGATGCACGCCAATCCCTAGTCTTTTGAGTGTTCCTAGGTAGTGGTTTACAACTACTAGTAGCGCCTTGAAATCTCGTAGAATTCCTCACCCTAGGTCTTGCACCTAAAATTCCGTCTTTTTGAATCTGTGCCTTTTTCCTAGCTTTTTCTATATAATAGTTCTTCCACAAGTCATTCATATCATATGAATTATGGGTTTTAATGCTTGGTTTTGACACTATTTTTGAACTAATCCTAGAGGTGCTGGGAGTAAAGGTAGCTGCATGTTGAGGATTAGAGGAACTAGAAGCATGACTCTTAGGTAACACAGGTGAAGTGACTGGTTTTGACAAAACTTGTTTCTCATCAACTTGGGAGGCAAACCGTGTTTTTGAAAACTTTGGTCTTTCGGATATAAACGCAGTAGGCTGCCTAACAACAGACCGGTTTCTAATGGGATGAGAAACTGGTTTCCCCAAGGTTGATGGTTTTGTAAACTTAGTGATCACATTTTTCCCTATAGTTTTCCTAAGCTCATTCTTTAAGGCTACAATAGCGAAACTCTTATCCTGAAGTTGAGCTTTGAGTTCATCAATTTTTTCTATCAAAGAGTTTGTTTGTTCGATTGACTTAGTTCTAGCTTCTTTGACAGAGTCACTAAGTTCTATGTGATGCATTCTCAAAGACTCATTTTCCTTTAGTAATTTAGCCACATAAATTGACAGTTCATTATTTCTTGTTATAATAGCATCAATGTCTTGTGTATTCATGACTAAATTACTTTTCTCATTCAAGACAGAAATATGTTTCTTCAGATTGTAAATGGTTGACTCTTTGTCTTGAAGCTGAGCTTTCAAAGTGTTAAATTCAAAAAGTTCACGGAATCCAGGAAGTTCCGGTTTTATACATGGTTTGTTAAGTTGAAAACTTTCTTCTTTACTCTGAATCGCGATTTCAAGTGAAATGCAATGTTTTTCAAGATTTGAGAATTTGTTTGAAAGTTCATCAAAAGCCTTCTTATCAACCATATCTTTTGTTTTGAAACACTTAATCTCAGACTCAGCCTCAGTAACAGAACATTTATGAAAGTCAAGTTCAACATCATGATCAGTTTGTTTAAGTACTTTAGCAGATGCACTATGTTGAACAGTAAAGGGTACCTCATTACATGACACCTGCTCAATTTCTGGTCTGATATCTGCATCCACATCATGTGTAACAAGAGTCACTGGACCGCTGGATGTGTCAAGCTTATCCATCTCTGAGCCTCTGTATTCAGTGCCAACTGATCCATCAGCTGGTGCTTTACCCGACTCATCATTATATGTTGACTCTGACATTCTGCATTCAGCAACACCCGATTCTTTGACAGATACATTACCTAACTTATCACAACTATCTCTCAACTGCACCTGACACTCATTCACGTTTTCATCTTTATGTGTAACTTCCTCAATGTACATGTCCACATTATCCATGAGTTGTATGAATGTCTCAATGAACACGCTAATTTCCATTTCAGTGTGTTTCTTGAAAGACACTTCAGTCATGTCATCATCAAAATCTGAGGAATATTCCCCCCGGATAAATGGCTGAAATTGATCGAAGATTACTTGAAGAGCTGCATTAGATTCATCAGTTGAGAACTTCTCTTTAGTAATTTGAAACCTCAGTTGTTCTAAGTTGAGTAGCACAGTTCTTGTCAAGGTGGGAAGATCCTGACGAAGGAGAGCACAGCTTGTTCGATCCATAGTTGTAGATAAAAGTAGTTTGAGGTGCTGATAAAGTAGTTGAAAGGGCTTAATGTTACATTCCATTAGCCTTGCATTTTGTAGCATTGACTGGTGCATTTCTGTCTTTTCAGAGTCTGAACCCGGAGATATCACATCCTCATTGATTGATTCAATCATCTTTAATCGATCAGTGTAGCATACATTATCATTGAAATCCACAGCATCATACAATTTAAGCACTTCTGAAATCACAGGGTCAGTAGAATAAGTCATGATGTGGTAGTATGCACGGGATTTTACAAGTCTATAATTTAAACCGAGAAATAGAATCTTTCGCGGGATTTTACTAAAATCAAGACGAAACCGTGATACAATGACCAATAGAACGAGTTAAGATAACTGATGGACCCACACAATGATAGAGGATTATGTGTTAGGAGTGATGATTGTTTGAAAGATTAGCTGAAGTGTTGATTGGTTGAGATTTGGATTGGTTGATGCACGTTTTTACGGAGAATTTTTAGGTAAAAAAAACTTAAAACCTCAATAACTTCCTTTCGGAGGGGATTTGGGCCTCGAAAAATTCGTTTCACGACTTTGTCGTGCAACCTCACAATATTCAGCCTGTTCCGGTCGTTTTGACATGTATTTCGCTGAAAACGGAGTTACGGATCAAAAGTTATGGCCGTTTGAAGTTTTGACGTAAAAAGTCATCTTTGGTCAAACCTAGAAGACAAGTCGCTTAAGGAATCAACTCGCTAAATAGCCAAGTCATATTAGTATCAACTCGCAACACAATCAACTCGCTTAATAGCCAAATCGCATAGAACACAAGTCGCCTAAAGAGACAACTCGCTTAATAGCCAAGTAGCATAAAAACCCAACACGCTTCTATAACAACTCGCTTAGGGCAACTCGCTTCCAAGAACAAGTCGCTTCAATAAGTAACTCGCATAGACAACTCGCTTCCAAGAACAAGTCGCTTCAATAAGCAACTCGCATAGACAACTCGCTTCCAAGAACAAGTCGCTTCAATAAGCAACTCGCATAGACAACTCGCTTCCAAGAACAAGTCAACTCGCAACCAAGAAAAGTATAACGTGACTCAACTCGCTTCCAAGTATTATTCAAAAACCACCACTTTTCAATCCAAAAACATCCAAACCACAATGATTTAAGCCTTCCAATTCAAAACATAAACACATATGATGATCCTAAACACAAAAGTACAAGCAAAATTCAAACTTTAACACTAGAATTTGTCCAAATGAATCAAACTCTCCTAAACCCTTAATACCCCAAAAACCTTATGAAATCCACCAAAACAAGGAGCATGAAAGATGAGTGATCAAACCATGGCTCTTGATACCAATTGTAACATATTGGATTTCACAAACACTCTAAACCATGATCAAAGTAGGCGTATAAGTATGTTAGAGAGAGAAAGTTCTAGTGAGAGAAAGGAAGAGAGTTGGGAACTATAGTGAGAGAAAGAAAATATTATTATGAGCTCCAACTCTCTACCTTGGAAGGTAGAGAGTATTTATAGTCTTACAATAAAACGCCACACAACGGGCTGTGGATCAGGCATACAGTGGGTAAAGACCCGTCCGTCCTCCACGGTGTTACTTAACTAAGTACTACTTAACTTAAAATAACTACGACAACGAGCTTTCTAACGATTACATATACTTGAGGTGACTGACTCTTTAATACCTGGAATTTCTAATTCCTAACAACAAGCTCCTTTTACCAGCGGAGAAAACCTTTACACGTCGCTTACACAATATTTCCGACACAAAGCTAGATGTCGAGTTCTTTTACAAGGGTACAACCACTCCCAACACACTATGTATTTTGAGGACTAAAATACTAACCACTCACACTCAGAGGTTTAAGATGGTTTGGTACAACAATGATGTATGAATAATACAAGATCATACAACAACAAAACAAACGAGCCTTCCAACTATTTGTTGAAGCTTGATTAAGCCTTGATCTTCTTTGTTACAAAAGATGATCACTAGAATGAAATGAAACTGAGTTAGATGTAACAGAATGAGAGAATGTATGTGTTTTATGCTAAGAAGGGATGAGAAAACAACTTGGGTTGGCGATCTATTTATAGGCCAAATGAACAGCAGAGCCACGGACCAGACGGAACAAAAAAAAGGGTTCCGCCCTTTTTAATTTTTGGTTCCGCCGGTCTGACAGTAAAGATTACAAAAATCTTTCCAAGATCACCCAAATCTAACCAAGATCATGTAAGATATGTTGAGTACAAATCTAAACAAAATATTCTATGAAATCTTCTAAAGATTTCCAATGTGATGCAAGCCATGATGTAATATGTTGTTTTCTATTTTTAGAATTAATATGTTAAAAGTAAATACATATGTAATGTTATGTTTAAAAAACTAAAACATTCTTGTTCTAAAAATGTTGATTCACATTGTGGTTTGGAAAGATATCAATGTTAATTGATACATAGCTAATCAAAATGTGATAAGATGTAAATGGTTAAGTGATGAAGACTTTATTTAAGGAAAGCTTGTTAGTGTTCATGGGTCGGGTAATATTCGAATAAACCGAAAACCGAAACCGAACCGAACCAAAAATAATCGAACCGAACTCGTAACCGAACCGAATTTGCTAAAACCGAACCGAACCGAATTAAATATTCGGTTTTCGGTTCGGTTATGGTTTTAACAATCAAAACCGAAAACCGAATTCAAATAAATTTATATATTTATATATAAAAAAAATATTAAAACTCTTTTATACTATATATATAACATTTTTTAAGTTAAAATTTCTTTTTTGCTAAAAATATATATAAATAAATAAATAAATAATTAAATTTATATACTTCGGGTTATTCGGTTCGGTTTTCGGTTATGGGTGTTCGGTTTTCGGTTATTCGGTTCGGTTTTCGGTTCTGTTTAATCAATTTAAATTCGGTTCGGTTCGGTTCTCGGTTATACCCGGAAAAAAAATTAACCGAACAACGCGATAACCGAACCGATGAACACCCCTAGTGTATGGCTTGTTTGAAAAAAGAAAGGAAAAAATTAGGGCCGTAAAGGAACTGAATATTTTGAGAACATTTCATGAACCGTTCGAAAAAAAAAATTATGTTCGTTTATTCGAACATGAAGAATATTTTACGTTCGTTTTGTTAAATGAACAAAAGTCGCGTCCGTTCATTTATGTTCGGCTGTTTATGTTTGTTTAAGGTCCGTTAAATGAACAACTCATTTTATTAATAAATGAACATGAACAAAAAAGATTCGCCCGTTTAATCATTCGTTTCCGTTTATTTGTCCGTTTAAAATTAAACAATGAACATAAACAAGGTTCCGCTCATGTTTGTCCAGTTCATTTACAGCTCAAAAAAATGATCAAATATGGTTTAACTAGAGTTATTGGTTACGGTTTTGTTTACCCTAACCGTAAGAATAATTAATTTACCTGTTGTTAACCGTTTGCATATTAGGTACGTTCATCCGTGACCATAAACCTATTGTTCATCACCGGATGTGAAAACGAGTTTTTCATGGACTTATATAATTCTCCATAACAAAACCAGTTAGGGGTGTTCATGGGTTGGGTAATATTCGAATAAACCGAAAACCGGAACCGAACCGAACTCGTAACCGAACCGAATTTGCCAAAACCGAACCGAAATAAAAGTTCGGTTTCCGGTTCGGTTATGGTTTTAGCAATCCGAACCGAAAACCGAATTTAAATAAATATATATATATTTTTATATATTTATATAAAAAATATATATTAAAACTCTTTTATATTATATATATAACATTTTTAAAGCTTGAAAATTATTTTTTTTGCAAAAAATATATATAAATAAATGAATAAATTATTAAATTTATATAATTCGGGTTATCCGGTTCGGTTTTCGGTTATGGGAGTTCGGTTTTCGGTTATTCGGTTCGGTTTAATCAATTTGAATTCGGTTCGGTTCGGTTTTCGGTTATACCCAGAAAAAAAAATTAACCGAACAAACCGAACCGAGCAAACCGAACAAACCGATAACCGAACCGATGAATTGAACACCCCTAAAGCTTGTTTTAATGTCTATTAATCTTGACATGCTTTATACTTTACAAAAATGAAATTTAATTTTGTCGTTAACAAAACAAGGTAAAGATCATAAAATATAAATAACATTTTGGTACGATATGTGTATTAACAATCTCCCCCTTTTTGTTGAGGACAGAACATAAATTTTATTTTTATTAAAGATTTAAAGATGTACAAGAGTTATAAAAATATTAGATTAATTTGAACTTGAAAGAACTAGTTAGTTAGATAAAGTTGACAATCAAAAGCTTATTTTATCTTATGACTAGTTTATCAAATTATTTTGTCTTTAAAAATTTTGACTTTTTGAAAGTCAAAGCATGGTGTTGACTTTTTGGGAGTCAGAGTCAAAGTTCAAGTTCAATAATATTCTCCCCCTTTTTGTAGAAACAAAAAGAAGAGGCGAGGCGGAAAATGCAATGAGCCCGAGCAATTTTATCCCCCTGGCCAATGCTCCCCCTTAATTGGTTGCCAAGAGAAATATACATGGATTGTGAAAAGCTACAAAAGAAGGGTTAGTAACAATCATCATCACAAGTATACAAGTAATTCCAACCAAAAAGTAATAACCAACAACCATATAAGAAACATCGTTCATTTGTAAAAACATTTATGACTTAGAAGTCATAAAATGGAACACAATGGAGATGTTAATACATAAAAAAAATCCTAAAAATTAGAAAAATAACTTGAAACATAAAAAGAAATCCTAGAAAAAAAATAATTTGGAAATTAAAATGTCCTAAAGAAAAATCTAGAAACATCCTATTGAGGAGGTGGATGAGAAAGAGCGTTGATACGCTCAAGGATGTGATTGAGGATGAACCTCATCTCATCTTGTAACTCGTGGCCATGATTCGGGTCCGTTCGCTAAGATGGGTGGTGCGCTCACAATGTGAGCAACCGTGTCTAGGTGGGAAAGTAGGATCATTATTAGGTGGTGGTGGATTGGTGGAAGTGTTGTTGGTGTTTGATGGAGTGATGAGGGAGGAAAGCAAAGCATTTTGAATTTGCATAGCCTCATTTAGGTGAGAATCGACCATATTGGAGAAGTTTTGGAAGTTTTCTAGTTGGGCTTGTATCTCCACTTGAGATTGTGGGTGATCTTCCCACATTGATTCATCAATGTTGTTAATAAAAATAAGCCGTAAAAATGTTTATTTATATTTTACGATCTTCTAATGTTTTGTCGATAACAAACGTAAAATCATTTTAACGAAACAAATAAAATACGTAAATGGTTTGAACTAATAGTTTCTAACATATTCACATTTTCACATAAAACACTAAAACAAGTATAAGTGATTTTATGATTTAATATTACATATGTACAACAACTAGTGTTTACATATTTGGGTAAAATATACACATAACTAGTATGTAGTATATTGGGTAATATAAATGGGTAGAAACTTAAGTATCATAACCCATTGGGAAAATACATTGAATGTAGGTGGGTACAACCCAAAGCCCATGACCCATGGAGCTTGACCCATAACCCATTGCATGACATCATGCTTATATCATATATGGATAATATCCATAACCCATGGTTTTGACCCATATCCATATGACTAGGTGCATTGCACTCAAGAGATACATTGTATCTAGCTAAAGACCCATGGATCAACCCATGACCTATGACCCATAACCAAAATACACATGGGTAAAGGGGAGCGTCCCACGGATCCCTAGCTTTACGCTAGACGGATCCCTTGTGGAAGGGATCCGGGGAACAGTAGAATTTTTCCTCTATAAATAGTGAGCCATTTCCTTATTGTTTCTCACCCCTTTCTAATATACTTTCCCCTAGAGTTGAAAACTCTCTAACCTCATATCCAAGAGATCTATGTTTGTAGTTTTGTTTTTGTGTGATCTTCTAGGTTCCTCTTAAAGGCGAGATCACCACCTTTGAAGCCGAGCAAGCTCAAGTCCATGAGTTGCCATGCTTCCTCATCATCAAGACTACTGAAGTCTTCTTGTTGATGATTTTTTATCTTTTCCTAAGAAGTGTTGAAGACATTTGTGAAAGGTGTCTCATGTGTCAAGACGAAGATATTAGTGAAGGGTATCTATCGTCCACATCATTAGCACTTGTGGTAGGTGCTTAGAAGTCAAGACTAGAAGCATTATTGAAGGGTGCTTAGAAGTCAAGACACAAGGCGTTAGTGAAGGGTGTCTTGAAGATCTAGTTAAAGGCATTAGTGAAAGGTGCCTTAGATGTACATTCGATATGGTGTGTTTCGATGTACAAGATAGACTAGTACTAGATCCAAGGATATTGATATCCTTGATGATGTTGTAAAAAGGAGTGGATCTCCTTTGGGATTAGTCGTTGGTGTAGTGTTGGGTAGTAGTTCCTCCATTGCAATGGAACTAGGTGCTTAGCCTAGTACCTAATAAAGGGTAGGCGACATTGTGTAGGTGTGGTTCACCTTGGTGTGAAAGAACTAGGTACTTAGCCTAGTACCTTATAAAGGGTAGGCGACGTTGTGTAGGTGTG
This sequence comes from Chrysanthemum seticuspe, assembly GCA_019973895.1. Classification (NCBI taxonomy): domain Eukaryota; kingdom Viridiplantae; phylum Streptophyta; class Magnoliopsida; order Asterales; family Asteraceae; genus Chrysanthemum; species Chrysanthemum seticuspe. The sequence continues at coordinate 26,299,662 of BPTQ01000007.1, read as the reverse complement.
GTTCACCTTGGAGTGAAAGAACCCGGTGGTTAGCCTAGCACCGGAAAAAGGGTAGGCGACGTTGTGAAGGCTTCTCCGCCATAAGGAGATTGGTGTAGTGTTTACGAACTCTCGAGTAGGTGACACAGGGAGTGGAGTAGGGCAAGGAAGGTGTCCTTGTAGCCGAACCACTATAAATACTCGCGTTGTGGTTTTGTGCTTCTTACTCTTATATTTTCATTACATACTTTTATATGCTTGTTTATCAACATCCAACACACACGTCCAAATAGATTGACATAAGTCGATCTAAATAGATTAAAAGGAAGTTTTAATTGGCAAAACTATTCAACCCCCCTTCTAGTTTTCCACAATTGGCATCAGAGCTTCGTTACCAAATTTCTTAAAGTATATTGTACTTTAAAAACCTTATACGATCCATGGTTAATTGAAAACTACAAAGAAGGTTTTTCATAAAAACAAACACCATGTCTTCATAAAACTTTTTGTTTGGATGTTGATTAGATGACAACATTTTTTCTTACTTATTTTTATTTAATTGCACTAATCCGCTTTGTCATGTTGATTAGTCAAAGCTCATATCTACCAAGCCATAGGAATCGCTTGGTAACAAGAATACCTTCCCTAAAAAGGTATCTTAAGCACAAAGGAGCTGGGATTGTCTTCTGACATTAGTTGTGTCATTTGTAAAGACATTCCTAAGTGCATTCGAGGTATGAATTTCCAATTATCTCTAAATGACATTAGCTTGATAAACAAGTATGCTTACCTAATCTCAGTACCTCTAGTTTTAAGAAAGTGAACCTTAGTGCACCTGCATGTAGTTCAGATCCCAGCACATCTAAACAGGTGGTGCAAAGAGTAGTAAAACAAACTAATGTTCCCATTCCCTCTACAGGAGTAATCAGTGACATTAAAGGGAGCAGGTCAAAGTCTCAAGACAATACAAGGAATGATAGGACCTCTCAAGCTAAGAATGTGCACTGGAAGAGAGTAGAAGAACAATCTAGGAACTTTAAGCTTGAATTGAATAAAACGAATCGTGTTGATTCTAGTATTAGCCATAGGCGTACTGTAATTAATTCGAATTCCGATACTATTTGCAAACCATGTACTGATGTCTGCTTGAATTCTGTCTCTAATCATGAATGTGGTGTTAATGTTCTGCCTAATGATGTTAATTGCTCAGTTAATATTGTTAATGCTAAAATTCATGCTAAGAAGGCTAAAAGGCAAAAACGAAAGAAAGTTAGAAAACAGTGGAAACCCACAGGAAGAACATTCAGTAAAATAGGCTTTTATTGGACACCTGTTGGTCTTAAGACTAATCAGATAATGCCCACTAGAAAATGGATGCCTACTGGTAGAACTATTCCCTTAAGAAGTGATCACACTGTGAACAGGGCTAATACTGACACTAGTACTGCATCTATTCACAACGATTCCATTGCCTCACTTTCTGATATGAATGCTTCTATTTCTGATGTGGGTGTTCCAAACATTGTTACTAACCAAATGGAACCCATTCTTGCATGGGGATCCCAATTATCCAGTTATCCATTCTTGTCTGTGTTCAACTGCAGATCGTTCAAATCGTTCTGTGGTACCTGGACTCAGGCTGTTCCAAGCATATGACTGGAGACCGGTCGCGGCTCAGGAACTTCGTGAGCAAATTCATCGGGACTGTTAGATTTGGTAATGATCATTTCGGTGCTATCATGGGTTATGGAGATTATGTAGTTGGTGATAGTGTCATCTCTAGAGTTTACTATGTAGAAGGTTTGGGTCACAATCTGTTCTCTGTTGGTCAATTCTGTGATTCTGATCTAGAAGTTGCCTTCAGAAAACATACCTGCTTTGTTAGAGATCTTAATGGTAAGGAACTGCTAAAAGGAACTCGTGGGTCAAATCTTTACACCATCTCTATCGATGACATGATGAGGGCTTCTCCAATCTGCTTGCTATCAAAGGCTTCAAAAACAAAGTCATGGTTATGGCATCGTCGTCTCAATCACTTGAACTTCGGCACCATCAACGATCTTTCCAGAAAAGACTTAGTTGTAGGTTTACCTAGACTAAAGTATGAAAAGGATCATCTTTGTTCAGCATGTCAATTGGGAAAAAGCAAGAAGTATGCCCATAAACCCAAACCTACTAACTCTGTCACAGAAGTTCTTCATATGATTCATATGGATTTATGTGGACCTATGAGGGTGCAGAATATCTTTGGGAAGAAATATGTGTTAGTTGTGGTTGATGATTACTCTAGATTCACCTGGGTCAAGTTCTTAAGGACAAAGGATGAAACTCCTGATATCATCATCAAACGCATCAAACAGCTGCAGGTTCGACTAAACAAAACTGTCAGAATTATCAGAACAGACAATGGAACTGAGTTTGTCAACAAACAACTTAGTGAATTCTATGAAAGCGTTGGAATCAGCCATCAAAGAAGTGTTCCACGAACCCCTCAACAGAACGGTGTAGTTGAAAGACGAAATCGTACTCTTGTTGAAGCCGCTAGAACAATGCTGATCTACTCAAAGGTTCCAATGTTTCTCTGGGCTGAAGCAATTGCCACTGCATGCTACACACAAAATCGTTCCCTGATTCACACTATTCATGGAAAAACTCCATATGAACTTGTCCACAACGGAAAACCTAATCTATCCTTCCTTCGTGTGTTTGGTGCATTGTGCTATCCAACTAATGAGGGTCAAGACTTAGGCAAACTTAGAGCTAAAGCTGACATTGGAGTATTTGTAGGATATGCATCAAACAAAAATGGATACCGAATCTACAACAAAAGAACCCGAAATATCATGGAAACAATTCACGTTACGTTTGATGAGCTGACCGGTCAAATGGCTCCTGGACACTCCAGCTCAGGACCCGCACTTCAAAACAATCCCATTGGTTCATCTCTTGTTCCAAACTCCTCTCAAGAAACTCCATATGTACCTCCATCTGAAGATGATGTAAAGAAATTGTTTGATCCCATGTTTGATGAACTGTATGATTCTACTACTAATGAGGTGCTGATCCCTACAACAGAGGATGCTCATATTCCAGTGAATGAAGTCAATCCTTCAGTCTCAATATCTTTAAGTCAAGAAGCACCTGCTGCTGATCCTTCAGTCTCATCAACAAATCATCATTCTTCAAATGTACATCATGGAAATGTTTCTGGCATCAATGATGAAGTTAATCCCTTTGCTACTCCTGAAGATGCTCTATTTGAAAACATATTTGCTACTCCTGAATCATCATCAGAACCATCTTCTTCAGGAGACATCGACTCAGCTACCTCAGTTCCTCAACAACTGCCACATGAACACCTCAGAAAATGGACTCACGATCATCCATTAGACAACATCATTGGAAATCCCTCTCGTCCTGTATCAACCCAAAAACAACTTGCAACCGATGCCTTATGGTGTTTCTTCAACTCCGTACTATCTAAGATCGAACCAAAAGATGTTAAAACCGCCATGAATGAAGACAGCTGGTTCAATGCCATGCAAGATGAAATTCATGAGTTTGATCGTCTTGATGTATGGGAGTTAGTACCTGCTCCAGACTGTGCTATGATTATAGCTCTAAAATGGATCTTCAAAGTAAAACTTGATGAGCATGGTGATGTGCTGAAGAACAAGGCTCGATTAGTTGCTAAAGGATATCGTCAAGAGGAGGGTATAGACTTTGAAGAATCTTTTGCTCCAGTTGCTCGAATCGAGGCAATCAGAATCTTTCTGGCTAATGCTGCTAGTAAGAACATGGTAGTTTATCAGATGGATGTAAAGACGGCATTTCTGAACGGAGATCTTAAAGAAGTCGTCTACGTCAGCCAACCTGAAGGATTTGTGAATCAAGAGCATCCTACTCACGTTTATCGTTTGAAGAAGGCTCTTTACGGTTTAAAGCAAGCTCCAAGGGCATGGTATGATACACTGTCAAAGTTTCTTCTATCAACCGGATTCATCAAAGGAGCAGTTGATCCTACATTGTTCACCAGGAAGTCAGGCAAACATTTGATTCATGTTCAAATTTATGTTGATGATATTATTTTTGCCTCGACTGACCCAATGGAATGTGATCGTTTTTCAAATGAAATGAGTTCAAAGTTTCAAATGTCAATGATGGGACAAATGTCATTTTTCTTGGGATTACAAATTTCTCAAAGTCCCGGAGGCATTTTCATAAATCAATCTAAATATGCAACAAAGATTTTAAAGAAATTTGGATTTGATTCAAGTGACCCTGTTGACACCCCCATGATTGACCGAACCAAACTAGATGAGGACCTCTCAGGGATCATGATTGACCAAACGAAATATCGGAGTATGATTGGATCCCTGATGTATCTCACTGCTAGTAGACCAGACATCTTGTTCGCTGTTTGCATGCATGTGTGCTAGATATCAGGCTAAGCCTACTAAAAAACACCTTGAAGCAGTTAAACGGGTCTTTCGGTATCTCCAAGGAACCATCAATATGGGACTATGGTACCCGAAGGACACCGGTATGTCACTAACGGCCTATGCAGATGCTGATCATGCAGGTTGTCAAGATACTCGTCGAAGTACGTCAGGAGGTGCTCAGTTTTTGGGTAATAAGCTTGTGAGTTGGTCTTCAAAGAAGCAAATGAGTACTTCTATTTCCTCTACAGAGGCTGAATACATAGCCATGTCATCTTGTTGTGCTCAAATCTTATGGATGAGATCTCAATTATCTGACTATGGCTTTGAATTCAACAAAATCCCTCTGTACTGTGATAATAAAAGTGCTATTGCTCTCTCATGCAACAATGTTCAACACTCAAGAGCAAAGCATATCGACATTCGACATCATTTCATCAGGGAACAAGTGGAAAAAGGTGTGGTGGAACTATATTTTGTGAGGTCTGAATATCAGTTAGCTGACATCTTCACCAAAGCTCTTCCAAGAGAACGTTTTGAGTTTATTCTTCCACGACTTGGCTTGAAAAGCCTTCAACCAGAAACTCTCAAACGTCTTCAGGAGGAAGACGAGGAGTAAAGGTCTATCTTCATCTATCTCTTGTATATATCTATTCGAAAAACAAAATACAAAATTATAAAACCTTCAAAAATCAAATAGAAAAATATAAAACTCTCAAAATCCAAAAAAAAAAAATAAATAAATAAAAAAAATAATAAAATAAAATAAATTTTTGAAAAATTCGAAAACTCTTCAAAAATATTGTCAATTTGTCATGTTTTTCTCGATTCGATAATATCTACGGTCTTGAAGCTGTCATTCAAAGAATGACACGGGACTTTAGATGTTGTTCGAATTCTTAAAAAAAAAAAAAAAAAAAAAAAAAAAAAAAAAAAAAAAAAAATCAAAAAATCAAAAAATATTTTTGGGAGAAAGAGAAATGGTTTATTGTCATTTTTCAGGCAATAACCCGGTTTTTAAAAGAAAGAACAGAGCCATGTTTTATCATATTTTCAAAATTCCATGCTCTGATTCTAAAAACATTTATCTGCTGAAAACCAAATGCTTTGAAAAATAACTCGATCTCTATTTTTGATAATCATCAGGACTTATTTGTCAAAATCTTTATCTCTCAATCAACAACCTATGTCATTGATTGAGGGGGAGAATGATTTCAATTAAATTAAAAAGTTATTTGGCATTAAATTGTTTTCAAAAGATTCACATGCATGTTTTATCAATGGAGTTTAAAGTCTTAAAATCCGATCCTTATCAGTTCAAACGCTTTCATAATCAAGTCACAATTCTCCTTAAAAGCTTTCAAAATCAATTTAAATCAATAAGAGATCACAAATCTCAAATGATTTGATAATTGTGATCGGGGGAGAATGTGTGATTTAAATTGGATTTAAACTGATAATTAGGTAAATGGTTTTATAAGGATGTACATGCTATCCTGCCTACATGTGACAAACGATTTCAAATTTTCCATGCACATGTTGAGGGGGAGCATCTATCTTAAACCTATGATTTGAAATCTGATAAACTTATCTCAATGTGCAAGGTCCCTCTAGTATGTGCAAAACTCTTTTCAAATCTCGAGGCACATATTGAGGGGGAGCGAATTTATGGAAACCTCATCCTTCCCGGAAATGCTATTTCTACTTGATTTGATGTGGGAAGTGATGTTGATATCTTTTAGAAAATGGTAATCAAAGAAGTTAATTCTTTCTCTTGCCTCCGTGTGCTAAACATTTTCAAATACTTGATGCACATGTTGAGGGGGAGTTCTCGTTCTAAAAATATCAAAAAAAAAAAAACAATTCAGGTACAAAATGCTTTGATAATATATCACAAGTAACTGAATTGATTTTCAAATGGTTTTCAATTGGATCCAATGGCAGACGAACAATACCAAATAGACCGACCAACTTTACTTTATGTACGGTGAGATAAGGATGATAAGGTTAGGTATGTGTTCCCATGATCCGCCAGAACCGGAGGGATCTACCCAGGGACAATCCACTAGTTAGTGTAGAAGTCCTTAGGTATGATGATAAAAGGAGAAAAATGAGATATGGGAAGAGTGCGGACTAAGACTGAGCTAGTACTGGAATAAACCCAACAAGGTTCTAGCTATGAAGTCTCGGTAAGCACTGAAGGGGTTGAAGAATTAAAAAGAATTGAATGTGAATAGGGTGAAAACAAATAGCCCTCAATTTATTCAACCTTAGGGCAGAAACCGGTTCAATTCATATGCTACTGATGGTAACATCGGTATTGAAGACAAGACGTCATGGACCCAGTGACGCACTGCACTTCAACTTTCCAAACCACTCAAGTTTCTCTTAAAAGGACTTGTTTCATTCTCACGGGGAACCGACATTATCTATCGACTTTCTCTTAGAGATTGTTGATATTGAAGAAGGAGACCCTCTCCCTAGGCTCCGGCACAGGATCCAAATATGCACAAATTGAGTCTAGAGCCACGAGATCATCAATAAATCTCATTAGGACACTTTTAATGAAGACTCTCTGTTTCACACAATGTGGAAAGAGAGATTATATCTTGAGTCCTACGCATTATCCTTGTGGTATTGCCAGAACATCTGAGTGATGTGTTAACATACTCACAATGAAGATGGAAAGCCTTCTGGAGCCAACATAAAAACAAGCTCCTGGTAGGTGGCATGTGAGATCTATTTTATGGATCAATCATGTGACAACTGAACAGAAACAATGGGGCGATTTAATCTCTTGAATCATTCCTGGTTCAGGTTATGGATTGACGGATACCTTTGAAAAACCGGTCATTGTGCTTAAAAACTCTTTTCTTTAGCACATCGACCGTGTACTCATTTTTCAAACCAAAAGGTATGTTTATGATTGATAATTGATTTTCTATAAAACCTTCGTTGTATTGCAAAAACATCTTCTATTGAGCGATACACGATTGTTTTTCAAATCTTTTTTCATCAATCAGTGGACTTAAAATTCGCTGGTTCACTCACTCCGTGTTGTCTTCTTTGAGATGTTCCGGTTTGAGAACAGCTAGAACAGCTGCGAAACCCTGTCAAGGAAATTCTTCGGAATTATACCTGATCACAGGCAGTACATGTACTGATCAACGGGGAACCGTGGGCCGTGTACCTCAATTCAACGAAAGTGATCAAAGACACTTTCGTGCGATTTATTGCTAACTGTTGTATGCAGGTACGCCCGACGTTTGCAGCTGATCAGAATGAAGCGGTCAATCCATAGCCGCATGCTCACTTAACACATTCATCTATAAAGAAATCATGATTAGTGCATCAATGACTCTGATGTTTTCACTCCATGCTTCTGCTACGCTGCTGCCAATATCATGATTCAACAAATGCTTCCGCTACTCTGATGAGAAGATATCATGATCCAGAATGTGAGCATGTCGGTCCTAATGTCACAACATCACATAATACCAACACCACAAAGGTTGTGTCAGAGATTGTTGATAACTGATGATCTCAAATGCTGGCTCAAACTCATTATCACGTGGATCAGTAAAAGACCTCCACTTGGAATCATCAAACATGCAATGTGAAGAATCAATGACTACGAGCTTAGAAGCAAAGGACTACATCAAGAATGCAAGAACAATTTTAAATGTAATATCTTGTTGTATTCAATGTAATTTTGGTACATGATTGAGGTGACCTCCCTTAGGGGGAGATTGTTAGGAATTAGAAATTCCCGGTATAAAAGAGTCGGTCACCTCAAGTATATGTAATCGTAAGAAAGCTCGTAGTCGTAGTTATCTTATGTTAAGTAGTATTTAGTTTAGTATCACCGTGGAGGACGGACGGGTCTTTACCCACTGTATGCCTGATCCACAGCCCGATGTGTGGCGATTTATGTAAGACTATAAATACTCTCTACCTTCCAAGGTAGAGAGTTGGAGCTCATAATAATATCTTTCACTTTCTCTCACTAAGTTCCCTAAACCTCTAACTTTCTCTCTCTAGAATTCTACTTATTCGCCACATGGTTGTTATGGTTTGATGTGTATGTGAAAAGTTATAACTTACAGCATAAGCTCTAAAAAGACGGGTAAGGAGCATCCTGTATGGAAGAGCAACGGAGCCTTGAGTAGGAATATCTACCATCCTCCTAGCAATGTAGTATGCCAAGTTGAATGGTTGACGAGTAGACAAGCTATAGAGCATGTAGCATAGGCAAGCATTGATGTGGTCTCAGTTTCCTATGGTGCTAATGACATTGGCTCTAAGGAGTTCCTCCCATTTTTTGAAGTGAGGCTTAAGCTCATTGAGTTCCATACCGTATGGATCTCGGTTGACTTCCTTTCCCCGCTCAAGTGACACGGGTTGGTGCTACCCTATCAAAGAAGAGGTGCTCACGAATGACGTCCTTGTCGACCAAAGGAGTTTCGTAAGGAAGAGAACGGTCATGAATTGCATCAAGGATGGTAAGTGGCCACTTGTCCGAGTATAGACAAGTACCAACACAAGAAATTCCTAACATTTGAGTGAATTGGGTGAGGGAAATGGTGTATTCATTTTGGTTGATTCTAAAGTTGAGAGCCATGAGACCATCCTCATTTGTTGCGGAAATAACACTAGCATAGAATTCTAGAACAAACCTAGGGCAAATTAGCTCGTTGATGTCAAGGAGACAATCGAAGTTGATAGTAGCTAGTTCTTGACGGAGGTTTTTTCTGTCGACAAAGGATGGATGAATTGTCCTACCCTCATGAAAGTACCTTTTCTCTAGACTCTTAAAATCTCAACTTGGTCTTTGGTAAGGCCCTTAGTTTTGTGGTGTTGAGGGATGTATCCAAGGGTGTCTTTGTGATCGTAAAATTTTGCGGCTACCATGTTTGTTCCTAGGAGCAAGAAATTACAAGTTTTAGTAAAAACAAAAACTAAATTAGCATTTTTGTTCTAGTGTGTGCCTATATGCAAACAATGTAGAGTTGCGGTTATCTCGACTAATTTTATGCATAAAATAGTTTTTATTAGTAGTGTTTGGCAAAATGCAAGAAATAACCCAAACGCTCCTAATTCAATGTGGCTTCGTTTGAATATGTTAGGAATTAGAAATTCCCAGTATTAAAGAGTCGGTCACCTCAAGTATATGTAATCGTTAGAAAGCTCGTAGTCGTAGTTCTTTTAAGTTAAGTAGTTATTTAGTTAAGTAACACCGTGGAGGACGGACGGGTCTTTACCCACTGTATGCCTGATCCACAGCCCAAAGTGTGGCGATTTGTGTAAGACTATAAATACTCTCTACCTTCCAAGGTAGAGAGTTGGAGCTCATAATAATATCTTTCACTTTCTCTCACTAAGTTCCCTAAACCTCTAACTTTCTCTCTCTAGAATACCATCTATATGCTACTTTGTGTTATGGTTTGATGTGTATGTGAAAAGTTAATATCTAAAAATTGGTATCAAGAGCCATGGTTAGATCACATCTTGCACATCTTTGGATTTATAGTGATTTTTAGGTGGTTTTTGAGTTTGAAAAAGTTTAGTGGTTTTTGCATCATTTGGTTGATTTCTTGTGTTAAAGTTTGAATTTTGTTGGTACTTTTATGTTTAGAATCATCAAAAGTGTTTAGGTTTTCATTTGGTAAGCTTGAATCATCTTGGTTGGGTTGTTTTTGGATTGAAAAGTGATGTTTATAAGGTTTTTCTTGCTAGCGACTTAGCTCACGGTTTAGTTTTCTTCATAGCGACTTGCTTCACAAAATTGTAGCGAGTTACAGTTTTAAACCTAGCGAGTTAGATCTAGCGAGTTAAAGTACAAGTAGTGGACTCTCCACTACGAGTAGCGACTTGGTGGTAGCGACTTGGTCTGTAGCGAGTTGCTCTTTAGCGACTTGTATTTCTAGCGACTTGTGTAGCGAATTACTGCTAAAATTTTGCTAGCGACTTGAGGGGTAGCGAGTTACTACTTAGCGACTTGCTTTGTGTCTAGCGACTTGGGACTCTAGCGACTTAGTTGACTGGTGTAGCGAATTAGTTGTTAGCGACTTGGTTCAAGAATTCGTAGCGACTTGGTTGATTTTTCCCGTCAAAACTTCAAACGGCCATAACTTTTGAACCGTAACTCCGTTTTCAGCGTTCTACCCATCAAACCGACCGTGAGAACGAGGAGAATGGCACGCCGAATAAACTAGGGTCAATCTTCAAGGTCTAAATCCGCTCAGAACAGAAGTTATTGAGGTTTTTAAGTTTTTAGACCTTAATTTCTCAGGAAAAATGGGCATAAACCAATCCGAATCACAACCAAACAACATCTCTGCTAATCCTACAAACAATCATATGTCCTAACACACAATTTTCTATCATTCCTTTGGTCATTGCTTAACGGTTTGGTCTTGATTTTAGTAAAATCCCGCGAAAGATTCTATTTCTCGGTTTGAATCATAGACTTGTAAAATCCCGTGCATTCTACCACATCATGTCTTACTCTACTGACCAAGTGATTTCAGAAGTGCTTAAATTGTATGATGATGTAGTCAACCCTGAGAATGTTAGCTACACTGAACGATTAAAGATGATTGAATCAATCAATGAGGATGTGATATCTCCAGGTTCAGACTTTGAAAAGACTGAAATGCACCAGTCAATGCTACAAAATGCCATGCTAGAGGAATGTAACATTGGGCCCTTTCAACTACTTTATCAGCACCTCAAACTACTTTTATCTACAACTATGGATCGAACAAGCAGTGCTCTCCTTCGTCAGGATTTTCCCATCTTGACAAGAACTGTGCTACTAAACTTAGAACAACTGAGGTTTCAAATTACTAAAGAGAAGTTCTCAACTGATGAATCTAATGCAGCTCTTCAAGCAATCTTCGATCAATTTCAGCCATTTATCCGGGGGGAATATTCCTCAGATTTTGATGATGAAATGACTGAAGTGTCTTTCAAGAAACACACTGGAATGGAAATTAGCGTGTTCATTGAGACATTCATACAACTCATGGATAATGTGGAGAAGTACATTGAGGAAGTTACACAAAAAGATGAAAACGTGAATGAGTGTCAGGTGCAGTTGAGAAATAGTTGTGATAAGTTGGGTAATGTATCTGTTAAAGAATCGGGTGTTGTTGAATGCAGAATGTCAGAGTCAACATATAATGATGAGTCGGGTAAAACACCAGATGATGGATCAGTTGGCACTGAATACAGAGGCTCAGAGATTGATAAGCTTGACACATCCAGCGGTCCAGTGACTCTCGTTACACATGTTGTGGATGCAGATAACAGACCAGAAATTGAGCAGGTGTCATGTAATGAGGTACCCTTTACTGTTCAACATAGTGCATCTGCTAAAGCACTTAAACAAACTGATCATAATGTTGAACATGTCTTTCATAAATGTTCTGTTACTGAGGCTGAATCTGAGATTAAGTGTTTCAAAACAAAAGATTTGGTTGATAAGAAGGCTTTTGATGAACTTTCAAACAAATTCTCAAATCTTGAAAAATATTTCATTTCACTTGAAATCGCGATTCAGAGTAAAGAAGAAAGTTTTCAACTTAACAAACCATGTAAAAAACCGGAACTTCCTGAATTCCGTGAACTTTTTGAAATTAACACTTTGAAAGCTCAGCTTCAAGACAAAGAGTCAACCATTTACAATCTGAAGAAACATATTTCTGTCTTGAATGAGAAAAGTAATTTAGTCATGAATACACAAGACATTGATGCTATTATAACAAGAAATAATGAACTGTCAATTTATGTGGCTAAATTACTAAAGGAAAATGAGTCTTTGAGAAAGCATCACGTAGAACTTAGTGAGTCTGTCAAAGAAGCTAGAACTAAGTCAATGGAACAAAACTCTTTGATAGCAAAAATTGATGAACTCAAAGCTCAACTTTAGGAAAAGAGTTTCGCTATTGTTGCCTTAAAAAATGAGCTTAGGAAAACTCTAGGGAAAAGTGTGAACACTAAGTTTACAAAACCATCAACCTTGGGGAAACTAGTTTCTCATCCCATTAGAAACCGGTCCATCGTTAGGCAGCCTACTGCGTTTATATCCGAAAGACCAAAATTTTCAAAAACACGGTTTGCCTCCCAAGTTGATGAGAAACAAGTTTTGTCAAAAACAGTCACTTCACCTGAGTTGCCTAAGAATTATGCTTCTAGTTCCTCTAAACCTCAACAAGCATCTACTTCTACTCCCAGCACCTCTAGGATTAGTTCGAAAACAGTGTCAAAATCAAGCATTAAAACCCAGAATTCATATGATATTAATGACTTGTGTAAGAACTATTATCTAGAAAAAGCTCGAAAAAAGGCACAGATTCGAAAAGACGGAATTTTAGGTGCAAGACCTAGGGTGATGAATTCTACGAGATTTCAAGGCACTGCTAGTAATTGTAAACCACTACCTAGGAACACTCAAAAGACTAGGGATTGGCGTGCAGCTAAGAGTAGTTATTTGCATAAGAATGCTAAGCATGTAGAAAACAAAACTAGAAATTCTGAGTCTTTTCCACATAAGAAACAGTTTCCTAATTCACATGCCAAGGTACTATCCACTAAGACCACTAACGCGACTAAGGTTCAACATGTTGTGAAACAATACAAACCAAAAACTGCGCCTAGATGGATACCAACTGCTAAATCTTTGGAAACTAGGTTCAAGGATAAGTCTTCCACTGTGCATAAGAAGCCTTACAATCCTAGACCTTGCCATAAGTGGATACCGTCTGGTAGAATGTTTAAGGATGCTGGACTTAGGTGGATTCCTACCGGAAAGCTGTTTTCTGATGAAAAAATCAAGGTTGACCGTGAAACCCCAAAGAGTTTGGATACTAATGTCACTAACCCATATATATGCAATCAAGCTTGTAATGTTAGTACAGGTACTCCTTACTCAGTTGCAGATACTTCGATCCTTCAATACATGGACTGGCTTAAAGTATGGATTACAAATGGATTGATATCTCATAACTCACGGGCTCAAGTTTCTCAACATTGATACTCAACCGGCAATGACGTCTGTTCAAATCAGTTCAGGCCTCGTACTTCATCATTATGGCGTCTGCATATAACAATTCAGGCCCCGTTCCTCAAAGAAAAGAAAGGTGTACGCTTCAGTGCGCTTTATCTTCTTAAGAAGAGAAATCTTCATGTTTATGACCATTCTCATCGACATTCTTCATCAACATGCTTCATGCTTTTTCCATGCGCTTCAGTCATCAAGTGAACCGGACTACTGATAATTACTCTTATTCCTCTTGCTCAATATAATGAAGATGGCGACATCATGTGCTAATTTTGTGGCGGAGAAGTGTGAATATAATACATTTGGATGATAATCACTTGGTTAATCAAGAATGGCATCTCTGTATGCAATTCTTGAGGGGGAGAAGAAGTGTGAATTTTTTTTGCATGGTTGACTGATATTTGAGAATATATGGTCAAACGGCTCCTAACCCATGTAAGAACCGAGATTCTTCTTATCGGATCATCTTCACATGTAGTTTCTTCTAAGAGCCGTTGGTTGACATCTTCACACGGGCTGATATGATTAAATGACAAAGTGCTTCTAGTTGCTGGGCTGATTTCTTTGATGAACATCTTTCTGTTCTTGTTTGATTGGGAGGGATTTTAATTAAGGGGATTTGCTATTTACAAGTTAACGGGAATGCCTTTGGTGTGAAGAAGATGTTAACTGTCTATTTCCCCATTCGGATAATCTTGAAGAAGGTCGAGTCTACAGTCTAATCTACATTTGAAAGCTACATGATTAGAAGACTAAAGACGAATTGCATTTGATGATCTAAAGACTTCTTCTTAATCCGGGCTGAGAAGAACACTTGAAAATCTTCGTCAGTTTAGGGGAGAGCACTAATTGGGGAAGATTGAAAAGCCAAAATTTAATCCCCAATTAGACTTGCTCAGAGTCTTTAGCAATGATTCATTGCTTGATTTTTTATGACACTCCTCCAACGCCTAATGCTTCAATTACTAAGGATAATTGGGATTCATTGTTTGGGATTCATTGTTTTTCAAAGATATGTTTGATGAGTACTTTTAACCTCCGACGAATGTTGATCATCCAGCTTCTGAAGCTCATGCTCTGGTTTCTATTGACTCAACTGGTTCACCATCTAAGAAGTACTTCTTGGAAGTCTCAAGAAACCTTATCTCCAGTTACTTCACAAGGCGTTGTTAATGACTATCATTGCAGTTGCACTCATGAATAGTGATCCGCTCTTTGGTACTCCTTTGCCAAATCTTCACGGATCATTGTTTCATTGTTCTTCTCCAAATGTGCACTCTGTAAATCAACCACATGAACATTAAGGAAAATGACTTCTTCATCTGCTCGAAGACATTTGTGGTGAATCTTCCAGATCAGTCTCTACATGTATACCTTTAGGAAGAATGCATTAATGTCGAGAAATCATTTGTTCCGGTTCATTCAGTGGATCGACATACATCCGGTTGTACGTTTATTCACGTGTTGGGCATTTGACACAAGCTGATTACTTCGGAGTTAATCAATTATCACTTATTTGAGATTGAAGTTAAAATT
This sequence comes from Chrysanthemum seticuspe, assembly GCA_019973895.1. Taxonomy (NCBI): domain Eukaryota; kingdom Viridiplantae; phylum Streptophyta; class Magnoliopsida; order Asterales; family Asteraceae; genus Chrysanthemum; species Chrysanthemum seticuspe. The sequence goes on along the minus strand of BPTQ01000007.1, from coordinate 26,284,644 downwards.
CACAAAGGCGAGCTTAAGATGCAAATGCATGGAATTCTTCTTCAGTTTCAAGTTTGGTATATCAGGTTTTCTTTATCAGTGGTCACTTCAAATTGTCTACATATGGGTTGATAAAAATAGTCAGAGAGAGTTTCTATCGCAGTGGTCCTATGGCTCCTGGACACTCCAGTTCAGGACCCGCACTTCAAGACAGTCGCATTAGTTCATCCCTTATACCAAATTCTTCTCCAGAAACTCCATATGTACCTCCATCTGAAGATGATTGAAAGAAATTGTTTGATCTCATGTTTGATGAACATTATGAGCCAAGTGCTAATGAACTGACAATTCCTACTTCAGAGGCTGCTCATATTCCTGTGAATGACGTCAATCCTTCAATCTCAATATCATTAAGTCAAGAAGCGCCTGCTGCTGATCACTCTGTCTCATCAACAAATCATCAAACTTCGAGGGTACATCATGGAACTATGTCTGGTATCAATGATGAAGTTAATCCCTTTGCTACTCCCGAAGATGCCCCCTTTGAGAACATATTTGCTCCTGAATCATCATCAGAACCATCTTCATCAGGAGAAATTGACTCTGCAACTTCAGTTCTTCAACCACAACCACATGAACACCTCAGAAAATGGACTCATGATCATCCATTGGACAACATCATTGGAAACCTCTCTCGTCCAGTATCCACACGGAAACAACCTGCAACCGATGCCTTGTGGTGCTTCTTTAACTCCGTACTCTCTAAGATCGAACCAAATGATGTTAAAACCGCCATGGATGAAGACAGCTGGTTCAATGCCATGCAAGAAGAAATTCATGAGTTTGATCGACTTGATGTATGGGAATTAGTACCTACTCCAGATTGTGCTATGATCATTGCTCTAAAGTGGATCTTCAAAGTGAAACTTGATGAGCATGGTGATGTGTTAAAGAACAAGGCTCGATTGGTTGCTAAAGGATACCGTCAAGAGGAGGGTATTGACTTTGAGGAATCATTTGCTCCTGTTGCTCGAATCGAGGCAATCAGAATCTTTTTGGCTAATGCTGCTTGTAAGAACATGGTAGTCTATCAGATGGACGTAAAGACGGCATTTCTGAACGGAGATCTTAAAGAAGTCGTCTATGTCAGCCAACCCGAAGGCTTTGTGAATCTAGAGCATCCTACCCACGTTTATCGTTTGAAGAAGGCTCTTTACGGTTTAAAGCAAGCTCCAAGGGCATGGTATGATACGCTATCAAAGTTTCTTCTATCAACCGGATTCATCAAAGGAGCAGTTGATCCTACATTGTTCACCAGGAAGTCAGGCAAACATTTGATTCATGTTCAAATTTATGTTGATGATATTATTTTTGCCTCGACTGACCCAATGGAATGTGATCGTTTTTCAAATGAAATGAGTTCAAAGTTTCAAATGTCAATGATGGGACAAATGTCATTTTTCTTGGGATTACAGATTTCTCAAAATCCCGGAGGCATTTTCATAAATCAATCTAAATATGCAACAGAGATTTTAAAGAAATTTGGATTTGATTCAAGTGACCCTGTTGACACCCCCATGATTGACCGAACCAAACTAGATGAGGACCTCTCAGGGATCATGATTGACCAAACGAAATATCGGAGTATGATTGGATCCCTGATGTATCTCACAGCTAGTAGACCAGACATCTTGTTCGCTGTTTGCATGTGTGCTAGATACCAGGCTAAGCCTACTAAAAAGCACCTTGAAGCAGTTAAACGGGTCTTTCGGTATCTCCAAGGAACCATCAATATGGGACTATGGTACCCGAAGGACACCGGTATGTCACTAACGGCCCATGCAGATGCTGATCATGCAGGTTGTCAAGATACTCGTCGAAGTACGTCAGGAGGTGCTCAGTTTTTGGGTGATAAGCTCGTGAGCTGGTCTTCAAAGAAGCAAATGAGTACTTCTATTTCCTCTACAGAGGCTGAATACATAGCCATGTCATCTTGTTGTGCTCAAATCTTATGGATGAGATCTCAATTATCTGACTATGGCTTTGAATTCAACAAAATCCCTCTGTACTGTGATAATAAAAGTGCTATTGCTCTCTCATGCAACAATGTTCAACACTCAAGAGCAAAGCATATCGACATTCGACATCATTTCATCAGGGAACAAGTGGAAAAAGCTGTAGTGGAACTATATTTTGTGAGGTCTGAATATCAGTTAGCAGACATCTTCACCAAAGCTCTTCCAAGAGAACGTTTTGAGTTTATTCTTCCACGTCTTGGCTTGAAAAGCCTTCAACCAGAAACACTCAAACGTCTTCAGGAGGAAGAAGAGGAGTAAAGGTCTATCTTCATCTATCTCTTGTATATATCTATTCGAAAAACAAAATACAAAATTATAAAACCTTCAAAAATCAAATAGAAAAATATAAAACTTTCAAAATCCATAAAAATTTGAAAAATTCGAAAAATCTTCAAAAAATATTGTCTGTTTGTCATGTTTCTCTCGATTCGATAATATCTACGGTCTTGATGTTGTCATTCAAAGAATGACACGGGACTTTAGATGTTGTTCGAATTTTTATATATATATAAAAAAAAAAAAAAAAAAAAATTCAAAAAATCAAAAAATATTTTTGGGAGAAAGAGAAACAATGGTTTATTGTCATCTTCAGGCAATAACCCGGTTTTAAAGAAAGAACAGAGCCATGTTTTACCATGTTTTCAAATCCTATGCTCTGATTCTATAAACTCCTATCTGCTGAAAACTAAATGCTTTGAAAAATAACTCAATCTCTATTTTTGATAATCATCAGGACATATTTGTCAAAATCTCTATCTCTCAATCAACAACCTACGTCATTGATTGAGGGGGAGAATGATTTCAATTAAATTAAAAAGTTATTTGGCATTAAATTGTTTTCAAAAGATATACATGCATGGTTTTATAAATGGAGTTTAAAGTCTTAAAATCCGATCCTTATCAGTTCAAACGCTTTCACAATCAAGTCACAATTCTCCCTAAAAGCTTTCAAAATCAATTTAAATCTATACGAGATCACAAATCTCAAATGATTTGATAATTGTGATCGGGGGAGAATGTGTGATTTAAATTAGATTTAAACTGATATTAAGGTAAATGGTTTCACATGAATGAACATGCTGTCCCTCCCACATGTGACAAACGATTTCAATTTTTTAATGCACATGTTGAGGGGGAGCACCTATCTTAAACCTATGATTTGAAACGTGATCATTCATCCTAATGTGCAGGTTCCCTCTAGTATGTGCAAAACTCTTTTCAAACCTCGAGGCACATATTGAGGGGGAGCAAATTCATGGAAACCTCATCCTTCCCGAAAATGCTATACCTACTTGATCTGTTGAGGGAAGTGATGTTGATATCTTTTAGAAAATGGTAATCAAAAGAAGTTAATTCTTTCTCTTGCCTCCATGTGCAAAACATTTTCAAATACTTGATGCACATGTTGAGGGGGAGTTCTCGTTCTAAAATTATCAAAAACAATTCAGGTACAAAAAGCTTTGATAATATATCACAAGTATCTGAATTGATTTTCAAATGGTTTTCAATTGGATCCAATGGCAGATGAACAATACCAAATTGACCGACCAACTTTACTTTATGTACGGTGATATAAGGATGATAAGGTTAGGTATTGGTTCCCATGATCCGCCAGAACCGGAGGGATCTACCCAGGGACAATCCACTAGTTAGTGTAGAAGTCCTTAGGTATGATGATAAAAGGAGAAAAGTGAGATATGGGAAGAGTGCAGACTAAGACTGAGCTAGTACTGGAATAAACCCAACAAGGTAATAGCTATGAAGTCTTGGTAAGCACTGAAGGGGTTGAAGAATTAAAAAGAATTGAATGAAAATAGGGTGAAAACAAATAGCCCTCCATTAATTCAACCTTAGGGCAGAAACCGGGTTCACTTCATATGCTACTGATGGTAACATCGGTATTGAAGACAAGACGTCATGGACCCAGTGACGCACTGCACTTCAACTTTCCAAACCACTCAAGTTCCTCTTAAAAGGGCTTGTTTCATTCTCACGGGGAACCGACATTATCTATCGACTTTCTCTTAGAGATGGTTAATATTGAAGAAGGAGACCCTCTCCCTAGTCTCCGTTATAGGATCCAAATATGCACAAATTGAGTCTAGAGCCACGAGATCATCAATTAATCTCACTAGGACACTTTCAATGAAGACTCTCTGTTTCACACAATGTGGAAAGAGAGATTATATCTTGAGTCCTACGCATTATCCTTGTGGTATTGCCAGAACATCTGAGTGATGTGTTTACACATTCACAATGAAGATGGAAAGCCTTCTGGAGCCAACATCAAACAAGCTCCTGGTAGGTGGCATGTGAGATCTATCATATAGATCAACCATGTGACAACTGAACAGAAACAATGGGGCGATTCAATTTCTTGAATCAATCCTGGTTCAGGTTAGGGATTGACGGATACCTTTGAAAAACCAGTCTTTGTGCTTAAAAACTCTTTTCTTTAGCACATCGACTGTGTACTCATTTTTCAAACCAAAAGGTATTTTTATGATTGATAATTGATTTTCAATAAAACCTTCGTTGTATTGACAAAAAAAAAAAAAAAAAAACAATTTCTATTGAGCAATACACGATTGTTTTTCAAATCTCTTTTCTTCAATCAGTGGACTTTAAATTCGCTGGTTCACTCACTCCGTGTTGTCTTCTTTGAGATGTTCCGGTTTGAGAACAGCTAGAACAGCTGCGAAACCCTGTCAAGGAGATTCTTAGGAATCCTACCTGATCACAGGCAGTACTTGTACTGATCAACGGGGAACCGTGGGCCGTGTACCTCAATTCATCGAAAGTGATCAAAGACACTTTCGTGCGATTTGTTGCTAACTGTTGTATGCAGGTACGCCCGACGTTTGCAGCTGATCAGAATGAAGCGGTCAATCCATAGCCGCATGCTCACTTAACACATTCATCTCAAAAGAAATCATGATTAGTGCATCAATGACTCTGATATTTTCACACCAAGCTTCTGCTACGCTGCTGCCAATATCGTGATTCAACAAATGCTTCCGCTACTCTGATGAGAAGATATCATGATCCAGAATGTGAGCATGTCGGTCCCAAAGTCACAACACCACAATGGATGTCTCAGAGATTTTTGATAGCTGATGATCTCCAATGATGGCTCAAACGTATCATCACGTGGATCAGTAAAAGACCTCCACTTGGAATAACCAAACATGCATTGTGAAGAATCAATGACTACGAGCCTAGGAGCAAAGGACTACATCAAGAATGCAAGATCAATTGTTAAATGTTATATTTATTTGTATTCTATGTAATTTTGGTACATTATTGAGGTGACCTCCCTTAGGGGGAGATTGTTAGGAATTAGAAATTCCCAGTATTAAAGAGTCGGTCACCTCAAGTATATGTAATCGTTAGAAAGCTCGTAGTCGTAGTTCTTTTAAGTTAAGTAGTTATTTAGTTAAGTAACACCGTGGAGGACGGACGGGTCTTTACCCACTGTATGCCTGATCCACAGCCCAAAGTGTGGCGATTTGTGTAAGACTATAAATACTCTCTACCTTCCAAGGTAGAGAGTTGGAGCTCATAATAATATCTTTCACTTTCTCTCACTAAGTTCCCTAAACCTCTAACTTTCTCTCTCTAGAATACCATCTATATGCTACTTTGTGTTATGGTTTGATGTGTATGTGAAAAGTTAATATCTAACAGAATATACCCAGGAATGCATATTAGTTACGCATTACCTTTAGTATTCAAGAGACATTATGCAAGTGATGAAAGTAACGTTTTTATTTGTATGAACAATGAGAAATTGTTTTCCTACAATTGAGAAATTTTTCAAAATTTTGACATGGGGTTTTTAGTTTAATTAGGACAATACCTTATGATATGTAACTTCTAATTAGTGGGAAACATGATTAGTTATGTAATTAGACAATGTAGTTTATAATTTGTGTAATTAGTTATGCAATTTATCAATATAGTTCATGTTTTGTGCAAGAATACGCATAATACTCATGTTTTGGTTTTGTGCATAAATTAGAACCCTAGACTCAGAATTTAGAGAAGTAATGTAGTTAGGATACTTACAATGATGTTTTTGGTTGTGATTAGTTGAGGAAGAAACATGTAGTTCCTTTAATGTATCTAAATATTCGTTTGTAGGCTTCTAGGTGTGATGTTTTAGGATCTTCTTGAAAGCGAGCACATAGACAAACACTAAACATTATGTCGGGTCTACTAGCCTTGAGATAAAGTAGGCTACCGATCATTCCTCTATATTTAGTGTTATCTACGGATTCACCTTCCTCATCCTTGATGAGTTTCGTTTTCGAGGACATGGATGTTTTACTTGGTTTTGAGTCTTCAAGACCAATTTTCTTAAGCATATCCTTTATGTATTTAGATTGGTTAAAGAATATGCCATCATCTAGTTGTTTAATTTGAAGTACTAAAAAGAAGTTTAACTCACCCATCATACTCATCTCAAACTCATTGTGCATGATTTTAGAAAAATCATCACATAGCTCTTGACAAGTTGATCCAAATATGATGTCATCAACGTATATTTGAACTACAATAATGTGTGATTCCTTTTTCTTGGTAAAGAGAGTTGATGCTCTCGCACCGGGTTTTAAATTTGTATGCAAGAATTACCGGTAACTAGGAACACATTCTGGCAAGTATACCCTAGTCAAGTTGTAGTATAGTAGTTGGTAAGTCAAGGTCGTCTGATCTGTGCTGAACTAGTCAAGTCTAATCACACAAGCTAGACACTTGTGAATGGCTAACCATAATAGACTTAAAACTGCTTAAAACACAAATACAATGAAGTCCTGGAGAATAGAATGAATTCCCGGGTCGTTATGTCCCACGGAGACTCAATGGTGTGTCAAAACTGATTCAGATGATGGAGTGATCACTAAGGATAGTGATCTGTAAAGGTTTTGATTAGAAATATTACACTACTGATTGCTTGGAAAGGAATTGGAAACATAATAGAAAAGCACAACAATCAGATGAAAGAAACGTAAACGTAAATTTAAAAACTACGTACACGTACAAAATAAAAAGTAAAATCTAAGAAATAAAAGACCTAAAAATATGAAAATAACATTTTTGGAATCCTAAAAATAAAAGAAAATTATTAGAAAAAGAAAATTATTTTTACAACTATTTAATTAATTATTATTAATTAAAAATTATTTAAACTCTTTAATAAATACTCTAAAATAGAACAAAATACAAAATAAGGCTAGAAAAATAAAATTATGATTGAGAAAAATCTAAAATATTATAAAACTAATTTTAAAATTAAAAATATATTTTTCACACTTTTTATCTAATTATTACTAATTAATTATTATTTAAAATACACTTAAATTCTAGAAAATATAAAATAAAACTGGAAAAATGAAATTTTAACTTGGAAAAATCTAAAATATGATAAAACTAATTTTAAAACTGAAAAGATATTTTTTATGCTTTTTAATTATTTATTACTAATTAATTACTATTTTTAACTATTTAAAATTCTAATAAATACTAAAAAGTTTAGGAAAATTATGAAACTTTTTCTAAAAATACTATATGATGACAGAAAACTAACAAAAGTATAAAAACAAGTTTTGCTTAATAATAAGCTAAAAAGAAAAATCAAAAAAACTAAAACCTATTAAATAAATGCTATCACTGATTTTAAATTGATATTTTTCTGGTTTTTCTTTTTGAAAACTACTTAATTACTGATATTATGAAACTTTAACAAAGACAAAAGTTTTACAAACTACAAATAAGCTGTTTTAGGAGCTTATGAGCTCAACAGTGGGCTTATTAGCTTATTTGGATGAAATAAGCTCAAACAAGCTCACCAGCTGAAACAAAAGATGGAATAAGCTATAAACAAGCTAGAACTACTCAAATGAAGCTAAAAGACAAAGATAAGCACACTGATAAGCTAGAAACAAGCAATAAGCACTTATGCTAAACACAGAAATGGGACAAGATAGAGGCTTATTGCAGCCCTACCAAACAAGCTAGAAAATGAAAAAGCAAACTTGGAACCTCAAGAGGGCTAGGTCAGCTATCCAAAGAACCAAAGATCACAAGCTAAAACCAACAATTAAGCTCTGTGCAAGCTTTTCAAAATGGTGCCATTCACTGTGCACAGGGCACTTTTTCAGAACAGGTACCCTAAAGAAGCTGGAAAATAAGCACTTAAAAAGCTGATGAAGAGTGAACTAGCATTTTTATATTTTTTTTTAGCAACTAGACTTTAATACCCTAAGAGTTTTTAAGCTAAAACTTATTATTGAACACACAATGAAATTCCAAAGTTTATTCAAAAACGACCTAATTAAAATTTGACTTTTTGATTTAAACTAAAAGTTTGACCAAAGTGAACTTTGATCTGATTCTATGCACTGAATTAGATGTATTAAGGTATACTAAGACTTATTTAACCAACACTAACAACTTATGAACACAAAACCTTGATCATGATTCATAAAAACTCAACAGTGGACACACTAGTTAAGATCAAATGCAATTTTGACTTTTTACCAAATGAGAACTAGTTTTCTTGACTTGCTTGAATTATTAGACACTAATGAGACATGAAACAAGTTCAAACAATAACTCAAACAACCTAAAGCACAGTAAACACAAGGAATCCAAACACCCCTTTATCTTAACTGTTTTGAATATTTTCAAAGACTAACACAACTTAAGACCATGCAGATGATTTCAGACCTTATATAATCATTAATTAAGTCTAAATAAACATGAACCAACAGTTACAACAACATAAAACTAAGAATTAAGACTTAAGCTCTTTTAACTGTTAAAATGAAATTTATGTAAACTACAAATTTAAAAGATCAACCAACTGATTTTAAGGATTAGATACACTTATCTATACCTAATGAGCATAAAGAAACAGAAAGTTAAGCTAATAAACAACTTCAACAATAAAATTCCAAAATGAATAAAAGGCTTACAAAAGCTTTCCAAGCTCAAAACTAAGAACCAAGAACCAAGACCAATCCTAATAGCTTTCCACAAAGCTTCTAACCCAAGGCCATCCACAATCTACCCTGCTCCAGCTGTGTACACCATTTCCATGAGATTTTTGATTTTTAAACTATTTAATTGGTATTTTTGGTGATTTTTGCTTTTTGATGCTAAACTGAATTTTAGGATATCTAATAGCTTTTATAAGCTATCTAGGAGCTTATGTGGCTTATTTCAATCCATATAAACAACCAACAACAACATTACCATGATATGAGATTTTTGAAAGGAAATTTGCATAAACTGAATTTGATACTTAAACTCTGAAATTGATAATTAAAAAGGATTCAAATACACTTGAGAGACTTAAACAAAGTACTTGGAATTGAAAACATACACTGTAAAACTTAGATTAAAGAAAACGACTAAGGAAAATTTAAATTACACTAGATACATTGATACATATCTTCTTAGCTCCTCTTTATAGACTTTTATGACTTCTCATTGACCTATGAATCTTTCCCACCATCTCTGAGCCATTGGATCATTGAAATGCATCAAAACCGTCCAAGTGGATTTTTGGCGCCAATTTTCTCATTAGCAGGTTTGATCATTAATTGGGTTGGTTTCAATCAATTAAGGATATTTGGGTGTTAGTGGAGGTGGAGGGGACAAGGTAAGGGGGGTTGAAGAAAAAATGGGAAAACCATGACTGGTTTTGGGGAATCAGAGGTGGGAGAGGGAGAGCTACAGTAGGGCGGTATTTGGCTTGTTTGACTTTATTTGACCGTTGGCTAATATTAAACGGGGTGGGTTGGTTTTGGGCCAAGGTTGGGCTTGATTTGGGTTTGATATTAAAACAAGGGTCCAGTTGGGTTTATTTAAGCACAAGGACCAAAAATGCAAATCTGCCAAACATGAGGACTGAAAATGCCAACTTTCCAAACTTATAACAAGGACCAAAAATGACAAACATTGATAGTACAAGGACCCTTTTTGCATAAAATTCCATTTTAAAACATCCAAGGACTATTTTTGCAAATTTTCAAACTTTAGGGACCTTTTCCGCCATTTGACCAAAGAATCATTCAAGGATCATTTTTGATAACTTAGAATATTTTAGGGACCTTGAATGATAAAATTCCACATTTTTGAATTCCAGGGACTAGATTTGACAACTTTTAAATCTTGGGGGACTAAAACTGCCAATTTTGCAAACTTGAATCATTTATCATCTGATTTTGATATTTTTGCATTTAAAACACATAAAACACTGATTTGTGATATTTTGATCATTTTGATGTGTTTCTGAGTGTTTTCAGATGTTTTTGTAGTCTAGACAGTATAAAAATGATGAGTATTTAGACACTCATCAATCCCCCACACTGAGATATTGCTAGTCCCTAGCAATGATTTGAGAAAACTTAATGGATTTGAAAAACTCTTTACCAAAAGCCATCACTTCTGGAGTAGCCAATTGTTTCAGTTCAAGTAAGAACCTTGGTACAATGATAACCAAATGATTTTGAGCAAATCATAAGCTGTAAACGGATTTGATGTGTCTTTACCAGAAGCCGTTTGCTCTGGACTAGCCAACTCTTAGATAAATTATCAGAATTATCTTTGGTGAGCTGAATACCAATTATGGATTTTCCACTGCCTTTACCACAAGCCATAACCTTGCGGGTTAGCCAACTCTTCACTTTTTAGGATATGGTGAGTTGAGAACCATACAATTTTGGGCAAATTGCAAGCCATATAAACGGATTTGAGAAATCTTTACCAAGAGCCGTTTGCTCCTGGATTAGCCAATCCTTTTGTCTTATAGACATGGCGGACTGATAACCAAGCTGAGTAAGTGTAGAACACTTACTCCAAAAAAAAATTTGGCCAAAAACGGGGGAATTGGGTAGATAATACATGAAATTCGTGAGAATTCCCCCCCACACTTAGAAATGAATATTGCCCTCAATATTCAAAGTACCGGCGGTTATGCCGAAACTGAGAACGTAAAAGGGAAATACTACGGCCATTATTATGAAAGATTTTTTTTTTTTTTTTTTTTTTTTTATTTTTTAGAGCTTTATATACAACAGTGTGGGGCAACTCCCCCACACTAGGGTGGTAGAAAGGGGGTAAGAAGACAGAAATATGGATGAAAACCCATATAGTGTGTGCTAATGTTTTTGATTCCCGAGTCACTAGCTTGACTCGATCCCCGCATTCATTGGTTCATGGGGAAGGTTTGTAGATCCGGGACAACCACAGGGGGAATGTCCTCTCCAAAGTAATGCTTCACTCGATGACCATTCACTTTAAAATTAGGACCATCGGGTTGAGATAACTCAACGGTACCATAAGGATAAACCTTAGTAATGGTAAATGGACCAGACCAGCGGGACTTGAGCTTTCCCGAGAAAATATTCAATCTTGAATTGAAAAGAAGGACTCGATCACCAACGTTGAAAACGCGGTTTTTGATTTTAGAGTCATGAATCTTCTTTGTCTTTTGCTTGTAGATCAAAGAGTTCTCGTAAGCTTGATCACGAAGTTCATTTAATTCATTCATTTGAACTTTTCTATGATCACCAGCTGTCTGAATATCGAAGTTGGCATGTTTTAAGGCCCAGTATGCCTTGTGCTCTAACTCAATCGGAAGATGACATGCCTTTTCGTACACTAGCTTTTATGGAGTACACCCGATGGGTGTTTTGTAAGCTGTACGGAAGGCCCAGAGTGCGTCATCAAGCTTATCCGACCAGGATGCATGATTTTCGCCTACTGTCCTTTCAAGGATCCTTTTAATACCACGGTTTGAAACTTCCACCTGCCCACTTGTTTGGGGGTGGTATGCAGTAGAGAGACGGTGGGTAACACCATACTTTTGCATGACTCTTTCAAATTGGTCATTGCAAAAATGTGTACCACGATCACTGATTATCGCTCTCGGAGTTCCAAACCTGGCAAAAAGAGATTTTAAAAACTTCACAACAACTTGGGCATCATTGGTGGGTAAAGCTTTTGCTTCAACCCATTTTGACAAATAGTCAACAGCCACGAGTATGTACTTGTTACCACGAGACGAAGGAAATGGCCCCATAAATTCAATACCCCATATGTCAAATATCTCACAAACTTGAATGGCATTTTGTGGCATTTCATTTCTTTGAGATATATTTCCGTGACGTTGACAAGCGTCACAGGCTTTGACAAATTCGTGGGCATCCTTATAGATTGTGGGCCAATAAAACCCGGAGTCAAACACCTTCTTGGCGGTGTAGTTTGGACTATGATGGCCCCCGGTGGGTCCAGCATGGCAAGCTGTGAGAATGTCAATAGCTTCCTGCCCATAAACACACCGTCGGATGACTTGATCCGCACAGATTTTGAATAAGAAAGGGTCGTCCCAGAAATAATGTTTAACATCTTTGAAGAATTTGTTCTTCTGTTGGGTCGACATCCCTTTCACAATGAAGTTACCCGCATGGTAATTTGCGAAGTCAGCAAACCATGGGGTGGTAGAATTTCCACGAAAAGAAACCGCATTGAGTGTCTCGAGAGGAAATGTTTCATTTATTTCCTTTTTCTCGAAAACATCTTGGTGGGGGTTTTCTAATCTGGACAGATGATCAGCAGCTAGATTCTCAGCTCCTTTTTTATCACGTATAATGATATCAAATTCTTGGAGGAGGAGAATCCAACGAAGCAATCTCGGCTTTGCATCTTGTTTTGCAAAGAGATATTTGAGAGCCGAGTGATCCGTATACACCACGCATTTGGTCAAGATTAAGTACGGCCGAAACTTCTCAAATGCATACACCACGGCTAATAGCTCTTTTTCTGTGGTGGTGTAATGAGTTTGAGCTTCGGTCATAGTTTTACTTGCGTAGTGGATAGGCTGAAAATGCTTGTTTCTTCGTTGCCCTAAGACTGCACCGATAGCAAAATCACTTGCATCGCACATGAGCTCAAAAGGCAAGTCCCAGTCGGGAGCAACGAGAATGGGTGCTTCAGTAAGCTTTTTCTTCAATGTTTCAAAAGCTATGATGCACTCGGGTGAAAAGATAAAAGGAGCATCCTTTTCAAGAAGATGGGTCATAGGCCGGGCGATTTTAGAAAAATCTTGTATGAATCTACGATAGAAACCGGCATGACCTAAAAAACTCCTAATACCTTTGACGGTAGTAGGATGAGGTAATTTAGCAATAACATCTACTTTTGCTCTATCTACCTCAATCCCGTTCTTGGAAATCTTATGGCCAAGGACTATGCCTTCTTTGACCATAAAGTGGCTCTTCTCCCAGTTTAGACAAAGATTGGTGTCTTCACACCTTTGAAGCATTTTTTCTAAATGGGAGAGACATGTTTGAAAAGAATCCCCAATGACCGAGAAGTCATCCATAAACACCTCCATTGTTTCCCCGATCATGTCGTGGAATATGGCCATCATACATCGTTGGAACGTGCCAGGAGCATTACATAAGCCAAAAGGCATACGTTTGTAGGCAAAAGTTCCGTATGGGCAGGTGAATGTGGTCTTCTCTTGATCCTGTGGATCAATAGGGATCTGAAAGTAACCCGAGAAACCATCAAGGAAACAATAGTACTCATTCCCTGCTAATCTCTCAAGCATTTGGTCCATGAAGGGTAGAGGAAAATGGTCTTTACGGGTAGCGTCATTCAACTTACGATAGTCAATGCAAACACGCCATCCCGTCACCAATCGAGTTGGAATTAACTCGTTATCTTCATTTGTGACAACAGTTATGCCACCCTTTTTAGGAACACAATGAATTGGGCTAACCCAAGGACTATCCGAGATCGGGTAAATCAATCCAGCATCAAGAAGTTTGATAACCTCCTGTTTGATAACATCATGGATTTTTGGATTTACTCTTCTCTGATGTTGAACTGCTGGCTTGAAATCATCCTCCATCAAGATTTTGTGAGTACAAAACTCAGGGTTGATACCCTGAATGTCGGAGAGTTTCCAAGCAATTGCTTGCTTATGTGACTTCAAGACCTTTATGAGAGCAGCTTTTTCATCTTTACTCAAATCTCGAGCAATAATGACGGGTAATTTATCATCACCCTCAAGAAATGCATACTCGAGATGAGGAGGTAAGTCCTTAAGCTCAACCTCGGGAAATTCTTCAGTTTTCTCAACTGACTTGACTTCCTTGTTATGAAGTTTGATGGGAGGGAGAGGAGGAGAAGTGTCCTGATTTAACAACTTCTTTAGAAGAATATCTCCCTCCAGATTAATCTCATTTTGATTAATCTCATCAGGAATTGAATCACTAGGGTGAGGGGTTGATGATGGATCATCATTGAGCAACTTCTCAATAAGAAGTATGTCCCCCTCAATATCAATTGGAGCGTGATCAATTTCCCATGGAACAGAATCACTAGCCAAGTATGCTTCAATCTCATCTAAGATGAAGTCGCTTCCCTCAAACGGAGTGAGAGAAGGAGTAGAATTGGCTATGATAGGTTGAGAAGATGTGGTGGAATCCCCACTCACAGAATTATGAGAATAACCAAGAACTTCTTGAGAGTACTCTTCAGAAGCAACATCGATGATATCTATTCGGTTAACCGACTCAGAATCATAGTTTGCGGAGTACCTCGAAGTTTGATCAAGGTTAAAGGTGACAGCTTCATTACCAACACGTAATGTGATTTCTTGCTCAAATACATCAATGAGAGCACGGCCCGTTCTCAGGAATCCTCGACCAACAATGAGAGGAACCCGATGATCGGCATCAAAATCAACAACCACGAAGTCAGCTGGAAAATGGAACTTTCCTACTTTTACAAATACGTCCTCAGCAATGCCAAGAGGACGGGATATGGAACGATCAGCAAGCTCGAGAGTCATGCATGTAGGAGTGAGTTCCGGAAGAGAAAGTTTCTTCCATACTGAATAAGGCATAAGGTTTATGCTTGCACCAAGATCTGCTAGGGCAAAGCATTCAACCATTCCTGGAAATACACAAGGTAGGAGAAATTTTCCAGGATCTCCAAGCTTTTCTGGAAGCTTCTTCAGGATAACTGCAGAGCAGTTCTCGTTAAGGGGAGTTTTTGCCATTTCAAACAGCTTTTCCTTATTGCTTAACATGTGTTTGAGAGTCGATGCGAACTTGGGCATCAGCATGATAGCATCCGCAAAGCTTATGTCAAAGTGTAATTCTTGGAAAATTTGGAAAAATTTGTCAATTTGATGACTGGCTTTCTCGCGGAGCTTTTGTTCATTCAAACGTGATGGGTAAGGAATAGAAGATTTGGATTTCTGATTTTCAACAGGAGCTACAGGAGGTTCAAAAACAACTCCTTGATTTGACTTGGGTTTCTGGACAACTTGAGGTTGGACTACCGAAGGTAGGACGTGTGCGGTACTTCGTGGGCTTGAATAATGCACCTTGTCCGTTGTTTCCTTGGTAACTTGACTCATTGCCTTAGGTGGAGGGGGCATTGGAGTCGTAGGTCCATTGTGTGTCTTAGGTTCACTTTCCACTACCTTTGGGAGAGAAGAAGAAGAAGAGGTAGTAGGAACAGCAGGTCCATCATATGAAACACCACTTCTGGTTGTGATCGCCTTTGCATCGCCCCTCGGGTTAGCGATCGTGTTGCTCGGAAGTTTTCCTGAGCCCGAGGGTTGATCATTTAAAGACTTCTTAATATCAGCAATCTGACTGACCAACAACCTGTTCATTTCATCTTGGGATTTCATGAATTGCTTCAGTAACTCATCAGATGATGGTCCTGGAGGAATAATGGCGGGAGGAGCTGGAGGGATAATTTGAGGCCGTATGTTTTGATTATAGCCAAAATTCCCTTGATTAGGATTCATATTCCCATGAAATTGATTCCCTCGATTGAAATTGTTTTGATTAAGGTTCCCTTGATGTTGGAAACCTTGATTGGGTCCAGGATAGAAATTACCTTGATTTTGATAACCTTGGTTCATTCTTGGTTGGTTCTGATTCCGGTTTTGCATGTTATGATTCT
This sequence comes from Chrysanthemum seticuspe, assembly GCA_019973895.1. Classification (NCBI taxonomy): domain Eukaryota; kingdom Viridiplantae; phylum Streptophyta; class Magnoliopsida; order Asterales; family Asteraceae; genus Chrysanthemum; species Chrysanthemum seticuspe. The sequence goes on along the minus strand of BPTQ01000007.1, from coordinate 26,268,586 downwards.
GGTTAAAACCGGGTGGTGCCTGATTAGTGTTAGCACGGTAGTGTGGTTCATTTTGAGGACGGTATTGATTACCTCCTTGCTGTGAACTACCGGCTAGAGCATTGGCTTCAAATGGACTACCATCGGTGGCAGTACAATTGTAGTATGCATGAGGACCACCACAAGTAACACAACTCTCGACTTTCTTCACTTCACCATGTGTTGGTGTCTGAGTGAAGGTCACTTTCTTCTGGTTAGCAAAAACCAAAGCCTGAACAATGTCTGTGAGTTTGTCAATCTTAGCATCGGTGCTAGATGTACTCACGGGAGATGAAGAAGAAGAAGGTCCAGCATGAGACTGATATGTCTTTGCTCGGAAAGGGCGGACCTGAGATTTGTTCTCAATGATTTGCAAGGCTTCCTTGGTGGTCTTGCTCAGGAAATTACCTCCCGCGGAGGCATTCAAAGAGTCTTGATTGGTCTGATTGAGACCATTGTAGAAAGTATCCATTTGCATTAACTCGGTAAAACCATGATGCGGACACTTGCGAAGCAACTCTTTATAACGATCCCATGCCTCCCCGAATGATTCATCAAATCTCTGAGAAAATTTCATTATCTCATTCTTAAGACTTGTGGTTCGGGATGGAGGATAGAACTCGTTAACGAACTTGGTGACTAGATCTTCCCATGTCTCAATAGAACGAGGGGGTTGTTTCTCAAGCCAATTCCGGGCTTGTCCCTCTAGAGAAAATGGGAACAGAAGAAGCTTGATAGCTTCATGTGGGACATTCTTGTACTTGATGGTAGATGCAATCTTGTTAAACCATCGAATGTGTGCATGAGGATCATCCCGCTCAAAACCATAGAATTGGCTTTGGGTTACTAGATTAAGCAACCCGGTTTTGAGCTCGAAAGTGTCAGCCACGATGGCTGGGACAACAATGGCATCTCCGTAACCCTCGATGGGTGCTTGGAGAAGCTCATTCATGGGTTTGTCTTCTGCCATTTCGACAGGTGGTGGTGGTGGTAGACGTTCCTCAGTCACGGCTGAAGGAGCAGAACGTCCTCTACGTCTACGAGGAATCTTTCCAAGTTCAGAAAGTGGACTTGTAGAACTGGAAGAACGAGTGCGCATGCACTAAGTATAAAAATCAATTTTCAAAACAAATGAGGCAAAACGACAAGTGAACTTAACCAATAATCACAAATGAAATGGCTTCTTTGAAAAAGGTACACCAAATCACAAGTAACATAAAGGCAAGTTTTAAATCTGATGTTCGGGAACTTATTATGGTCACACCCCCAGTTAGTAGGTGTACTGCCTTGATTTGCGGTGGTTGATTTTTATGTATAAATTAAGTACCACTGAAAAGACGTAGGTATAGATTTGTGCAGATGGGTTTAAAAACTTTTTGGACAATATTTTTGGTATCGTCTCGTTTAACCAAATCGTACTGTTTTAAGAATCACCTTAAAGACAATAAAAGATAGAAAACGCTACGATTGTTTTGTTGTTTTATATTTTTTGGTGTTTTTAACACTTTAGGAAAAGTGTTAATGAACTTTTTGATATTTCTTATAACTTTACAAAAAAAATTTTACAAATGATGGGGTATGTGCAAGAATTGGTCTGAAAATGGCTTAACACACGCTAAAGCCTCCCCGGCAGCGGCGCCAAAATTTGATCTGTGCTGAACTAGTCAAGTCTAATCACACAAGCTAGCCACTTGTGAATGGCTAACCGTAATAGACTTAAAACTGCTTAAAACACAAATACAATGAAGTCCTGGAGAATAGAATGAATTCCCGGGTCGTTATGTCCCACGGAGACTCAATGGTGTGTCAAAACTGATTCAGATGATGGAGTGATCACTAAGGATAGTGATCTGTAAAGGTTTTGATTAGAAATATTACACTACTGATTGCTTGGAAAGGAATTGGAAACAGAATAGAAAAGCACAACAATCAGATGAAAGAAACGTAAACGTAAATTTAAAAACTACGTACACGTACAAAATAAAAAGTAAAATCTAAGAAATAAAAGACCTAAAAATATGAAAATAACATTTTTGGAATCCTAAAAATAAAAGAAAATTATTAGAAAAAGAAAATTATTTTTACAACTATTTAATTAATTATTATTAATTAAAAATTATTTAAACTCTTTAATAAATACTCTAAAATAGAACAAAATACAAAATAAGGCTAGAAAAATAAAATTATGATTGAGAAAAATCTAAAATATTATAAAACTAATTTTAAAATTAAAAATATATTTTTCACACTTTTTATCTAATTATTACTAATTAATTATTATTTAAAATACACTTAAATTCTAGAAAATATAAAATAAAACTGGAAAAATGAAATTTTAACTTCGAAAAATCTAAAATATGATAAAACTAATTTTAAAACTGAAAAGATATTTTTTATGCTTTTTAATTATTTATTACTAATTAATTACTATTTTTAACTATTTAAAATTCTAATAAATACTAAAAAGTTTAGGAAAATTATGAAACTTTTTCTAAAAATACTATATGATGACAGAAAACTAACAAAAGTATAAAAACAAGTTTTGCTTAATAATAAGCTAAAAAGAAAAATCAAAAAAACTAAAACCTATTAAATAAATGCTATCACTGATTTTAAATTGATATTTTTCTGGTTTTTCTTTTTGAAAACTACTTAATTACTGATATTATGAAACTTTAACAAAGACAAAAGTTTTACAAACTACAAATAAGCTGTTTTAGGAGCTTATGAGCTCAACAGTGGGCTTATTAGCTTATTTGGATGAAATAAGCTCAAACAAGCTCACCAGCTGAAACAAAAGATGGAATAAGCTATAAACAAGCTAGAACTACTCAAATGAAGCTAAAAGACAAAGATAAGCACACTGATAAGCTAGAAACAAGCAATAAGCACTTATGCTAAACACAGAAATGGGACACGATAGAGTCTTATTGCAGCCCTACCAAACAAGCTAGAAAATGAAAAAGCAAACTTGGAACCTCAAGAGGGCTAGGTCAGCTATCCAAAGAACCAAAGATCACAAGCTAAAACCAACAATTAAGCTCTGTGCAAGCTTTTCAAAATGGTGCCATTCACTGTGCACAGGGCACTTTTTCAGAACAGGTACCCTAAAGAAGCTGGAAAATAAGCACTTAAAAAGCTGATGAAGAGTGAACTAGCATTTTTATATTTTTTTTTAGCAACTAGACTTTAATACCCTAAGAGTTTTTAAGCTAAAACTTATTATTGAACACACAATGAAATTCCAAAGTTTATTCAAAAACGACCTAATTAAAATTTGACTTTTTGATTTAAACTAAAAGTTTGACCAAAGTGAACTTTGATCTGATTCTATGCACTGAATTAGATGTATTAAGGTATACTAAGACTTATTTAACCAACACTAACAACTTATGAACACAAAACCTTGATCATGATTCATAAAAACTCAACAGTGGACACACTAGTTAAGATCAAATGCAATTTTGACTTTTTACCAAATGAGAACTAGTTTTCTTGACTTGCTTGAATTATTAGACACTAATGAGACATGAAACAAGTTCAAACAATAACTCAAACAACCTAAAGCACAGTAAACACAAGGAATCCAAACACCCCTTTATCTTAACTGTTTTGAATATTTTCAAAGACTAACACAACTTAAGACCATGCAGATGATTTCAGACCTTATATAATCATTAATTAAGTCTAAATAAACATGAACCAACAGTTACAACAACATAAAACTAAGAATTAAGACTTAAGCTCTTTTAACTGTTAAAATGAAATTTATGTAAACTACAAATTTAAAAGATCAACCAACTGATTTTAAGGATTAGATACACTTATCTATACCTAATGAACATAAAGAAACAGAAAGTTAAGCTAATAAACAACTTCAACAATAAAATTCCAAAATGAATAAAAGGCTTACAAAAGCTTTCCAAACTCAAAACTAAGAACCAAGAACCAAGACCAATCCTAATAGCTTTCCACAAAGCTTCTAACCCAAGGCCATCCACAATCTACCCTGCTCCAGCTGTGTACACCATTTCCATGAGATTTTTGATTTTTAAACTATTTAATTGGTATTTTTGGTGATTTTTGCTTTTTGATGCTAAACTGAATTTTAGGATATCTAATAGCTTTTATAAGCTATCTAGGAGCTTATGTGGCTTATTTCAATCCATATAAACAACCAACAACAACATTACCATGATATGAGATTTTTGAAAGGAAATTTGCATAAACTGAATTTGATACTTAAACACTGAAATTGATAATTAAAAAGGATTCAAATACACTTGAGAGACTTAAACAAAGTACTTGGAATTGAAAACATACACTGTAAAACTTAGATTAAAGAAAACGACTAAGGAAAATTTAAATTACACTAGATACATTGATACATATCTTCTTAGCTCCTCTTTATAGACTTTTATGACTTCTCATTGACCTCTGAATCTTTCCCACCATCTCTGAGCCATTGGATCATTGAAATGCATCAAAACCGTCCAAGTGGATTTTTGGCGCCAATTTTCTCATTAGCAGGTTTGATCATTAATTGGGTTGGTTTCAATCAATTAAGGATATTTGGGTGTTAGTGGAGGTGGAGGGGACAAGGTAAGGGGGGGTTGAAGAAAAAATGGGAAAACCATGACTGGTTTTGGGGAATCAGAGGTGGGAGAGGGAGAGCTACAGTAGGGCGGTATTTGGCTTGTTTGACTTTATTTGACCGTTGGCTAATATTAAACGGGGTGGGTTGGTTTTGGGCCAAGGTTGGGCTTGATTTGGGTTTGATATTAAAACAAGGGTCCGGTTGGGTTTATTTAAGCACAAGGACCAAAAATGCAAATCTGCCAAACATGAGGACTGAAAATGCCAACTTTCCAAACTTATAACAAGGACCAAAAATGACAAACATTGATAGTACAAGGACCCTTTTTGCATAAAATTCCATTTTAAAACATCCAAGGACTATTTTTGCAAATTTTCAAACTTTAGGGACCTTTTCCGCCATTTGACCAAAGAATCATTCAAGGATCATTTTTGATAACTTAGAATATTTTAGGGACCTTGAATGATAAAATTCCACATTTTTGAATTCCAGGGACTAGATTTGACAACTTTTAAAACTTGGGGGACTAAAACTGCCAATTTTGCAAACTTGAATCATTTATCATCTGATTTTGATATTTTTGCATTTAAAACACATAAAACACTGATTTGTGATATTTTGATCATTTTGATGTGTTTCTGAGTGTTTTCAGATGTTTTTGTAGTCTAGACAGTATAAAAATGATGAGTATTTAGACACTCATCATCGTCCCAAGAGACTTGGTTGCACTTCAAGTGTCGTTTGTTTGTTTAAGCAAGTAAAAAGGTCGTGGTTATGATTGTCACGGATCAAACCAACAAGAAAATCAATATGAGACAAGCACACAAAGAACATACATGTTAAGACAAATGATCACAAGGATATTAGGATGTTTAGTTTGGAAAACATATTATCAAAGATAGAACCCATAATAATAGTTTAGTGTTTTATAAATCAAATATGCATAAGCCTCAATTAAATGGTCATGTCATGAGCCTTATGCCAGCAACAACAAAGAATCCCTTGTGGCCTTAGACTTTGATGTTATTAATTTGTGAAGTTCCATTTACTTGAAATATAATGAGAACACATAATCAAAAGACTCCTTTCGGCCATTATCTAAATTAAACCTTTACTTGTTATGTTTATTAAGTTTCTCATACAATCGTCACAAAGTACAAGACCAACAATGCTTCGACTAATGAATTGAAACTAACCATTATTGAGAATCCTTTCGACATTAAACTCAACAATGATCAACCAAAACAATAAACAAGAACAAGTTCCAATTTAACCAAATATGATGTTATCAACATATTCCAAACAAACACTACAATTATCCAAACATCCCTTTATCACAAGTTATCATATGAAATAAACAAGTATCAAGACAACATTCACAAGACAAGAACACATCACAAGAATCACATAATCAACACAACCAAAGAACCAAACATAAATAATAGAATTCAACATCATAAAAGTAACAAAGATGTACCTAAATTAAGATTACAATAGGCAAGGGTGAAGGATTATAGCAACCTTCAAGCCTTCAATCAACTACAACTTCTAACCAAGCCGAAAAATTATACCCGAACACCTTATTTAGCACTTGAGCATTACTTCTGGAAATGGCAGAGGTTTGTGGTCTTTTGGGGAAGATAAGTTGGTGGAAATTCATCCTTAAGGGTGGAGGCTAGAATTTCACACCTTGAGATGGATAGGGATTGAGAGGGATGATGTGAGAGAAGTTCTCTCAAGTTGGAATTATTGGTGGAAATTCGTCCTTAAGGGTGGAGGCTCGAATTTCACACCTTAAGATGGAGAGGGATGGTGTGATTGGTGGAAATTCATCCTTAAGGGTGGAGGCTCGAATTTCACACCTTTGGGGAAGGTAAGTTGAGAGGGGATGATGAAATGAGGTGCCAAATAGGTCTATTTATACTTGAACCAAGGCCTAGGGTATTCAATGCTTTTCTTGGCCTCCAAGGAGCTTAGAAGGACCTAGAATATAGTCTTGAAGGACCTAGAACCAGATAGAATGTTTTAGGACTCTTATTGATGAAGAAATGGCAGAACCAGGCCTCCTAGCCGATCGGTTTAGACACCAGCCGATCGGGTGGTCTTCTCGACAACCCTCCAGCCGAATTGGTTGCGGGGCCCTATCGATCGGCTGGAGCCTTTTGACAGAAAAGGTCAGAAGCCAAAACTGTTGATCTTTCTCTTAGCTTTTTGTGGCCGCTTGAATCACCTAAATCGGAGTTCGTATGCTCAAGATATGGCCAAAATGGTAAAGGTGTGTCGGGAACAACGAGGCTTCCAATATTTCTTCGTTATAGCTTCTTTTCTTCATTTCTTTCTCGTTTTCCTTCTTGAACTTTATTATTGAGTCTTTGGACCACTATCTTAATGACTTTATCTTCTCGAATATACTCCACAAGTCTTGCTTTTGACGGGAATTCTTCGTACATGGATAAATCTTCGTATTTTAATTCTTTTTCCGTCTTTTTCTCCACTTTCCTGTACTTGGCTACAAATGAACTAGCATACATACTTTGATACGATTAAGAAACAAAAGAATATGATTATAACCGAATAACATACATAAAAGCACGGATAACGCTACTAAAAACATGCACAATTTGAGCGTTATCAAGAGTATTATCTACTAATCCCATGGTGTATTTGTGTTCAACTAAGAAAGTCTTAAGCCGATCGTACCAAGCTTTTGGTGCTTGCTTAAGTCCGTATAATGCCTTTTTAAGTTTGAAGACATGATAAGGTTTTTCAAAGTCGGTGAATCCGGGAGGTTGTGCGACATATACTTCTTCGTTAATGAACCCATCTAGGAATGCACTTTTAACATCCATTTGGAATAATTTAAAGTCATGAGCGCATGCATACGCAAGTAAGATTCTAATAGACTCAAGCCTAGCTACCGGTGCATAAGTTTCGTCGTAATCAATTCCTTCTTGTTGATTATAGCCTTGTGCAACAAGCCTAGCCTTGTTTCTAGACACTACACCATTTTTGTCCATTTTATTTCGAAAGACCCATTTCGTTCCAATTATAGTTTGATTTTTAGGTTTTGGAACTAATTTCCAAACATCATTTCTAATAAATTGGTTTAGCTCCTTTTGCATAGCAATTACCCAAGATTCATCTTTTATTGCTTCGTTTATGTTTTTTGGTTCAACAGACGACACAAAACAAAAGTAGTTACTTTGATTTTGGGCTTGTGATCTTAGTGTTCTTTGGTTTAATCGTCCTATGACTTTTTCAAAAGGGTGACTTTTGGATTCTTTGATATTTATAATTTCTTTATTTAATGGTTCATCTTCCTTGTCATTATCATTAATTTCTTGACTTTCAACAAGTTGACTTTCAACTAAGTCATCATCTACCAAAGGTGATGTCTTAGAGGGAGGTGGACTTTCGTCGAATGTTATGTTCAACGATTCCTCGACTCTCATTGTTTCTTTGTTTAAAACTATGTATGCTTTGCTAGTTTGTGAGTAACCAAGAAACACACCTGCATAAGACTTTGGGTCAAATTTGGTGAGATAGTCTTTGGTATTTAGAATGAAACATTTACATCCAAACACTCTAAAGTATCCTAAAGTGGGCTTTTTGCCTTTATATATTGCATAAGGTGTTTTGTTCAAGAAATGACGTATTAAGACTTTATTTAAAATGTATGTGGAAGTGTCAACGGCGTTACACCAAAACTTTTGAGGTATGTTTTGTTCATTAAGAATTGTTCTGCTCAACTCTTGAATATATCTATTCTTACGTTCTACAACACCATTAGATTGGGGTGTTCAAGGAGCCGAAAAGTTATGTGGTATACCATTTGTATCACAAAAGTTTCCAAATTGTGTTTCATTGTCAAACTCGCGACCATGATCCGTTTGGATCGACACAATGTTAACACCTAGTTGAGTTTGAATTTTCTTACTAAGTATTTCAAATTTATCAAAGGCTTCGTTTTTAGTTTTCAAAAACATTGTCCAAATGAACCTTGAGTAATCATCTACTATGACCAAAGTGTAGAGGTTGCCTCCATAACTTCTTATAGCGGATGGACCAAGCAAGTCCATATGCAAAAGCTCTAGACACTTAGATGTGGAAACCATGTTTTTAGCCTTATGGCTACTATGAATTTGTTTACCAATTTTTCAAGCATCACAAAAGTGTTGGTCATATTTCAATTTAGGTAGGTTTCTGACTAACTCTTTTGAGGATAGGTTTTGAATGAGTCTCATATTAGTGTGATCTAAGCGTTTATGCCAAAGGTTAGAGTTATCATCTAAGGTTGTTAGGCAAAGTTTGTCTTTAGATGTTCTGTCTATTTTCATGACATATATATTATTTTTCCTAACTCCTTTAGCTATGGTGATACCATCTTTTAGTATTTTACTACCATTTTCTTCAAATAGTACTTTATACTTTTTATCACATAGTTGGCTAATACTAAGTAGATTGAATCCTAATCTATCAACATGAGCAACATTTTCAGTAGTTAAGGAGTTATGAGCGATCGTACCTTTGCCAATGATTTTGCTTTTGATATTGCTACCAAAAGTAACATTACCTCCATCATACTATTGGTATGTTGAGAAGAGACTTTTGTTACCTGTCATGTGGCTTGAGCATCCACTATCTTTTATCCATTCATCAGGTTCCAAGCCAACTTTCAAGCATACTTATGACACAAATAACTCAAGCGTTTGGTCCCCAATATCTCATGGGTCCGTTTGGGTTAAACATACCATTTACTTGGTTCATGTATGGAAATGATAGGTAAGGGTTCCATGGCATGTAATTTGGAGTTTGATATGGTCTAGGGTAGTTTTGATTCCAACCGGTGTGTTGATAGTTGGGTTGTATGTTGTAGTTGCTTTTGGGAAAGGGGCGTTTGGCAATAGGTGTTTTAGGCCGTTGTTGAGTAGTTTTAGATCTAAATTCATTTTTAGCAAGTCCTACTCCTATTGTAACAGCAGGTTTTAGTTTAACAATATCCTTAGATTTCTTAGTTGCCTTGACAAATTTACTACGGTCCATTTTGCAAACCTGCTGTCCTACTGCAGACACCATGGAACCATTTTTTTTAACAGACGAAACCAAATTTTTTGGTCCGTCTGGTCCATGTTGTATTGTTGCAGTTGTGACAGTTTGTTTGTCTTTTTCGGTCTTTTTAGTTTGACTACTTGGAATCATTACTTCATTAAAACCTAATCCACTTGTATTTCCTGGTACTTTTTGAATTCTAACTATTTCATCGGCACAAGAAATGTTTTTGTTAAATCTTTTAAATTTAGAGTTTTGTTCGATGAGAACTTCTTGTGTATGTTTTAGCTTTTCTATTTCAAGACTAAGCTCTTGACATGATTTACAACCATCGTCATTAGCCTTGTCTTTTTCTAATTGTTTTTCCTTTTCTTTTAGCTCATAAACTTCGTTTTTTAAAAATTCCTTTTTGGTCTTTAAAAACTTGTTTTTAGTTATGATTTTTAAGCTAAGCTCACACAATTGATTATATTGTTTTTCCAAAGTGTCATCATCAATAGAAGAGTAAGATGAGTCGGAATGTACCTCGTTTGGTTCATGTGCCATGAGAGTGATCTCATCCTTACTTGATTCTTCGTCATCGTCACTTTCACTCCAAGCATCGCTTACAAAAGCTCGTTGAGTTTTGATTTTAGGTGGCTTGAGGCAATCTCCTATTAGATGACTTGTATCACCGCATCTAAAGCACTTCCTTTCACCTTTTCCCTTTTTGTCATCTCGGTCTTTCCGGAATGACTTCTTTTCATCTCGGGGTTACCTTACGAACTTTCCTCTTTTTCTAAAAAACTTTTTGAAATCTCTTACGGCCATTGCATACTCCTCGTCTTCACTATCCAAGATTCTTCATCATCACTAGATTCCGTTCTTGCCTTTAGAGCAACGGATTTGACTTTCTCTCTTTTTCCTTTCATGATCTCCGAATCTTTCTCCATCACTATTTCGTGTACTTTGAGATTTCCAATTAGCTCGTCAAGTGACATTATTGAGAGATCTTTTGATTCTTCAATAGCCGTCACTTTTGCTCTCCACTTCGGATGGAGTGCTCTAAGAAATTTCCTGACAAAGTTCTTACTACGAAAAGATTCATCAAGTGCTTTAAGAAAAGTAACAATAGTATTAAAGCGAGCAAATCCACAATCAATGGTTTCATCTTCAGGGATAACAAATTGTTCATATTGTTGAACAAGAAGATCAATTTTGTTATCCTTGACTTGTGAATTCCCTTAATGTGTAATAATTAAAGATTCCCAAATATCTTTGGCGGTTTCACACATAAAAATTCTTTCATATTCTTTTCTAGGCAAAGCATTATAAAGCATCATTTTAGCTTCATTATTTTTAGCGATTAATTTCTTTTGTTTATCACTTGAAATATCTTTTGTTGTAGGATTAAAATCACCTTTAATAATAACAAACCAAAGATCTATATCTTTTGATTTTACATATGTTTCAAAACGGTTTTTCCAATAGATAAATCAATTGGTTTCAAAGAGTGGTGGTCTTTGCATAGATTTCCCTTCTTTAAAGTTTTCGGAATCCATGGATCGTTTCAAGTTTATAAAATACAATATATTTTAGAAAATCTTGAGCAACGAGGCTCTGGTACCAATTGTGGAAAACTAGAAGGGGGTTGAATAGTTTTACCGTTTAAAATCTTTGTTTTGAAACTTTATTGTAAGATCAATTGATATTGATCTAGGATGTGTTAGTGAAGAATAATAAGCAAGCAATATATAATAAGTAAATAAGGAAAGAAACAATCAAACCACGATAAATATGTTTATAGTGGTTCAGTCTACAAGGACTCTTTTTCCTTGCTTTACTCCACTCCCCGAGTCTCCAACTCGAGAGTTATCTTCACTAATCAACAAGCTCCTTTAACATGCGGAGAAAACCTTTACACGTCGCTTACACAATATTTCTGACGCAAAGCTAGATGTCGAGTTCTTTTACAAGGGTACAACCACTCCCAACACACTATGTATTTTGAGGACTAAAATACTAACCACTAACACTCAGAGTTTTTGGTGCAACAATGATGTATGAACAATACTAGATCATACAACAACAAAACAAACAAGCCTTCCAACTATTTGATGAAGCTTGATTAAGACTTGATCTTCTTTGCTACAAAAGATGATCACTAGAATGAAATGAAATTGAGTTAGATGTAATAGAATGATAGAATGTATGTGTTTTATGCTAAGAAGGGATGAGAAAACAACTTAGGTTGGCTTGCTATTTATAGGCCAAATGAACAGCAGAGCCACGGACCAGACGGAACCAAAAAAAGGGTTCCGCCCTTTTTAATTTTTGGTTCCGCCGGTCTGACAGTAAAGATTACAAAAATCTTTCCAAGATCACCCAAATCTAACCAAGATCGTGTAAGATATGTTGAGTACAAATCTAAACAAAATATTCTATGAAATCTTCTAAAGATTTCCAATGTGATGCAAGCCATGATGTAATATGCTGTTTTCTATTTTAGGAATTAATATGTTAAAAGTAAATACATATGTAATGTTATGTTTAAGAACCTAAAACATACTTGTTCTAAAAATGTTGATGCACATTGTGGTTTAGAAAGATATCAATGTTAATTGATACATAGCTAATCAAAATGTGATAAGATGTAAATGCTTAAGTGATGAAAACTTTATTTAAGGAAAGCTTGTTTTAATGTCTATTAATCTTGACAAGCTTTATACTTTACAAAAATGAAATTTACTTTTGTCGTTAACAAAACAAGGTAAAGATCATAAAATATAAATAACGTTTTGGGACGATATTTGTATTAACAAGGATTTTTATATGTATTTACCTCCTGGTTTTTATGATAATAGTGAAACAAATGCGTGTAAACTGGTTAAGTCTTTGTATGGTTTAAAAAAGCTCTAAGCCAGTGAAATGAAAAACTTACCACTGCTATTTTGGTAAATGATATTGTTCAAAGTAAGCATGTTTATTCTTTGTATACAAAAAGTGAAAGCGGTTTATTCATGGCTTTACTTGTTTATGTTGATGACATTGTCATAATTGGTAATGATGTTAATGAGATTGATAAGTTTAAAAAAAATTAAGTTCAAAATTTAGGATTAAAGATCTTAGTATTTTGAAATATTTTATAGAAATAAAAGTCCTTAAATATGAAAAAGGTCTTTGTCTTTCACCAAGGATATAATCTTTATAACTTTTTTGTGAGTATGGTCCTTCTAAACCTTCTACTACACCTCTTCAGCAAAATGTTGTTCTAAATCATGTTTAAATTGAGTTTGATAAATTATTGAAAAATATGTGTGTGTATCAGAAATTAGTGGGAAAACTTATTTATATGTCTGTAACTAGACCCAATATAGCTTATGCAGTTCACTGCTTAAGTCAGTGATGGATCTAAACACACACCTTTTGTTAGTGATATTTTGAGTTATATTAATAAGCACGCGGAATATACTTAGTAATACTTAGAAGACAGATTATATGATGTAATGTAAGTAAGAACAATAAACACAAAGCTCCAATATTATTAAGAAATAATACGAGTGATCTTGCTTATCACTAGGGTTACACCTTGAAGCTAATATGAATAATACGTATTCTAAGCAATGACCTAGGATCTCCTTTTATAGCACAAGGAGTCCTTTACAAGATAAGTATAATCCTAAAAATATAGAATATACACAAGATCTTTTCTATACTTATCAATACACGGATACATAACAATTATCCTAACAGCAATGGTAATAAAGATACTGACAGTGGTAACGAGTTTCCACCGCTAGTGTAATCTTTAGCAGTGCTAACCACAAGCATATCAGTGGTAACTGTTATCTTTATTCCCAACAATCCTCCCCTAAACTTATGATTTCTCTGCAAATCAATAAGTTTCTTCAACCTGCATCTTCTGTAAGGATTTGGGGAATTCTTTCAAACACTTCTCTTTTTCTTTAAATCCTGAATAGCTCTTGAACATTGATCTTGAAGTCTAAGTAACAATGCTCTAATCTTCTCATTATCTTCATGAACTCTTATAGTAGTACACATCATCACAGTAAGAGTTCCAGCTCTGAGTGGATATTCTTTCTCAGCAAACATGAATGCATCCACTCCATCTATTGTAGAAACATGATGAACTTCACATGAGTCATAGTAAAACCATTCAGTACCAGGACATGAACATGCAAATTTCCAGAAATCATCATGAGCATCTAGTTCATAGAGCCTTCTTAGATTAATCCATAATTGCATTTCCTTCCTATCTTTAAGATCTTCAGCATCAAACCTTTCTTGAACTAATCTCCACAATGTATCAAGATCATCTCTGTCACATGCTTTGATAAGTTCTTCAAACTGAATAAATGATGAAGTTTCACCACCTAGCCTTTTAATCTTCCATGTTGGAGCAAAGTTGCTAGCAGTGTATACTTCCCAATCAATGATAGGATGTCTGACTTGCAGTGGTTCAGGATAAAAATCTTCTTCTTCAATCAGGATCATTCCAGTCAGTTGTTCTTCAGTGAACTTCTCAGTTTGAACTTCTTGTTCTTCAGCAAACTTTGTCTTTTTAAATGTCTGAGATTCACTATCTTTGGCCTTTCTCTTCAAATTAGGATACCTTCTAGCTTCTTCTTCAGAATCCATTGGAATAAAATCTTTATCTTGTCTTTGAACTCTGTAGTAGATACTTTCAACTTTATCATCAGGCATTCCTTTGAATTGATGTCTTTTCCAGCCACCAACATTGCAACAATAAGTATTCATGTATGAGATAACTTGTGCCTTGGTTGGTTGCCTTGGTTTCTTTTGACCCTTTTTGATTGAACCAATTACATCTTGAAGTGCTTGATTATTCTTCATTTGAATGAAGTCCTTTAACTGAGCAGTTCTTTGTTCTTCAGTTAAAGACTTATCTGCAATAAGGTCAATTGCTTTCTTTTTTATCACTGGATCATTAGCAATCAAGAAATCAATTTCTTCTTCAGTAGGTACATAGCTAAATTCTAGAGTCTTTTCTCTAAATATTGTAGGTAGAACAGTGGAAATTGGATCTTCAGTGGTTTCCATTTTGTCCAGTCTTTTAACCTCCATAAAACTAGCAATCTCCAATTCATCAAGCTTTTTCTTTGCTGTGACTTCATCTTCATTAATCTTTCTAGCAACTTTAGCATCATGAGCAATCTGAACTTGTTCTTTCTTTGAAATCTTTCTTATTGTTTGCTCCTTGCTTTGCATAACAGCTTTACCTTTGTCTTTCTTCTGTTTATCAATTTCTTCACTTGCAGTGGCAACATCATGTCCAGCAGTGGGAACATTTGTAGTGGGAACATTTGTCTCTACAGTGGAAATTGGATCAGTGGTAAAATCAGTAGTTGCAGTACTAAAAATATCTTGCTCTAGTTGCTCTTCTTGAGTATCAGCTTCCTCTGCACCTTTACTAGAAACACCTTCATCTTCAAAATCAATTCTCCTCCCCTGAGTTTCAGCATCTGTTTTCCTCCCCTGTTTGGGAGAATTTCCCAAATCTTTATTAAAATTAGCTGAATCACCATCATCAAGTGAGGATGGAGATGATATCACTATCTTTGCAGTTTTCCTCTTTTGTTTCAACCCCTACAACTCTTCTTTCAAGGTCTGAATCTCCTCTTTTAAGTGTGTAATGTCCTTGGCATGCTGCTTCTTTACTTATGCCAGGTCTTGTTGTATAGATTCAACCTGCTTGGCTAATTTGGTACACATATCCATCAATTCCATTTGTTGCCCACTGCCCTCAACACTTCCAACTGTGGGACCTGTTGGGAGAGGTGAATCATGGGGCAATGGCTCAGAGTCCTCCCTAGTTGGACTAGGTTGAAGTCTAAAACCACCACTGCTTGTTCCTAAACCAAAAGGATCAGGGACATGCTGTGTTGTAATGAGAGGAGTTGGCTGTTTGTGCCTCCTTTCATAGGTGTGAGAAACAGGTGGAGTATAATCAATGTTTGGAACAGTGATTATGGGTGAGTTTTGTACTTGGGAAATCTTTGCAAGCATTTGAGAAAAAAGAGGTGTAATAATCCTATTGCCATCTTTGTTCATGTTTTGAAAAACTTTAGGCTTAAGGCAACGGATTTTATAAACTCTAGTGTGGGGTTGCAGTTGAAACTCATTTAGCACTGCTTGCACAAACCGTGGATACATCAAAAATTTTGTTGAACTCTTTACATTGCCTTGCATACTTGTAAAAATATAGTTTGACCAATTAAAAATTCTATCAGTGGCTAGACAAACCAAAGGGTAAGCCATGGTTGAACTAAACTGTTCATAAGAAGTTTTCTTAGGACTGAGGCAATGTAAAAGAGTATGTATCAAAAATCTCCAATGGGGACAAAAACCACTCTTTTTGAAAGTAGCCTTTTTGTCAGTGGTATCATACCCCATGGAAGAAAGATGTGTATGAATTTCTGGCATAGGTAATGTGATGATACCATTGAGATCATCCAATTGGAGAATTCTCCTCAAGGATGCCTTAGTAACATCAATAGTTACCCCATCCACAGTGGCTCTAAGAGCATCCACTATTTCATGTGTATCTCTAGTTTCAATGGTTATGGACTGAGCAGAAGTCCAAAACTGTTTGATTTGAGAGATATAGCTTGTGGGATTAAGAAGTAAAGCATACCTTATATGGGTAGTATTAAGAAAGTCCACAATCTGATGAAAAACAGGGCCACTCTTCTCATTAGACTTGTTCAAGTAGGCCACTTGGTTGTGCTCATCTACAAAAGTGATAGGTGCCATAGAATCTTTTGATGAAAAATATATTGTGTCAGTATGAATTGAATGAATAACTTGCCAATTGAGAGATAAAGATATATAGTGGTAGGGTTTAAGATTTCCGCGCAAAAAAGACTATTTTTGGAAAATATTTATCTTTAGAAAATAAATAGCAATTAGGAAAGTAGATAATCTTCTAAAACTTTTACCCTATATATATGGAAAGCAATGTCTCTTCAACGGCTAGTAAAAAAATTAGTTACTGACACAACAGTTGTAACGGCTAGATCAACAGTGGTAAAAATAACACTGTCAATGGAAACTGTGAACTAGCAGTGGTAATTTTTCACAAAAATGTCAAAGAGCAGTGGTAAAGAAAAACATATGAAAAATGGACTGCTCTTTATCATAGGTTTTAGCAAACTACCAGCTATCAATGGATTTGATATGTCTTTACCATGAGTCGTTTGCTATGGACTAGCCAACTCTTAATCTTAAAGAATATGGTGAGTTGAGAACCATATAGTTTTTGGTAAACTATCAACCATAAACGGATTTGTCAAGTCTTTACCAGTAGCCGTTTGCTCTGGACTAGTTGATTCTTATGTGGATTAGACATGGTGAATCAATAACCATTTTTGTTGATCCCAGTTGAGCAAACGATCTAATATAGAAACTGACTTGTAACAAAAGCTTATCAAGTATTACGCGGAATTTAACACTTGATCTTAAGAAGAAGAACAATTAACATTCAACACCTCAATATTATTTATTAATACGAATACTCTTACAGTATTAGGGTTTTGCAACCTTGAAGTGTATCGACCTTAGATATAAAACATACGTATATCTAACCTAACCTAGGACCTCCTTTTATAGGCTAAGGAGTCCTATACAATATACAATACGTAACCTACAAGATAAATATCTTTTCCATATTTATCTAATACAATAAACTAACCGACAATAGAAAACTAGCAGTGCTTACAATATACTATCAGCAGTTACATAATACTACTAGCCGCGGTTATCTTCATCCGTGGTTATACTCTTCTATCCGTGGTTACATCAAGCTTGTCCGTGGTTCCAGTACTTAGAGTAATTCATTATTCAAGGAACCTAAAACCCAACAATCCTCCCCTAAACTTGATAAATTCCAACAGAATTCTTCAAGTTTTCTTTAAGCTCAAAACATCTGAATTGGAGGATGTAGCCAAACACTTACTAGCTTTAAGTATCTTCTCATACTTTTTCAACAAATCATAAGCTTGACCATCATAGGATACTAACATCTTGAAACAACCAGGCTTCAACATCTGAGCAATTATTCCTGGATGCTTATTCAGTTGTGGATAATCACCTTCAACAAGCATATGAATAATCTGTCCAGAAACAGTTAAAACATGAACTCCACAGGTTTGATATAAAAACCATCTAGTAACTTGACCATTGTAGAGTCCTTGCCATTCAGGTTCATCATGAGTAGGCTCAAATAGAATCTTCAAATTATGATACATCAGCCTCTCATGGTAATCATCTGGATGTACTTCACCAAATTTATTCTTGTAAAGTATCCAAAGATTCAACAAATCATCTCTATCAAAATACTGAAGCATTTGTGAAAATTTATTATACTCAGAAACTTCATTGTTGAGTCTTAGAATTTTCCAAACCCCTTCACTTCCATCTAAAAGCTTAAACTCATAAGAAATGATTTGATTTACATCTTCAACAACTTTCAATCTTTTAGAATCAGATGTCACCTGAACCTCAGATTTTCTTTTTCTTTTACTTTGCATCCATTCATCATGTTCTTTAATCCACTCTTCTTCCTTTTTAGAATTCATTGGACAAAAGTCATCATTGTTAATCTTCATACATCTCTCATAAATCTCAACAATTCTTTTAAATGAACAACTACTGAGATTATCAGAAACATATATTCCTGAATTCTTGATAATCTTCATCAATACATTCCTCAGCTGAGCAATAGTAGGAGGTTTCCTTCTTACAACTCGCTTCTTTTCTTTACTAACCTTCCTTGCCAGTATACCCAAAAGTCTAGCTTTTTCTTCATCATCAAACAAAGCCCATTCTTGTACAGTATACTCATCATTTATTAATTCAGAAGCTTTAAGATAATTTTGTGATTCATACCATGTAGCTAACAACTTCTGACTAGCTTCTTCTTCATCTTGCTTTCTTTTCATCAAAATTGCTTTATCCTCATCTTCCATATTTTTAGCATACTCTGCATCATAAGCTTCTTGTTCTGCTTTATTTTTAAACTTCAGCACTACCTCTTTACCTTTTCCAACATTATATTTAACCACTTTCTTTTTCAAAGGTTCACCAATAACCAAACTTTTACCTCTTGGTTTAGAAGCAGTAGACTGAACAGATAAAACAGGTGCAATGGTTGATGTAGGTATAGATGATGTTTTGCTCAGATTAATCAATGTACTCGCAGCCTCTTTCTCTACTTCTTTAGGCTTAGATGGTAATTCAGAAAGAGTTGTAACAACAGTAGAAGTAGTTGTGATAGCAG
Organism: Chrysanthemum seticuspe; assembly: GCA_019973895.1. NCBI lineage: Eukaryota > Viridiplantae > Streptophyta > Magnoliopsida > Asterales > Asteraceae > Chrysanthemum > Chrysanthemum seticuspe. Next base: position 26,249,624 of record BPTQ01000007.1, on the reverse strand, counting down.
TGGGTATGACAGTAGTAGGAACAATAGCCACGTCTGAAACTACATCAGTGGTTACAAAAGTACTAACCATGGTTTCAGATATACTATCAGTTGTTGTGTTCTGCACTGCATCAACATTCTTCAATTCTTCAAGAACAACCGCATTCCCATCTTTATCAGAAACCAAAAAATCTTGATCTCCACTGTCAACATCTTCCTCCATAGTTACACCAACAGATACATCCACAGCCTCCCCTGAATTCATACCATCACTCCTCCCCTGTTTGGATACATCATCCACATTCAGAGTAGTAGAGGAGTCCACCTTCTTTTTCATACGCCGCAAAGCTTTCAAAACAGCAAGTCCAGGTCTTTTAACCCTCTCCAAAACCAAAACCCTATGCTTCAACCTCCGAATAGTCTTACCCTGAAGCACAGTTAACTCCTGTAGACCTGAAATCTTATCCTCCATTTTAGCACACTGAACCGTCAATTCATTTACACGTTCAAGAATATCCTCCCCACTTCGACCTGTGTTATCTAGTCCGAGAGGTGGTTCATCGAAAAAGTCATCATGTACAAAATCATTAACCGTCAATTCATTGTCAGGTTCCAATCTATCCTCATCACTTCGAGCTGTGTTAACTGCTCCGAGCGGTGAATCCTTGGATATAAAAGACATAGCACCAGACCGAGCCTGATCATCTATGTACCCTGTAGCAGCCAGTTGGCTAGGGATACCTCCACCTGTGTTAAGCTCCAAAGAACTTTCCACATTAGGAGTTGCCAAAGGTTGGGTCTTATTGATGTTTCCACTATCCTGACCAGCATCTAAGCATGAATCAGTAGTGGAAGCCCTTCCAATCATGTCACCTCCACTCCTTGTGACAGCCTCATTAACCATACCACTAGCACTAGCCTGAGGAAGCTGAGAGCCCTGTGTTCTCCTAGTCCATGATGCAAGACCTTCATTAAACTCAGAATCAGTAGGAAAATTAAGCATGTGAGGAAATAAAGGAACATCTCTAATGACAACATTCTGGGGCTGATTCCTCATATGTGCAAATACTCTAGGAAGCATACGATGTACCTCATACTCTCTAATATGTTCAATAGGATCCTGTATTTGATGTGCCACAAGCAATTGAACAAACCTAGGATACAAATAATATTTACCCTTCTTCCTAATATTCTGCACTAACCCCTCATATATCATCCTAGACCAGTTAAATTTCCTTCCATCAGACAAACAAATAATAGCAGTAGCAATTTTTGAAGGAAAATCATTAAAGCCTGTGGTCTTATTGCTCATACACATCAACAAAGTATGAATCAAAAACTTCCATTGTTGAGAAAACATACTCTTAAAAAATTGTACCTTTTCACCTCTGTATGTGTATCCTAATCTCTCTAAACCAGCCACAATTTCAACATCAGAAAGATTATCAACACCATCAGCATCATCAAGCCTCAAAACTTCTCTAAGAAGCTCCTCAGAAACCAAAATAGCATTCTCATCCACCCTAGTACTAAAAACCTCCAACCCATTAACCTCTTCAATTTTAGCATTCTTCCAAAACTGACGAATATAGGCTTTAAAAATGGTAGGTTCAACCGTTAAAGCAAAGTGAATGGGACTATGAACAAGGAAATCAATCATTTGATGGAACCCTTCAGAGCGAGCATCTTTGGTGAGAATAGCAACAAGATTATGTGAAGTGGAGTACGTCTCAGCCATTGTGATTAATGATGTAAATGAAGTGGGTATTGTGAATAAACCAAAGAAAATGATTAGGGTTTAAGGATATTGGTAATTGGAAGTGGTTAGAAGATGAAAGAAATGATCCATCCATGATTTTGGTAAGAGTTATATACTTTTGCCAAAGTATCAAAACAACCCCTGTAGTATCCATAACAGAGGATCATACTTATCCGTTGTTCCACAACAATTGTCCGCAGTTGTATCACACCATCAGTGGATACAGATGATCACACCTCCCAACTGGTCCAAATTAGAGCAAGCAAATCCATGCCACTTGAAAAGTGATCTTACAAGATATGAAGGATTACACCAAAACTATCTATCACTTAAATTTTTTTTTTTTTTTTTTTTTTTTTTTTTTTTTTACACAAACACAAGCAGCAAACACACTAGCTCCTTATGCACACACATCCTTCTTTCCTGCAAGACAACACAAAACAAACACAGAGACAAATATTATAGTTGTCAGTGGTTAGAAATAGCCAGAAGTGGTTACAAATGACCTATCCGGGGTTAAAACAGGAAAGTCAACATAGTCAACTTCTAGAATATATCTCAGTCCAATCCCCAAGAACCTCATTAACTCTCCAACCACATTTAACCTGCCCTATAGTTACTTCAGTAACCCTAAACCGCACTTATAAAAAGCACCCAAATATCATATAACGCCCAAACCAATCAAGAGATAAAAACCCTAATTGCTCCAAAATCCCCAATCAAACAAAATGTGGAATCCTAGTTGGAACAAACCAGAAGTGGTGGATCTAACCTCCTCCTCATCCTCTTCATCATCTTCATCATCAAGTGAAGATGGAAACCCATGGCTGACCTATTTGCCTCCATTAGAACCAAGACCAAGAAAATCTCCATTTCTCCCATCATCTGAAGATGATAGTGTGGTGAATCCAAGTGATGCCTCTGAAGACTCTGATGACTCTTCTAAGAAGAGGACTTCAAACCCCAAACCTTCATCATCTAACCCCCAACCAAGACCACGAGCAAGAAACCCACCACTCCCTAATGACAGAGAGGTGGTTCTTGGTCTTAGTGCACCAAGTCATGGTGCTTCTTCACACATCGTAACCAGGAAGGGAAAAGGGAAGATGGAGTAAGTTGCTGAATGGTGGTAAGAGAAGATGGAGCACAAGAAGAATATCATATCATCCATCTATCTGCCACAATCAGCTTCAGCTTCTTCGTTTGCATCAATCCATCCTTTCCATTTAGATCCTTAGCTGCTTCGTTTGCATATGATAAATGCATATCCAGCATTCAAACGATATCAGCAAGGATAGTAGTAGTAGAAATATTAGGAGAAAATCATGTATAGATGTAGTCTTTATTTAGCACTTGAAGTTTCATTGTAAGCCGTAAGCTGTAAACTGCTTTGTTGAATGAACAATGTAACTTCAGTACTTCTTGCATCTCTATAATGATTTAGCATTTTCCTGCACAGTGGTTAGTGGAAACACAGAACAACTAGCAGTGGATAGATCAACTCTATCAGAGGTTAGTAGCAACACTATCAGTGGATATAAGAGAAATAGCAATACTTAAGATTACATAATAACAGTCCAATACTTTTACAAACTTATACAAAACACTTTGAGAATTTTAGAGATTAATCATTCCAATACTAACAACAAGATACTGAAACCTCCCCACATCAAAAGCTTTTATGAGAAGATCAGCAACATTGAAATCAGTATGAATTTTTACCATTTGAATCAACCTTTTCTCATTACAATCTCTAATAAAATGATGTCTTATCTCAATATGTTTAGTTCTAGAATGTAAAACAGGATTTTTGATAATGCAAATTGTACTGTTATTATCAATGTAAATCTTAGTATGCAAAAAATTATACCCAAAGTCCAGCAATAGATTCTGAATCCAAAGAACTTGACCACAGCAACTAGCAGCAGCCACATATTCAGCCTCAGTTGTAGAATTAGCCACAATAGTTTGCTTTTTACACTGCCAAGAAATTAATCTGCTTCCCAAGAACTGACATCCTCCAGTGGTAGACTTCCTATCCAGACTAGCTCCAGCATAGTCACTATCAGTGTAGGCCACCAAATCAAAAGGAGAATCCTTAGAGTACCAAAGGCCCAATTTAGGATGACCTTTCAAATACCTAAAGATCCTCTTAACAGCATTCATGTGTGAGGTATTGGGTGTTACTTGAAATCTTGCACACACACATACTGAGAACATAATGTCTGGCCTAGATGCAGTCAGATACATCAAAGATCCAATCATGGATCTGTACAATTTCAAATCAACTTTGGGACTTCCATCATCTGGTAGCATAGGTTTCTGAGTCTCCATAGGTGTACTTGCACTTTTTACATCTTGAAACCCAAATTTCTTCAACACATCTGCTACATACTTGTCTTGACTAATGAAAATACCATCAGTCCTTTATTGAACCTGTAGCCCCAAAAAGAAAGTGAGTTCTCCCATAGAACTCATCTGAAACTTATCATGCATAAGTTTCTCAAAATCTTTGCATAGCTCCTTGTTAGTAGACCCAAAGATGATGTCATCTACATAAACCTGAACCAGTAAAATATCATCTTTGTGCTTTCTAATGAACAAAGTTTTATCAATCAGTCCTCTTTTAAACCCATTGTCCATCAAATAAGTAGATAGGCATTCATACCATGCCCTAGGAGCCTGATGCAGTCCATACATAGCCTTCCTCACCCTGTAAACCTTGTCAGGATGATCAGGATCTTCAAAACCAGGAGGTTGACAAACATATACCTCCTCATCAATAGTGCCATATAAAAATGCACTTTTAACATCCATCTGATACACAACAAAATTCTTGAATGAAGCATAAGCCAAAAACAATCTAATAGCCTCTATCATTGCAACTGGTGCAAATACTTCATCATAGTTCAAACCTTCAGTTTGTGTATATCCTTGAGCAACTAACCTTGACTTGTTCCTCACTACAATACCTCTTTCATCCCTTTTGTTTCTGAACACCCATTTAGTCCCAATAGCCCTCTTCCCATTTGGAAGATCAACCAATGTCCAAACCTCTTGAAGTTTGAACTAAAGAAGCTCCTCTTGCATTGATTCTACCCATCCTTCTTCTGTTATAGCTTCTTCTACTCTCTTGGGCTCCTTTTGAGACAGAAAACAAGCAAACAAGCAATTTTGCAGATCTTTATGATTGTTTCTTTTGTGAAGAGATCTTGCAAAGAACCCATGTTCAGGAAAGGGTTCTGAGTTCTTTACCCTGCTTCTTGTTTGAACTGGAGTATTCAAATTTCCAAGAATCTGTTCCTTGGGATGAATCTTGTGAATTCTGGTAGAAGTAATTGGACTTTCATTAATAACAGTGTCCAAATTAGTCAAATTAGCATTGAAGAATTCATCCATGTCTTCATCATCAGTAGGAGTATCAATCTCTATTAATTCAGGCATATCAGGATCATGTGGATACTCCTCATCACCAAATAGTGGCTTTGGATTAGGTCCAAAGAAAGTACTATCACCAGTACTTGTAGCCGGAATTTCACTTGAACTATCAGTGGTAGAAGATGGCTTGTCAGCGTTTACAGATGGCCTATCAGCACCTTCAGTAGGCTTAGCAGTGCTTGCAGACTGCTTTTTCTTCTTTTCAATTTCTTCTACCGACACTGAGTTATCTTGCAACAACTCATCCTTATCTTGATGATGATCAACTTTGACTCCAGAATTCTGTACATCATCATCAGAGGGACCTTGCTTGTGTATGATGGAAGGAACAGTACCAGCTTTCCACTTTTCAACCAAATAGAACTCTGTTGGAGAATCAGCTTCCTTTGAAGATTTATCTACTTCAGAATCATTTTGTATACCTGTATCAGCATTAGTGGAAGTTCCTGCAATGATAGGCTCATAATTCATAGATTTGGTTAGCATATCAATGTTAAATAGCCAGTCTGGTCCTTTGGTCTCAACACTAGGAGTCTTTTCACTGAATTGTACATGTAGGTTCTCTTCAACAATTCTACTCCTCCTATTGTAAACTCTGAAGGCTTTACTATTTGTAGAATAGCCTAAAAAGTATCCATCATCTGCTTTTTCTTGAAACTTGCCTAGGTAGTCTATGGTATTCAAAATGGTAACAGGACACCCAAACGATTTTAGGAATGCAATCATTGGCTTCCTATCATGTAACAGCTCATAGGGGGTCTTGTTATGAGGCTTCACTACCTTACTTCTGTTTTGCACATAACATGCAATTCCTACAGCTTCAGCCCAAAAGGTAGTTGGTAACTTAGATTCTGACAACATTGTCCTAGCAGCCTCAATTAGTGTTCTATTTTTCCTTTCAGCTACACCATTCTGTTGAGGTGTTCTAGCAACACTAAACTGTCTTTCAATACCTTTAGCTACACAGAACTGATTCATCACATCATTCTTAAACTCAGTTCCATTATCACATCTGATTACTTTGACCTTATGACTTACTATATTTTCTATCTTAGTAATGAAACTCTTAAGAATCTCACTAGTCTCACTCTTAGTAGCCAAAAAGTATACCCAAGAAAATCTACTATAATCATAAGTGATAACTAGGCAATACTGCTTATGGTTCAAGCTTCTAACAAAGGTTGGTCCAAATAAGTCCATATGAAGCATAAACAGTGGTTGTGTTATGGTGTTTACAGTTTTGGTCTTACAAGAAGCTCTATGTTGTTTTCCTTTTTGACAGGCCACACACAGTTCCTTACACTCAAAAACCTTTGAAGGTAACCCTCTCACTAAGTTTCCTTTTACCAGTTTATTGATTGTTTTGTAATTGAGATGACCTAGCCTTCTATGCCACAATTTTGACTCATCTACAAATGCTTTAGCAAACAAACATAAGGACCTATTAGGAAGAACATTTTTAAGATCAAAACAGTATATATTTTCCTTCCTAGGTACCCTAAGTTGTATAAACTTCTCATTAGGCATCTTAAACTCAGGAGATAACACCACACACTCAGTTTCCCCAAAAAGTACCCAGTTTTTCTTATCACACATTTGAGAAACACTGAATAAATTGTATTTAAGTCCCTGTACCAAATAGACCTTTTCAAAGTCTAGCTTCCCTGTTCTAATTGTGCCTCTTCCAAGTATCTTTCCTCCCTTTGGATCATTGCCAAATGCCACATATCCTCCATCATAAGCTTCAAAATCTTCCAAATTGCTTCCATCCCAAGTCATGTGCCCAGAGCAACCACTATCAAAAACACCTTTATCTTTTAGCTCAGTTTGAAGATTGCCCTGCACATAAGATTACACAAGTTAGTTCCTTTTGTGGACCCAAGTCAGTACTGACTTGGGTCTGCCCTGTGCATCAAAATATTCAAATTTCGTTAGGTCCATTGATGCACAGTTGACATATGGTAAAACTTTTGTCTTAGGCTTCCATTGCCAACTTGCTGAGGCCTTAACAGCATAAAAATGATTTCCAACCACTGTATCAGTTATCACCTTTGGAATTTTTAAAACTTCTTTTGAATCAGTGGTGATATTTGGCTTATCAGTGGTTTGACACTGCTTAGCCGTGTTTACATTTTGCTTAGCAGTGGTTGGAACCCATTTAGGTGAAGCAGTGACAATAGATTTTGTATTCCCATTTCTCATCAGCACTGCTCTTGGAATCATGTTACTGTTAGGATGAGGGTTTGTTTTTCTTGAAAAGTTTTTATGATTTACCCTCCTCCAATGATTCCAAACTTGTGGTCTGTTTTTATGACAATTTCTCTGTAAGTGTTCAAAACTACCACACACAAAACAAGCCTTATTAACACATTGAAACTCATCACCTAATCTGTTAGAAATTAGACCATTTAAGCTTCTTTGATTACCCCTAGGTTTATATTGTTTCATTTGTTCCCTAGGAATTTCCCTGTACTCTACTACTTTCTTGGTAACTTTAGCTCCAAATCTAGGTACAGGGTTGACTTGCTTAGAATCAACTTTCTTAACTGGCTCTACCTTTTCAGACTTAGTTGATTCAGTTCTATCATCCTCAGAATCTGATTCCCAATCTTCAATTATGGGAGCACCAGATAACTTATCAGAACTTATCTTAGGTGTTTCAGTCTTATTTACTTCTTCAACAGGTTTATTAAAACTGAATTCACTACTAAATGACAGTTCTTTAGCAGGTGGTGCATGTTTCATCAAAGGGGGTGGTGGCATATCATTGTATCCTAAACCAGTACCAACTTTGAACAGTTTTTGACCTATTGGTTTCCTAACTAGATCAGAAGCATATTGTGTTTTAGCAACCCTAACAACATGTTTTTCTTTTTCATCTAGGGCCTGTATTTTAACACTTTCTGCCTCGGCTAGTTTATCTTTAAGCATTTTAATCTCTCTGTTCTTAAGATCAATTTCACCACCTAGAATATTGATCTTTTCTACATACTCAAACTCACATTTAATACAGAATTTTAGCTTCTCTTCCACACCCTCTAAACCAACTCTATATCCTAAGTTATCTAGAGTCAATCTCTCTACTTCTTTTCTCATACTCTCAGTGATAGCCTTTTGAGACTCTAAGTTATCAGAACATGATTTAAAAGAACAAGTAGATGCTTTAGAATCATTAGATACCTCAGAATCTGAACCAGAAGATGAAGCATAGGCCATTAGAGCAAAGTTATGCTCTTTTGAAGCTTCACTAGCAAGAAAAGCTGCATTTGGACCTTCTTCAATCTGATCACTCCAATCATAATCACCAAGTCCATCCTGAGCAACCAAAGCTGAAGAAATAGCAGGCTCTTCTGTTGTCTTCTTAATGCCTTCAAGTCTTTTAGGAGCTCGACATTCCCTAGCAAAGTGACCTTTCTTCTTGCAATTAAAGCACTCCATCTTGCTTTTGTCGAATCCAGCTCTCCTTTGACCATCATACTTAACCTGTCTTCCAGTCCTCCTCAGAAACTTCCTTGCTTGGAGAGTCAACATTGCCATTTGCCATTGAAGATTAATCTCTTCAAGATCATCAGGATCAATTTGATCCAGATCTTGATTCAGCACAGTAACACTGGTAGTTAAATCAGCCAGAAAAGCACAGATTGCACCATCACTGACATTATCACTAAAAGTGGTATTGTTTGCAATAGCCGTGGTTATACCATAGGCAGCAGTGGATACATCTTGTGAGCTTTTGTGATTTGTGGATACAAAAGCAATGTTTTGATTTGTAGAAGACGAGTTAGAAAAGGTATTCTCAGACTCATAGACCTTCAAGTTATTGAAGAGATTGTCTAGAGTCATTGTTGCAAAGTCCGTCTTGTTTCTCCACACAATAGTATGAATAGCCCAATCAGATGATAAGCTCCTTATGAACTTCAAATTAATATCTTCTTGAAGGAACTTGTAACCCACTGCCTTCAGTTGACTGATGAGTTTTTGAAGCCTATTGTATGTGCCATCAATCTTTTCTCCACTTTGAGCAGTGAAGGTTTCAAACTGATGCTTAAGCATGTTCATCCTTGACTTCTTGGTAGCTTCATTACCAGCAAACCTTAATTCAAGAGCATCCAATAGTTCTTTAGCCGACTCATACTGATCAAAGTCTAATGCAAACTCATTAGGTATTCCCATGGAGAGAAGACTGTGAGCTTTGATCTCCATCTTCCTCTTTGCTTTATCAGGTTCACTAACAATGGTAATCTCCTTGCCATCCTCACCCTTCAAAGGAAGAGTATCTCCTTTTTCAACAACATCCCATAGAGCATAATCAATCATGCGAATGTATTGCCTCATTCGCATCCTCCAAATTTGATATTCACCATGTTTGAGCATGGGCACCTTTGAAGCAGTCACCATATGAGTTTCTTCAGACATCTTAACTTACTTGAGTAAAGATTAACAGACTTCTTCTTGATAACAGTTTCTAGATCACAAGCTCTGATACCACTTGTTGATCCCAGTTGAGCAAACGATCTAATATAGAAACTGACTTGTAACAAAAGCTTATCAAGTATTACGCGGAATTTAACACTTGATCTTAAGAAGAAGAACAATTAACATTCAACACCTCAATATTATTTATTAATACGAATACTCTTACAGTATTAGGGTTTTGCAACCTTGAAGTGTATCGACCTTAGATATAAAACATACGTATATCTAACCTAACCTAGGACCTCCTTTTATAGGCTAAGGAGTCCTATACAATATACAATACGTAACCTACAAGATAAATATCTTTTCCATATTTATCTAATACAATAAACTAACCGACAATAGAAAACTAGCAGTGCTTACAATATACTATCAGCAGTTACATAATACTACTAGCCGCGGTTATCTTCATCCGTGGTTATACTCTTCTATCCGTGGTTACATCAAGCCTGTCCGTGGTTCCAGTACTTAGAGTAATTCATTATTCAAGGAACCTAAAACCCAACAATTTGTTGTGTGTCTCGGATACACACCATTTAAGATCAACTCCCATCTTTGCTTCATAAGAGTGAAACAAAAATACAAGCAAATATATACAAACTTATACAACAATATTAGTACCCAAAAACTTCTTCTCAACACCAAAGACCATTAGACACAAAATTTTATGGATTTAGCATTCCAATACCTGTTATGAAGTACTGAAATCTACCCACATCAAGTCCTTTTGTTAATAAATCAGCATAGTTGTCATCAGTATGAATTTTGACAACTTGGATTAGCCTTTTCTCATAACAATCTCTTATAAAATGGTGTCTAATTTCAATATGTTTAGTCTCTGTGTGTTGAACATGATTCTTAATAATGCAAATGGTACTGCTATTGTCAATATAAATGATGGTATTCATGAAATTGTACCCATAGTCCAAAAGTTAATTCTGTAGCCATAGAACTTGAGCACAGCAACTTGCAGCAGCCACATACTCTGCCTCAGTTGATGAATTTGCCACCATTGTTTGTTTCTTGCACTGCCATGAAACCAATCTATTGCCAAGAAATTGGCATCCACCTGTAGTAGATTTTCTATCCAAACTAGCACCAGCATAATCACTATCTGAGTAAGTAACCAGTTCTAGAGGCGATTCTCTAGGGTACCATAATCCCAGATAGGGAAATGCTTTAAGATATCTGAAAATCTTCTTCACAGCAGTCAAGTGAGAGAACCTGGGAGTGACCTGAAACCTTGCACAAGCACACACTGCAAACATAATATCTGGTCTAGATGATGTAAGATACATCAAAGAACCAATCATAGACCTGTACATGTGCACATCAACTGCTTCACCACTATTTTCCTTCAAAAGTTGATGTGTAGTCTTATCTGCAGGGGTGCTAGATGACTTTGCATCCGAGAACTTGAACTTCCTTAGTATCTTAGCCACATATTTATCTTGATTGATGAAGATACCATCGGGCCTTTGCTGTACTTGAAGTCCCAAAAAGAATGTGAGTTCACCCATAGAACTCATCTTGAATTCTTCCTTCATTAGCTTCTCAAATTCTTTGCACATCTCTGTCTTTGTAGATCCAAAAATGATATCATCAACATATACTTGAACCAGCAAGATATCATTCTTGATTTCTTGACGAACAAAGTCTTATCTACTCTGCCTCTATGAAACCCATTATCAAGAAGATAAGTAGTTAAGGTTTCATACCATTTTCTTGGTGCCTGATGCAAGCCATACAAAGCTTTAACTACCCTGTATACTTTTTTTGGATATTCAGGGTCCTCAAATCCTGGAGGTTGTGAAACATATACATCCTCATCAATCTGCCCGTATAGAAAAGCACTCTTTACATCCATTTGATAGACTTTAAAGCCCATAAAGGATGCATAGGCTAAGAACAGCCTGATTGCTTCAATTCTTGCAACTGGGGCAAACACTTCTTCATAGTCAATACCCTCCTCCTGAGTGTATCCTTGAGCCACAAGCCTAGCTTTATTCCTGATAACAATTCCTCTTTCATCCTTCTTGTTTCTGAACACCCATTTAGTACCTATTACCTTCTTGCCAGAAGGTAAATCACAAAGCACCCAAACCTTTTGAAGCTTGAATTGGAGCAACTCTTCTTGCATTGCTTCCACCCAACTTTCATCTTCAAGTGCCTTGTATACATTCTTTGGCTCCATTTGTGACAGAAAACACATGAACATATATTCATTCTTGCCTTCATGATTCTTAGATTCATAGATTTCACTAATAAATCCATGAATATCAGGCAATTTTTTTGGTCTTCTAGTCTTCACTGGTGAATGAACATCCCCAATCACATTTTCAAGAGGATGTGATTTATGAATTGAAGTATGAGGAGTTTGAGGAACTGCAATCTCACTTGGCATATTTGAGATTTCAACATCATTGGCTTGAGCTTCCTCAGTAACTGGAGTTGTAGTTTCCACTTCTGGTATTGCAGTGGAAATATCTGGCCCAGCAGTGGAATCTGTATTTCCACTGCTTTCAGGATTTTCAGTGTTCATGTTGCTATCTCCTTCCTTTCCAGAATCATTAGATGGTTGAGCATCTCCAGTTTTTGGAGTATCATCATAATCTGCATAGTCCCAAAGTGGCAAACTGAAATCATCTTGATCATCTGCTTGATCCTTGCTTGGTTCATTATCATCAAGAAACTCTTCTGAACCTGCAAAATCATAAGTAGATGTACCTGTAGAGATAGGTACATAGTTCATAGTATGAGTTAGAGTATCAAGATCAAACAGCCTTTCTGGACCAGCTCCTTTGACATTCACTTTGTTTTCCAGGAACTCAACATGCAGATTTTCTTCAATCTTTTGGGTTCTTAAGTTGAATACTCTAAAAGCTTTACTTACCATTGAATACCCAACAAAATACCCTTAATCAGACTTCTCTTCAAATTTTCCCAGATAATCTATGGTATCGAGAATAGATACATGACATCCGAATGGTCTCATGAAGTCCAGGATAGGGGATCTACCTCTAAATAACTCATAAGGTGTCTTATTCTTCGCTTTCACTACTAAAACCCTGTTTTGCACATAACATGCAGTGTTAACTGCTTCACTACAAAAAGTGATTGGAAATTTTGAATCTGCCAACATGGTTCTAGTAGCCTCTATAAGTGTCCTATTTCTCATCTCAGCAACACCATTTTGTTGAGGAGTTCTAGCAACACTAAATTCTCTTTTAATACCTTTATCTCTGAAAAAATCATCCATAAGTCTATTCTTAAATTCTGTCCCATTGTCACACCTAATTATTTTAACTTTCATATCATATTGGTTTTCAACTTCTGTGATGAAGATCTTAAGGATGCCAGTTGTTTCATCCTTAGTCCTTAGAAAGAAAACCCATGTAAACCTGCTAAAATCGTCAGTCACAACAAGACAATACTTCTTAAGATTTATGCCGCTCACTGATGTAGGACCAAAGAAGTCCATATGTAACATTTGAAGTGGGTGAGCAATAGAGTTAACCAACTTTGACCTGCAAGAAGCTCTGTGTTGTTTGCCTTTGAGACAAGCCACACAGGTTTGATCATTTTCAAATCTTTTCTGAGGTAATCCTATTACCAAACCATCTTTGACAATCTTATTAATGGTTTTGAAATTAACATGACCAAGTCTTCTATGCCATAACATGGATTCATTCACTGTGGCCTTTGCAAGAAAGCAAGCATAATCATCTTTAGCAACAATGTTGTTCATATCAAAGCTATATAAGTTGCCTTTTCTAGGAATCTTAAGAAGAATCTGACTTTCATCAGGCATCTTAAAATCCTTAGAGAGGACAAAGCACATATCTTTAGTAAAAAGAACATTGTTTTTCTTGTCACACATTTGTGACACACTAAAAAGATTATACTTAAGCTCTTTTACATAGTACACAGGTTCAAAGTCCAAGTTATCAGTTTTAATTACCCCGTTACCAGCAACTTTTCTATTAAATCCACCTCCAAAGCTGATATATTGTCCATCATAATGTTCAAAATCTGAAAGATAGGACTTGTTTCCAGTCATGTGCCTTGAACATCCACTATCTGTGTAGCCTTGATCTGATCTTTTTGACCTTGGATGTTCCTGCACATAAAAGAAAAGAGTTAGTTTCTTTTGGGGACCCAAGCCATGATTGACTTGGATCTGCCTCGTGTATCAATATAGTTATATCTATCAAAGGTCATTGATACACCATTGGGATTGGTTGTTGAGGTTATTCCTTTAGGTTTCCATTCCCAACGTGTTGAGGCCTTCACAGCATTGCCCATGTCCCCCATTTTCTTGTTTACAACCCTTACAGTGGGAACTTTTGAATGAGCAGTGGTAACTGCTGGTTTGGTTTTAGGTACCCACTGTTGGTTATAATGAACCTTTTTGTTTTGAAAAGTTCTTTTCCCTGTTTTTGCAGATTTTGCAAAAGTTGTTTTGGATTTTGCACTTGTAACAGGTGATTTAGGGTGAGCAGTGTTAACAGTGGCAAAAGTTTTAAGACCACTTCTTAGTTGAACTGCCCTTGGGATCATTTTGTTGTGTGAATTAGGGTGCATATTATTTTGAAACTTGTTAGACTCCACCCTTTTATTCCCATGAACTTCTCTTCTCCCAACATGATAGTCACAATAAGCATGTAAATGATCAAAACTACCACAGATATAACATGCTTTATTGTACATCACAAAATCACTACCTAGTTGTTGAGATTTAACATGATTCCAACTCCTCTGGTTACCCCTAGGAGATGTAGACTTGTTCCTATACATCTCAGCATACCTTACAGTTGATCTAGGTTTATAAGCTTGTTTCCTAGGTTCCTCTGTAATAGTATTAACAACTTTTGGGATAGAAGCCTCTACATTCTTTTTAACATTCTCATCTACAACTGATGAGTCACTAGCACTTTCAAAAACATCATTATCATGCTTAACCTGTTCCTCACATTTCACAGTTTTGGGAGGATCATATTCACGAATAGGTTCCTGAAAGTCTTCAAGACCTGTATGAGCTAAATCTATACCTGGAGCTGGAACACCTCTTAGTGGTGGAGGCACTGTATTATAACCCATACCAGACTTAACTTTACTAGTGATTTGAGCATTCCAAATTTTATCAATTGACTTAGACTGATAATAACAGGTGTCTACAGTTAAATTGACATTTTCATTTATCTTTTTAAGTTTCTCAAACTCTTCTTTGAAAGCCTCATTCACAGCTGTCTTATGATCTACCTCTCTTCTAAGAAGAATCATATCATCATTATATTTTGACTCATTATCTCTATAATGCTCTATTTGTTTTTCTAATACAGTTATACCTCTCCTAAGGTTTGACACAGCATAATTAGTAGCAAACAACTCTGTTCTTTGACTTCATAAGATTCATTAAGCCTTTCAACTTCTCTAGCAGCCCTACATGTTTTAGAACAACTTTCAAAGTTTTGTACCTTAGAGTCAGAGAAAGCCATGAGAGCAAATTCAGTAGACACAAGAGCAGCATCTAAAGGTTCTTCCTCTTGTTCATCAGCCATGAAACTCCAATCATAGCTCACACCATAAATTGCCAACATTGCCTTTGGTTCTTCCACAGTTGGTTCTTTCTTTTGCTTGTACCAAGTAGACTTGTTGTCCTTTATCTTTGGTCTTCTGCATTCCCTAGCAAAATGCCCCAACTTGTGACAATTGAAACACTCTACTTTCTTTTTGTCAAACCCTGCAGTTTCACCACCATTGATGTGAATTGGCTTGTCAGTCTTCTTGTAGAATTTCCTAGCCCTCATGCTAAGAAGAGCTATTTGCCATTTTATATCCATCTCCTCCAAGTCATCTTCATCAATTTGTTCTATGTCTTCATGAGTTAATATAGAGCCATTAACTTGAGTGGAGATAAAAGCATAAAAGGTAGGATCTCCAATACCAGCAATCTTTTTCTTTGAACCTGCAGTGGTAACACTAACATTACCAGTGGAAACTGTAGAACCAGCAGTGGCAATATCATCATCACAGTCATCTTCAGAATCATCACTGGCAACAGAAGTTGACATCAAAGCCAAGCTGCTTGAGCTTGTACTAAGTTTCCCAGCCTTCTTCAATCTTTTTTCAATGAGTTTGAAGTTGTTGTAAAGATCATTGAGCTTCATAGTTTCAATATCTGATTTATTTTCCCAGACTGTAACATTAGCATGAAACTCTGAAGGCAAACTCCTTAGAAACTTCAAATTGAGGTCTTCCTTTTCTACCTCAATGCCAAACACAGTCAGTTGTGTAACAATCTTCTGGAGTTTGGTGAAGATGCTATCAAGTGAGTCATTGCTTGAAGCAGAGAAGTTTTTATAACTTTGCTTCAACAATGTCTTTTGTGTCTTCTTTGTAGCATCATTACCACCAAACACTGAGCAAATATCTTCAAAAAGTTTTTTTGCTGTCTTCAACTTGCTGCAAGCAATGATTTGGTCTCTAGGAAGAGTCATTAGCAACAAACTTTTAGCCTTTAGATCATTCTTCTTCAGTGCTTTTTCAGTATTAGTCTCAGGCACAAAAACTGTCACAACATCTGTGTCACCAACCTTCTGAGTCTTCGTCACAGGCTTGAAAGAATCACCAGTTAAGATGATCTCCCATAGAGCATAGTCTTGAATGAGAAAGTATTGCTCAATCATTATCTTCCACATCTCAAACTCATTAAGTTTGAGCTTAGGAAGTCTTGGAGTAGAAGAGTTGGACTGGTTTTCCATCTCCATTGAATTGAGTGAGTAGGTTAAGCTTATTCCTTGGATCTTCTAAATCAAAATATCATAACCTGGCTCTGAAACCACTTGATGGATCTAAACACACACCTTGTGTTAGTGATATTTTGAGTTATATTAATAAGCACGCGGAATATACTTAGTAATACTTAGAAGACATATTATATGATGTAATCTAAGTAAGAACAATAAACACAAAGCTCCAATATTATTAAGAAATAATACGAGTGATCTTGCTTATCACTATGGTTACACCTTGAAGCTAATATGAATAATACGTATTCTAAGCAATGACATAGGATCTCCTTTTATAGCACAAGGAGTCCTTTACAAGATAAGTATAATCCTAACAATATAGAATATACACAAGATCTTTTCTATACTTATCAATACACGGATACATAACAATTATCCTAACAGCAGTGGTAATAAAGATACTGACAGTGGTAACGAGTTTCCACTGCTAGTGTAATCTTTAGCAGTGCTAACCACAAGCATATCAGTGGTAACTGTTATCTTTATTCCCAACAGTCAGTATATGCACTCTCCTCTGTAGTCTCATTTTAAAGTTTCTTTAAGAGTCTTAAGGTATTTGAAACAAGCTCCGGGTACTAGAATTCAGTTTGATAAGGGCAACAAGTTAAGTTTGTATGCTTTTTCAGATGTAGGAATAGGCTAAATGTCTTGTCGCTAGAAAATCAATGTTTAGTTTTGTAATAATGTTATATCTTGGAAGAGGAAAAAACGACCCTTTTTTGGTCTTCAGTAGAAGCTGAGTACATATGCATATTGCAACATGTGAAATTATTTGGATTACAAATGTTTTGAAAGACCTTAAAGTAGGGGGCTTGCATCATGTGAGATTTTATTTTATTATTATTATTTTAAATAACAGCTCAACAATTCAAATAGCTGCAAATCCAGTTTTTTTATGAAAAACTTTTTGATGAAAAAACTAAGCACTTTGAGATTGATGCACATCTAGTAAGATAAAAGGTTGCTTCTATTGTTATTAAAACTGTAAAATTTTCTTCTGCAAACCAAGTTGCAAATATTTTTACTAAAGGACTGAGTATTACTCAACACAAAAAAAATTTTGTAAGCACCTAAATCGGGTTGATATGTCTAGAGTATGAGTTTGAGGAGCGGTGTTAAAAGTATAGTTAGTATAAAGCAAACTATATGTTATGAAGTTCAGGGGCCTAAACTGTCATTGTTTCTAACTTTGTAACTTTTTTGCTAGTTTATATTGTTTACTTCCACAAGGTCTGAAGGTCTGAAGTGTAAATAAAAAGATTACAAAAGCCTCGTTAACCCAAATCTAGGGTTCACTTTTTGTCTTTTATCTTTATTATCTCATTGTATATTCATTATGTCAACCGTTTCTCTTAGTCTTTGTGACATCTTGATCATTGCGTAACGTTCCATTTTCTAGGTCTTTTTTAGAAGAAAGGGAAAGGAAATGACAAGAAAGTTTATTTTTTTCTTGAGTTTTCCTCTAATAAAAAGACAGAAAGAAAATGATAGGAAAGTTCATAAAATTTTTCTTCATAAATTTTCCGCCCAAATCTGAGTGAGTTTGAACGGAAACAAAATTACACCCAAACTAAGGCTGGCAATCGAGTCGTGTTTGGGTTGACCTATTCGGGTTCACGAGTTGGCGGGTTAGTATAACCTCTACCCAAACACGACCCATTTATTAATCATCTTAAGAAACTCAACCCTAAACTAGACCTGGATAACACGTGTAACCCATTTATGACCCGTTTAACATGTTTAAGTAAATAGTTCAATCAGTGAATAAGGTTGGTGGTTTATCGATTTAACTAGTTTAAATGCATAAATAATATAAGGATCTAAAATATGATAAAAAAAATCTAAAAATATATATACATTTCAACGATATTTGAGTTATATGCGTTAATTTCAATGATATTTGAGTTATAATAGTGATTCACTCATATTAAATATATAACAAAATACATTTAATCCACATACAACATAAAACTCAAGTTATATATTTTATTTTTATAGGTTTATATATTTAACGGGTTGACCTGTTTAATACTTACACAATCCAAACACGACTCGTTTATTATACGGGTAGACGAGTTGAGCTGTTTTTTACCCAAAATTGTTTATCCTCAACCCAAACCTGTTTAACTTCATGTCAGGTTCGTGTCGTCTCGATAATTGCCACCCCTAACCCAAACTATTGAATATATAATGACCAATATAACCCTCAATATTTATATATCTCTTACTCATATTCGACTCTAGTGATAAAATGAACATGTTTAAAAAGGCAAAAATGTAATTATGTCTATTTTCCTTTCTTTTATTCCCAACTCGGGAACACAACATTATTTCTTTTCCTTTAATTTCAACTCGAGAATATGAAATAAAAAAAAATAAAAAAAAATAACTTTACTACCTTTTCATTTTTTTTTCTCTTTTTTACCCATCAATTTTATCCACACCTAAAAATACTCGAGAACTCGACGTTAATCTTTATGATCATCTTGATCATTATCTGGTATAGTCTTATGTGTTTGTAGTGAGGTGGTTTGTAGTATGTTGATTATATTCTCTTAGTTGCATCCGTTTGGAGACAATAGTTTTCTTCTGTATTGTTAATTGCATTTGTTTAGGAACAATCATTGATTTAGTTTTAGCGGTGATAAAGGGTGGTCGGTTGAGTTAAGATTTGTATCGCCGTTATCTTTGATATCATTGTTTTTACCGAACTAAAGGAGTATCAAATTATGAGGTGAGATCCGTGGAAAACACCTAGTATCTAAAGAACAAACCACATGATCTCAACCATCCAACCTCCTTTCATCCAACGGCATAGATGAAATCTGAAAATAACAAATAAGGACAAATAAGTAATTTCCCCTCTCTTCATGAAAGCAAAAAATATTTTCATTCATCTCATTTTATCAACCACTTTCTCTCTCATAAAAATACATAGATCTACTTTCTCTCTCATCACTCACCAGAATCACCATAACACCACCGGAAAATCATCGGAATCACTTCAAGACTGTCAGAATCACACAAATCACAATAAACCGCCGTCTTCGTCGATCACCCTTCTGTTCGTCGATGATCCGACGATGATCTCTGCCGTCGATCTGTTGTTGTGTCGCCGATCTGTTGTTCCATCGCCGATATGTCGTCCTCCGTCGATTCGCCTCCGTCGTTGAACCTAGAAACGTTCCTGCTGTAAGCAATTCACACTATCCATTTAATATGTACTAATTAAATTAGATCAATTACTAATTTCATATTTTATTTTTTTATTAAATGTAGTTTAAATTAGGTTTTTAATGGATGTCCAAACTATTAAGACTCATAACATATACATGGCATATTTTATTAGTATGGTTCTGCAATGCTTCAAATTTCTGCAATTGTTATTTTGAATCTGTTCATGAGTTGTGAGCCTCGTAGATTTAGGAATGTAAACATGTTGGTTCTTTGTAAGTAAATGGGATTTTTATGAGAAAAGTGCAAATCCCTTGAGATTTTGTTTTTATTGTGTAATGTTATGAGAAAAGTGTAAATCCCGTGGGATTCATCAAATAGTCACATGTTATTCAGTATGAATCCCATGTGATTCAGCATGAATCCCATGGGATTATTATGAATTCCATGTGATTGACTAATGAATCACTTGGGTTCATGATGAATTTTAATTCTTTAATTCTTGTGTTTTACATGTTATTCAGCATGAATCCCATGTGATTCATATTCATTATGAATCCTATGGGATTGACTAATGAATCACTTGGGATTCATATTGAATCACATGTGATTCATTATGAATCCCATGGGGTTCAAGATGAAATTTAATTCTTTAATTCTTGTGTTTTACATGATATTCAGCATGAATCCGATGTGTTTCATTATGAATCCCATGTGATTCATTATGAATCCCATGTGATTGACTAATGAATCACTTGGGATTCATGTTTAATCACATGTTATTCATTATGAATCCCATGGGGTTCAGGATGAATTTTAATTTTTTAATTCTTGTGTTTTAAAAAGGTACTACGCACTATAGAAGATGGGTCGGTGGTATGTACTTGTAGACATGTTTTCCGATACAGAAAGAGAACGCAATGAAAGGCGAAAGAGTGAAATGGAAAAAACATTTCAAGTTAAAAAGAAACAAATGAAGCCTTGTGGCCATTGTGGAGAGAAGACCAACTTGCATAAAAAACAACTTGTCCGATGAACCCAAAAGGCAAGGCGAAAGGCGAAAGGCGAAACCAATTGATGTTTGAACAAACTTATGTTACTTATATTATTGTTTTTTGTTAGTTCTTTTTCTTCTTTACTTGAATATTTAGATGATTGGCAAAGCAAATTCTTGTTTACCTTGAATATATCTTGTTTACTTTGAATATATCATGCTTGTTATATTATGTTTCAATAACTTGATCACATGGGTAATTTGTATGGATCGGATAGGATTCTATATGAATCACAAGGGATCATAGAGAATCACATGGGATTAGGGATGAATCACAGTGATTCATCAAAAAGAATCTTATGGGATTATGTATAAATCCTATGTGATTCTTTGACGAATCCCTTGTGATTCATACAGAATCCCATGTGATTGTTGTATGCTTTAACAGAATCACACTGATTTACTCCATTCCAAATCAAAATACAATCAAACTTGATTCATGTTCAAAAGTATAATAACTACCATCCATGTAGGTCCACCTTATCCTCAAACACAAAATATCTATAGACATCAAACTATAAACAACTAAAAGTTGTTATCAACTCAATCTTCACAAGAAAGATGTCTACCACATCACCTCTACAAACACTTTCATTATCAAACAAACCATTTTTCAATGGTCACAAGCTGTATGCACCAACTAGAGTCTGATCTCTAAACATGAACCCAAATAGAGTATCTTATAACATTACACAACTAAAACTGAATCTCAATTGATTAATCCTTAATCCCATGTGATCCATAAAGATACTTGACGAGTATCTTTTATGTGATTCATATAGAATCCCATGGGATTCTTTGATGAATTACTTGTAATTCATAAAGATTACCCATGAGATTCACTTGATATCTTGTTATAGTTCGTGTGTAAATCACACATGATTCTGCTTTTAGGGGTAGATGGTTTTTATATGATTGTTGAAATGAGCTCTTGGAATCTCTTTATTAAAAAGTTGTATGTTGTTATATAGAATCCCATGTGATTCATACAGATTACTCATGTGATCATACAAAATCCCATGTGAATATGTGATTCATATAGAATTCCATTTGATCCATAAAGATACTTGACGAGTATCTTTTATGTGATTCACTTGTAATTCATCCCTAATCGCATGTGATTTATACAGATTACCCATGTGATCAAACAGAAAAATAAGTAACAAACATAATATATTCAAAGTAAACAAGATATATTCAAAGTGAACAATAATTTTTCTCATAACATTATACAACAAAAATAGAATCGCAAGTGATTTTGTACTTCCAGATTATACAAAGAAAAATGAAAATCCTATGGGATTTAAGTGATTCATACAGAATCCCATGAGATTCTCTATGAATCACATAAAAGATACTCATCAAGTATCTTTATGGATCACATGCGATTCTATATGAATCCCATGGGATTCTGTATGAATCATATAAAAGATACTCGCCAAGTATCTTTATGAATCACATGGGATTCTATATAAACTGGAAGTAGAAAATAACTATGTTACAACATACTACACAACTCTCATAATCTAACAACATACTACTTCTTAACTTATATTGAAGTTGAGGAGATCAATGGAATGTAATTTCATAGTTACAACTAGGGATGAGCACGGTACCGGTCCCATACCGATCCCGTACCAAATTAGTG
This sequence comes from Chrysanthemum seticuspe, assembly GCA_019973895.1. NCBI lineage: Eukaryota > Viridiplantae > Streptophyta > Magnoliopsida > Asterales > Asteraceae > Chrysanthemum > Chrysanthemum seticuspe. The sequence goes on along the minus strand of BPTQ01000007.1, from coordinate 26,227,284 downwards.
GTACCGATTTTTTCCCGAGCATAAATTAGTGGTACCGGTACCGTACCGAACGGGATTCGGATACCGGTACCGGTACCGGGAAATCGGGTTTTCCCCATTTTTTTCGGAACCGGTCCGGTACCGAATTAGTGGTCCCGATTTTTTTTTACTTTATTTCCTAGTCCCGGTACCGTACTGTATATAGGGAATCGGTACGGTTCCGGTTCGGTTTCGGGATTCGGGTCGAAATGCTCATCCCTAGTTACAACAATTGTTTACAAGACCATCAACCTATTTGATCACATGGTAATCTGTATGAATCAAATAATCCCATTGGATTCTGTATGAATCCCATCGGATTATGTATAAACTGTACACAACACTCATCATTTAACAACATACTACTTTTTAACTTATAGTAAAGTTGAGGAGATCAATGGAATGTAATTTCATATTAACAACAATCGTTTACAAGACCATCAACCTACTAAAGATGGAAGTCCATCACACTCGTAAACAACGCACAACAATCTTTTTATATTCAAACAAGTGACTGTGTCCTACAAAGCCGCACTTCACTTTTCCGTAGTATCTATGTTGGCTCAACATAGTACTGGTGGAGCAAGACAACCATAAACTACATCAATTTAACCAATCCAAACAACTTAGTCGTTTCATCAAACAAGTGGCGTGCTTTTATGGTTGTTACAGTTTTAAATCCAAACCCCTAATCATCATTTTCATCACTCCCTACCCCTCATCACCACCACCACCACCAGCCCATCACCACCACCTTCACGCGCCACCACCACAAACAAAAAACCACCTCAAACCCCATCATCAATATCCCCATCAACTCTATTACATATGAAACCCTAATCACTTGATTAACACTTTTAGGTTTTTGCTGTGATGCGATTGAACATAAAAGAGTGATTAGTAGGGGCTTTCGAACAAATCCCCTCAATCAATTGTTAAAAAACTCACTAAAACTTAAATCCCCAATTTCTTGATAAAAAGCTTAAAAATGCCGGTTTGTTCTTGTCGCCGCCGAATCCGTTGTCGTCGGATCTGTTACCGCCGGATCGGTTGGTGATGAAGTCGTGGTGTTGGTAGTGAAGTCGTGGTGTAGTGGTGATAGATGAATGAGAAGAGAGGCAAGCGAAAAAAGTGGGTAAATGAGAGATGAATAAAATTACAAATATGTCCTTGTGTTAAATGAAAATGTTTAATATAAACCATAAGATATGAAAGAAAGATCGATAGTTGAGATGAAGTGATTTATTCTTTGATTGTTATTTGTTTCGTATTTAACTTTTGTCATCAAATTATATATGAATTATTACAATATATTGTCCTCACTCCTCACAACTGAATAGTTTTTCTTTTATGTTTTAAAATTGAAAGCCCCTCGTTTTGGGAACACACATGTGATTATGTGAACACATGTATGACGTATAGATATGTATGTAAATGCTCAAATAATTGACTCTATCGTGCTCCCTAAAACATGTATAAATAGGCAGTTTGTTCCCCTTTCTATAGCCACCAAATCAACTACACCAACATGATGATGCTATCACAGTCTCAAAACGACCCTATCATAAAGCCATGCATAACCAACTTTGGTATATCTCACTTTATAGATATACCAGAAGTCGACCTCTCGTGTCCTCACGACGCTAAGAAAATCATAGTCGATGCTTGCCAAGATTATGGTTTTTTTAAGGTCATAAACCATGGTGTTCCACCATGGCTCGTATCCGAATTAGAAAATGAAGCCATTGCGTTCTTCAACATGAACCAATCCGAAAAAGATAAATATTTTCCTCCAAATGCGTTAGGGTATGGAAGTAACGGAATTGGAGTAAATGGAGATGTTGGATGTATCGAATACCTTCTTCTCAAGTCCAACAATTTCCCAACAAATCACAAAAGCTTTTCGTAAGATTTGTTTTCTGATAAACTTAGTGCATGCACTTCTTAATTGTCCTTATATAATCTTAGTATATTTTCATGTAACTAGAGCATCGTTAAGTATATCATTGAGTACGCTTTAACATTTTATTTATTATGAAAGGTGAAAAAACAATGAGTGGTGGTGTACATATCATCAAGGATATCAACATTTTTGTCATGTACTAAAATACTACACCACGACTACTAACATGTCGGAGTCCAAGTGAGTTCTGACGCATAGAATGTTATACTTGGCATCTGAAGATTCAAGGCTGCACACAGCTGTTTCTAGTGTGTTGTTAGCAATTAACCAATATTTTATGCCCTTTTTTTTCAATATATGTGTACTGAGGATACAGCCCTTTACAAGAGTAACCATGGTCTATAAACGATTTTTGACTTTTGTCCCTTTGGTCTTTGTCAAAATACATTCACTGTCCAATATTGTGTTGCATTTTCGGATCATATAATTAAGTATCATACTGTTTTGACTTTTGTTGTGTTATGCTGTTTTGAAAGAATGTATGCCTCTTTAATTTGTTACCACCTCACAATGCATGCATAATAATAACACTATACACATATAAACTCACTACACAGTAATTGATAAAGATGAAAACTTAAATTCTAATATTTTTATTTGTTGTGGCAGGACGCTAGCAAAACAGTACGTGGAAGAAGTGAAGAAACTGGGGTGTGAAATACTTGAGTTAATGGCAGATGGTCTCAAGATAGAGCCAAGAAGTGTATTAAGCAGGATGTTAAACGATGACGAGGCCGACACTGTCTTCAGGCTAAACCACTATCCACCATATTTGGACCATGTACCCACGAGCAGTGGCATGAACCGAATTGGGTTCGGCGAACATACTGACCCACAGCTTATATCAATTTCAAGATCTAACGCCACGGCAGGCTTTCAAATTTGTCTGCATGATGGAACATGGGTTCCAGTCCCACCTGATCACAACTCATTTTTCATCAACGTAGATGATTTATTACAGGTAATTTTCTCTTAACGCGTTGTCATATCGTCCTAAAACTCATGGTCTAAATTAATTTTCATACAAGTAACATGTTATAAGAAAAAAAATGATCATAAGTTCAAATTTCATCCTTCTACTTTCTGGTTCTTCGCGTCTTTTGTTTTCACCTGCTTGTGAACTGTGAAACATTAACATGTTAATATTTGTGAAGGTGATAACAAACGGAAGGTTCAAAAGTGTAAGGCACAGAGTGATTACAGACCGATTGAAGTCGAGGCTTTCCATGGTATACTTTGTAGGTCCACCATTGATGGAGAAGATCTCACCATTGAGTTCACTCATGGAGCCTGGTGAAGAAAGCTTGTACCATGAGTTCACTTGGTTCGAGTACAAGTCATGTACCTACAAGACTAAATTAGCCGATGATAGACTCACTCTATTTTACAAAGAGTCTCATCGTTTTGTTTGACAACACACTTTAAGGATGCTCATTAGTCTTTGATCTTGGGTGTTTACGGTCTTACAGATCATACCCATGTAACCATAGCAACACACTTTAAGGATGCTCAATTAGTCTTTGATCTTAGGTGTTTACGGAGCTTACAGATCATACCCATGTAACCATAGCAACAGTTTTTCGATATAAACAATAATTATCGTCGTTCAAGTTATACCAGCTCTATCTTTTCTTATAGTATTGACACACATTTTATCCCTCGAATGTACACTATACAACCGTTACATTCCAGGTACAATATATATTAATTGATACAATAATTAGTACGTACCATCTTTGATGGTATTTGAGAATTGAGGTGTAATTACTACCAATAGTCTAAAGTTATTTAAAAAATTAATTACCAATATATACCATACACTATCACATTACTAAAACATACTCAAAATTTTCTCTTTCCCTAAAATGTCCATTTTGGTGCGCATGGATTGCATTTTAGGCACCAAATCTTAAACCTATCACTATCCACCCCAATGTGGTGCGGAGGAAAGAAAAAACTTTGGATTTTGGTGCTCAAGAAAAATCTTTTGGGCACCATAACATTAATGCTCATTGAATAACCCCAACCACAAAATTTGGTGCTCATTTACCCAACTTCATCTTCATATTGGTTTTTTTTCATGTTCTTCATACTACTTTGCTAAAAAAAACATCCTCCAATTATTATAAATGAAAAACGAATCTGAAAAATAAAAGTCGTTTTCACGTTTGGTGCACGAGTTTTGGCGCATGGGGTTGCGTTAATTGACTTGTGGTTGGTCCCCGGTCATTGAATGTATTTTGGTCCCCGGTCATTTTGTTCCACTTTAAACTTAAAATATGGCTCAAGATGAAGAACATTTAACGGTTAGTGATTTTGCTTTATTAATTCTTAATATTATTATTGTAACACCAACTGTGGAGGAAGCAATTCTTAATATGATATATGTACAAGTTTTATGTCAATATAAATATTATTATTGACCCTTTAACTCTTATTTGGTAGTAAGTGGTTAATCCATTAATTTCTCTTTGAATAATGTAGTCTTATTAGTACTGGACTTATCAAAGATTGACAATGCTTGATAATTACCTTGTGTCAATTATACAATTGAAAGAATATAATCGTACAATAATCGTTGGGCTCTAATTTAGCAACAAAACAGACATGAATTTGGTCAATGAGGACACGAAACAATTACAGTCAACAAAATAAATAAATAAAACATGACTAAGTTTTTTTTTTTAAATAGCGACAATATAATTGACTTTTTATATGATAGTGCGAAATGCGCCTAACTAAGGATGCATGCCTACAATCACACAACGACCCATGTAAACAAGTCAATTTTTTTTTTTTTTTTTTTTTTTTTTTTTTTTTTTTTTTTTTTTAACTATAGTATACCAACGAATCTTGTTTATTTTAGCACACTTGAAATTGAAAGAGCGGTGTATGCGTAACTATTTTAGTACACTTGAAAAAATATGTGTCACATTTCTATTGGTCAATAAATTAAGCTTGGTGCTTTCAAAGGAATCTAGTGCGCAAGGGAGGAGTTTTGGGCACCAAAATCTATGTGGCACATTTTAATTGGTCAATAAACTAAGATTGGTGCTTTAAAAGAAATATGGTGCGCAAGGAAAGGGTTCTGGGCACCAAAAAATACTGGCGCATTCCCGTTGGTCAATAAATTAATTCTAGTGTTTTGTTTAATATTTGGTGCGCAAGGTTTGGTGCGTGGGCACCAAAAATGTTTATACGGTCCAAATACATCCTTTTATGAAAATACCCTAGTAAATACGACCAGTTATCCAAATCACACTTATTTAAATCATGTGAAGCTCAACGATACTACTTGTTGAAAAATAAGGACTTCATCTTATCTCTGGTACTAATGATAAGGACCGATATTGCTACTTTTCTATATTGTTTTGTTGTCCTTGCTTCTTGTGAACAAAAGTAGAAAGATTTGAGGTCATGGAAATAAGTCAATATATAACACGGAAAGGCTTTTGTGCAAATATTAAAGGACTTGGAGTTGCAATATCTTAAAGGATCTCAAGACTTTGATACTCTCAACCTTTCTCACACTCAAGCCCTAGATATGATCTGATCAACTTGACCAGTTCTTAATTCATTCTATTTTACTCTTGATGTTATTGTAATAAAACTAATATCACTTTAGATATTAGGATCACACTAGATTAGTTGTGGTGATCTTTGTGGTTGTTTCTGGTTATAGATTGAGATCTAAACTTGTGATTCTGGCGATTTGGTATTTTGGTTGATAAATTGATTAACAGTTTTGGTTGTAACTTGTTATTTTGAGATTAATAAATGGTTTTGAGTGTGTTAAATCATATTTTTTACATGGTGTTAGAGCATATACGATCTATCTTGCTCTATTTTTTTTTTAAATTAGGGTTTCGATAAATTTGAGGATTTTTTTAAATTATTTCGTTTTCTGTCAGTTAACCTTGGTTAATTGATAGATCTAGTGTTTAATTGCTCAAGATCTATTTTTTTAATGCCTAATTTTTGAAAAATTAGGGTTTGTGTAATTTTTGGGGCTTTTACACTTGAAAGGCTTCTTGTTTTGATTAAGTGGTTTTAGTCGACAGATCTGGTGGAATTATTACTTCTTGGAGTGGTTTTCTAAGAAACGCCTAATTTTGAGAAAATATGGTTTGCTGATTCTTAGATATGGGTTAATTGGTTCGATTGGTATATGTAATATCCTTTGACTAAGTGAATCAAGGGGTGTAGTAGGTATGGTATTTCGCTGCTGTTACTTTTGCGTGCTCTGTAACACCTCTCACACTCTTCTTTTATTTCTATCTTTTATTTCTTGCATTAGACTGCTGGAGGATAGGATTGAGACACATTAGAAGTTGAGAATTGATTTTTTTTCTTTTGGGATTTTATTGTTGAGATTGCTTATGTGCGCCCTTGACCTACCACTTTAGTGGCAAGAAAAGCCTGGAAAGTTCTTACTCTGCTCTCTTGAGTGTTTGATTTGTGTTTTGTGCTTATTTCTATTTGTTATCATGTATATTCATGGTTATACTTGTAAAACCCTAAAAATTTGGAACGCGTTAAAAGACTATTCTACCCTCAAAAATAAGAGTACATAAAATACGTCAATGGTCGTTAAACGAAGTTCTAGTCTAACATGTAAATGATTGTCAAACCAAATGTGCAAGAAATTAAATTGACTCTTACGTCTAAAACATGGTACGCGTTTATACACTTTTATTGGGCCGTAATCTCATCACATTACATTTGAAATTTGTAGAAGCCCAACTAAGTTTTGGCCCATGTTTTTTTCTTTCTTTGGTTCGGTTATGATGAACCGTATAACCCCCACCCCTGCTCTTTTCTTCGTGACTTACTTTCACACACTCAAACACAAGAAACCCTAATATTAAAAGTCACGACACAGAAAGAAACCTCCCTCTCCATTTTTTCTGTCGACTGAAAAGGCTCCAAGAAAAAAAGGGTGCGAGGCTTAGTTTAAAGGTTGAAATCACGTGAAAAGTGCAAAGGTCGGATTGGTTTTGGGTGTGAGTATTCCTTCTTGATTCAAGGGTTTTGTGGCTGTCTTAGAGTGGCTGATTTCGACCCATACACAATTTTGTTTCATGTCTTTCTTGTAATCACGCTACAAGGGTAAGTCTCTCAACCTCGTCTAATCCTTCTCTTGATTTGTTTTCTTCGAATGTATTCATGAAATCTCTTAAATCGCCTAGAAGACATACTAAAATCGAATATACATATGTCACATGGAATAATAAAAGTATCATGCTAAAACTTATGCTTTCGATCTATAAAATTATGTTTTGGACAGTCCATGATTGATATAAATCGACCCATATTAGTACTATCCTAGTCGAACCTTTTAACATGTACAAACAAGAAGTAAAACCTAGAAAATCCTAGGTAATTAAATTGGGGGCTGTTTTGAATCGGATTGGATGAGTAAGGGTGTATATAATTTTTGTAAGACTCAAAATATGGAATGGAAAACTTGCTATGATGATATTAAATCAGGTTGTGTAGCTTACATGGGTCATGGGTGCGTTTGGGGTAGGTAAAACATGTGATTATAATGGTTTTATTGGACCCTAAAACTGGACAGCATCATATGTCGAATTTGTGTGTGTCATAGATCGAATTTTATAAGTGCAATAATCTGGGTTTTTATTGGAAAAGTTTATTTTATGTCTTATTTAAGTTTTTCAAGTGGTTTGGTCGAATTTGGGGTTGTCTAAGTCGTATTTTTAAATTTTACAAGATCAAGTGTCAAAGCTGAGAAAACGGGTCTGAAATTTAGTCGGATTGTTTGATTTTTAATTTTCAAACCATAAAGAATTGGGAGCTCTCCTTTTACAGGAGTGACATTTAGGATATAAATGAATTTCTGGGAGTTTTGGGAATTTTTCCAAGGTGTCTAAACAGGTCCAATAAGCGTAAACTTTTAAGGTGTATTTTCTGACCACTTTCTGGACAGGTCTGGTCTTGTGATTTTCTATAGGATATTTTACATGAAATTAGAACCCCCCCCCCCCCCCCCCAATTTTTGGAGAGTCTTTTAACTCATATGGGAACCCCTGGGAATTTCCTTGATTTTATTTGAGCTAAGTAAGTATTTTATAAAAATCGCTAAATTCTAGTCCAGATATGAAGTTAAGAAAATGAAAGATAAAAAGATTATATCAATAAGTAAAACACTTATACGTGCATAAGAAGCTTATAAAATGAGTATATAAGTAATATATGATATCAATACGTGTAGATTCGTTGACGAAGATACGACGTTGTTTCCCGGTGTTACTTTTCCGTTTGTTTTCATTTCGTTGCTAAGGTACAGATATTCTGACCTTTTCTCTTAAGGTTTCTCATGATTCGTTTACATCTTTCGATATTAGCTTTGAACTGTTATACTTTGCTCTGAGCCTTCTATTTAGGGCTTCCCTATGAATCTGCTATGCACCCTTTTGTTATGAACTCTGATTATGAACCTTTATGATTATGAACCTTCTGATTGTGAACCTTATGACTACGAACCTTTCTGATTATGAGCCATTGATATGAACTTTTGATTATGAACTTATGTTATGGAACTTTGATATGAACTTTGATATGAATCCTTATGATATGATTATGCTTTGACCCTTCAATTTGATACCCGAGCCAAATATGTTTCCCTAGCCATGAAGGTAACATGGCCGTGTCAGTGATGCACCTCTGGCATGACTCTAGGGCAGTAGAGTGATGTTCTGCCACGTCCCTTGGTGGTGGAGCATATTTTGTATATGTAGGTAGGGGCGTATGGATGCATCCTAGATCTGTTCTGTTATCTGATATGATATGATTTGTCTGGTGAATGATGTCGTGTGCAATACGCGTCTTCACAGTCTGGGAGCTAGTTACTCCTTTGGTTACTGAGGTCTCCCCTCCTATTATATATGGTATTCCGAGGTCACCCCTCCGAATACAATGGCTACTTATGATATGATATGATATGATATGTTTCTGGGCTCGTGGTAGATTTCTGACAACCCTTACACTTTTGATATGCCTATACTGTACTTTCTGTATTTTCCCAACGCACCATAATCTGTATTAATTGTTCATTTCTCAGTACCCTTATATGACTCACTCTTACCAAGATATAGATACTCCTTTTCATTGATCTGTCACACTTTCATTCCGTTATTTCAGACTATTGTTCCATTCACGTACCGGGTTATTATATGTTATTGGATTTGATTATGCTTTTCATGTGTTATGTGACTACTGATTACTCTGCTGCGATATGATTAATATACGGTTATCTGAGTTACCTGTTTTCATCTGATGATATGTGATCTCACTGTTATGTGACCCTCTGAATTGTCTGGTGACCATGCTAATGTGTAATCGTTAGTTTTATCTGTTTATTATGTGTACTTCGTTCAGTTAATTCCGTGGACTATGACTATTCGTTGTGTCCTTATTTGCTTATTGTTTACCTGCCATGTTTACATTTTTGTCTATGCTACGGTTTGATTAGGTAAATGGTTCAGCTTGTGACGTCTGGCTTGTTAATTTGTTTAGTTGCCCTGCTATGTCTTTAATTCATTTAATTATATCGTTTATACTATATTCCTACTTATTACGTGTGACTGCCATGTGTTGACTGCTGTTAGTACTTCCGCTGTTATGATACTGGTTATGTTTTCAACTAAGGGTTTTGACCTGTGTGAATTGTCATGCTCACTTATTAATTAATTGCTTCCGTTTTCCTGTAGATATCTGTTTGGCTTGTATGTCTTCTGATTTCCTGATTTGATTGTATGACATATATGTTGTGTGGATGCAACGTCTGCTATGCTTGCTTATGTTTCAGTTCTTGTATGTCTGGTTTGTATGTGCTTGTTTATATGTCATCGATGCTTTGCTTTTCTTCGTTCTCCTTGTTATCTGTGCTTTGGATATCTATATAATTGTGTTCTGCAGGATCTTCATTGACTCATTGTTCTCATTTCGCTGTGACTTTGTTATCCGTTCCCTTTGTTTCATTTTGCATTTCAGATTTTATTTAGCTTTCGTTTTGTTATATCTGTTCACTAGGCTTTTTAAGCTCATCTGCATTTCTTTCATGCGGCAGGTTTTAGGTTTGAAGATGGGCTTCGATGGGCTGAGAGTTAGAGTATCTGAGTGGACCAACCCTAGCACCTTATTACTTTGGGACTTATTTTGAACAACTTTTGTTTTGGGATTTTAATTCATTCTGGATATTGTATTTTCTTGTCAGTCAATTGTGTGTATGTTTTGATACTTCATTTTTAAGGTTTTCGTTTGTAAAGATTTCATTTTTATGTTCTGATATGACACCAGAATGTGACACTTCTACCCTTGTCGGGTTGGGGTGTTATAATTATGGTATCAGAGCCAGGTTTCGTCTTGTTGACCTTAGGATTGACCTGTGAGGACTTGGGTAGACACTAGGCTTCCGTCTGTTCTGATATTCTCCGATTCGTTTGATTGTCGTTCAGATTTGATTTTGATATTCGTTTGTCTTCACTGATTTGGCCTTCTTCTTTCGCATCGAATTTTGTTATTTGGTCTTCGTACATCCGTCTGTCGATCGTTTGGTGGAGACTACTCGTGGAGTCGAAGATGATGGTGCCGACCCTGCGTTGCTGCAACAGTCCCTGAGCTGGAGAGGTTCGTGAAGCAGAAACCGCACCCGACTACCGTGTTGCTGGAGACATCAGGAGGCTGCTGGAGGAAGCTGGACGGATAAACCAAAGGCGCAAAAGACGGAGACAAGATTCAACCGGCGGTTGAGAAGGTTCATCTACTTCATATGGTTGGGCGCAATTTGTGTTACTCCGATTCGTTTGTCATGCGTTTTGAGGCAGTTTGATATCTTGCTATGTGATTTTGATTGGCATTACTTTTCGTTAATTTGTTCAGAACTCGGTTTGAATCGTGAAGTTTTATGATTTCGCATTTTGGTGTCATCCCAGTTTTATTTTAGATCGTCAGTAATGAGTCATGAGGAACCGTTTTGTGCAAGTTGGTGTCTTTCTTTCATTGTGATATGGTAAGTTGTTTGCTGTAGTGGTATGTGCTAAAACACATACCTTTTCATTATCAAAACTGACCCAAAATAGCCAAGATAAAGCCGTTTATTGCTAATATTTGTGGTTTTCTTGAGTTTGTGCTTGTGCAGGTATGGATATGTAAAAACACGCAAAAAGGAACCAAATCAGACGTAAATCCGAGCACGAGAGATTAAGAGAGCTTAAGCTGAGCCGGAAGATCAAAATTGTGCATTTATGAAGATTTTATTCTCCGAGGATGATTTTTGGAAGATATAACCAAGATTGAAGAATTGGCAAAAATGGCCCCTCAAGTTTCTGCTTTTGGCAAAAATGCCCCCTGAAGTTTCAAAAGTTGCAGATTCAGCCTTGGTTTATTTGAAGATTGACAAAAACAATCCTTGGAAGAGATTTTCAGAATGCACATTTATGGTCCCTCAAATTTCAGCATATGCAAGTTTAGTCCTTGAAATATGTCTTGGTTCTATACTAGTCCTAAATCCACAAATCAATCCCACGGCCCAAATAACTGCACCCGGCCCAATCCAATAAACAAACCACCCTTTTAATATCTTAACCCGGTCCACACACAACACCCGGTATACCTTTTACCCGTTTACCCGCTACTTTACCCAAGTCAATACCCACTTACCCGGTCAAACTTATTTGATTTATAATAAACAATCCAAACGCGCCCAAACAGCCCCTTCTTCTCCAATCCAAACGCCCGTTTTACCCAACTTCACATTTACCCACCACAAAAATTACCCAAGTCCCAACCTCGTACTAAGGATCTTCCCAAGGCTTCTAGATACCTCTGACATGTCAGATAAGGATGCATATGTGGCCATTTGAAGCTCCCTCATTGGACGCAACACCTCACCATGGTGAATTGGAGCATTTTGATTGGAGGAAGTGACTTGGATAGGCTGAGGATAAGGATAAGCCTTCTAGGCTCTTCCAAGAGGAATCCAAGACTGATTGAGGCTATAAAAAGACCCCTTGGCTCACCATTTTGGTCGGGCATTATTTTCCTTAAAATTCAATTAATGTTTCTTGTATTTTTCAGCTTTTTAGTAGTTAAGTAATGTTTTCTTAAAGTTTTATGTAATCTCAGTTCCTTTGTAATCTAATTTCAGTTTTAATAAAAGTTTCCAAGTTTCATTTTGATTTTGCATTTCACTATTTGAATACTAAATAAGCTGTTTTTAAGATTGTAATAAGCTCATATAAGCTGTCCATAGCTTTTATGAGCTTATTTTGTATTTAACTGTTTCATTGCATTCAATAACAAAAAAAAAATTCATTGGTCAACAAAAGTCAACTGATGCCCTCATTTGGTTCAGAGATAGATATGGGTTGATTTGATGTTAAATGGGTTAGGATTAGTGGTACTTTAGCTGATTTGCAAGCCATAGTGGCTGGACATCTTGTAAGTTTAGCCTTAGTCTCATTTCTAGCTTAATAAAAAGTAGCAGTTATCATTTCTATTAGATCTGTTACAGTATTGATATTTGCTGTCATATTAGCTTTGTTGCAGTGTATTGGATCTGTTTTGATGTTAGCATAGGCTTGTCATTGTATTTTAGCTTGAGTAGATTACATTTTCTGTCATATAGGAGTGTTTGGATTAGTACTTAAATTGTGCTAGAGGTTAAAATATGGGAGTAGTTAAGTTGCTTTAGGCCTGCTATAGTTATTTGCATTCATATCTGTCACAAGTTTGCATCAGTTTTTCACAAAAGTCAAAATTACTTTGTAACTGATCTTATTTGCTTTACTGTTGGAATCAATTGCTAAGATCTTACATATAGGTGTAAAATTTGATAAACCAGCTTGTTAAAGTTGTATTTAATCAGTATTCATCAACATCAGTCCTACATTTGCATTTAAATCTCACAAAAGTCAAACATCAGTGACTGCTTGATTAAGTCAAAACATGTCAAAACCTGTTTTTTGCAGATCTTGCAGACATTGCACAGTGTTCATTTCAAGTAGTTAGGGTCTCATATTTGGTCCAGTTGTAGTTTGCTAGGTGGTCTTGAAGACCACATATCTGGTTTTCACATAAGCTTCTTAGATTAGCTTGTGCAACAGCTCAAACATAGGGCCAGGTTGCTGTTTTGCTAGAAAGATCAGTTAGCATCATAATCTGAGTAAACTGCTTATTTGAGGTTAGGAGTAGCTATAATTAGTTGTTTTAGAGTAATTATAGTATAAGTTAGCTTCTGTTATCAGTTGGTGCAATTTAGAGCTTATTTGCTTATTCTCATTAGCTTATTTCATATCAGTTAACACTGCAGCTCTCAGATCTTACACATAATCATCATATTTTATATTTTTCATAGAACTAGAATAATAATTTAGAATTTTCCTGAGTTTTTCATAATTTTTGGTCACTGTTTGCTATTTTTCTCTATTTAAAACAGTTTTTATTCACTTTTAAATAGCTTTTATTGCAAATAATTGAGAAAAAGTTCCAAAAAATAATTTTTCAATTTTCCCAGTTTAAGAAAAATATAAAAAGCATAAAAAAGATTTTTCCCTATTTTTCCCCTTTTATTTGGTATTTTTCACAATTTAAATTAGATTTAAATAGCTTTAAATTAGTAGAAAATAGAAAAATAATCAGAAAAAAAAATTAGTTTTGAAAATTCTCTTTGGTTATTTTAGATTTTATAAAAATAGTTTCATATTTTTCCCTTTGATTTTCATAATTTTTAGTATTTTAATTTAGTTTTAAAAGTTAAAAATTGGTTTTTAATTTTAATAAAATCCAAAAAAATAGTTTTAATTCATAATTAGTTTTCAACTTGCATTTCTAGAGTAAAAGTAATTTTAGGCATTTTTAGGATATAATTTAGACGTAGTTGCATTTTAATTACGTTTCGTTAATTACATTTTAGTTAATTTGCATTAGGATTTCCCGTAAAATAGATTCCCTTAATTACTTTCCCTATTCCCGTAGTTTAATAAAATCAAAATCAAACAAATCAAAACATCGAGCATTAAATTCCAAACCAAAAACGACGTTGGCAATTCACGCCTCGTTGGGAAACGATTCGGGTTGACTAATCCGTATCAACGATCACACACGGGATTTGGTTTATTATTCTTTTTCCTAAAAGAATTTGAATCTATCTTCGTGATTATTTTTGATATCGATATTGAGGTTTTATCCACACACATAACCCCCAAGCCTTTTATCCTTAAATCAAATTTTGGCGCCGCTGCCGGGGAGGTTGTGTCACGACAATATCGTTTGAGGTTTGACGATTAGTGACTCGAGATCCTTCATTCGTGAAGTTACTATTTTTCTATAAAATAAAAAAGTAAAAAAATATTTTCCTTTTTCTTTTGTATATATATATATATATCATATTAAAAATACAAAAAGATTTTCTCTTGTGTTTTTGCTAATAAATAGAAGACACCAATTATATAACATTCTCAACGGAGGTGTTATCATTAATAAGTTCCCGAACCAAAGATCAAAAACTTGCCTTTGTGTCGCTTGTGAATTTATTTATCTCTATCGGATAAACAAACTGTGTGGTGGGTATAAGGACGGCCTGACATTAAATTGCGGCTGAAAAGAAGCGGGTTTTTAATAAGCTTCGCGCTGACCTACAAAGCTTCTCCGCTCGCTTGTGCGTTTGTCTTGTAGAGGTGATTTATTCACTTGGGATTATTGGTTAAGTTCACTGTGTTTTCGAATACCGTTCTCTTTTAATTGCCTTGGTTTTTGAAAGTGCATGCGCACTCGTTCTAATAACTACAGACCGATACTTGAAACCGCTACAATTCCGAGAAGGCGAAATAGACGTGCTCCATTAGTCGAACCCGAGATTCGAACTAATCAGACCCCGCCCATCATCGAAATGGCGGAGGACAACCGATCCATGCTAGAGCAACTCCAGGCACCCACCGAGGGTTATGGAGAAGCCATCGTCGTCCCGGCAATCGTTGCCGATAACTTTGAGCTTAAACACGGCTTGATCAACTTGGTATCATCGAGCCAATTTTACGGATTTGAGAGGGACGATCCT
This sequence comes from Chrysanthemum seticuspe, assembly GCA_019973895.1. Lineage (NCBI taxonomy): Eukaryota > Viridiplantae > Streptophyta > Magnoliopsida > Asterales > Asteraceae > Chrysanthemum > Chrysanthemum seticuspe. Next base: position 26,212,222 of record BPTQ01000007.1, on the reverse strand, counting down.
CACTCTCATATCCGACGGTTTAACAAGCTCACGTCTACGATCAAGTACCGTAACGTTCCGGAAGAGGCTATCAAGCTACTACTCTTCCCATTTTCACTCGAGGGGGCCGCCCGGATTTGGCTCGAAAAACTACCCCCTCGATCGATAACCACATGGGAGAATTTAGTATCAAAATTCGTGAACGAATTCTTCCCACCGTCTAAAACAACAAGCCTTAAAAATGAAATAACAAAATTCACACAAAGATTTGATGAATCATTTAGTGAGGCATGGGACCGATTCAAAGATTTGCTTAGGCAATGTCCCCATCATGGTTTTTCTGAGTTGCACCAACTTGATACGTTTTATAACGGTTTGAATGAAACTGATCAAGACTCTCTCAATGCCGCCGCGGGTGGTAATTTGTTGACCCGATCAACGAGAGATGCCTTGTCGATTATTGAGAACAAATCTAAAGTTCGTACCTCACGTAGCAAATCGGTTGCTGCTCGAGTGAATGTTACACCATCGTCCTCGTCTCACGGAAATACATCTAGCACCGATGCTAAGATTGATAAGCTTACAGATATGATCCAGGCTTTGGTTAAGATTAAGACGGCTAAGGTTAATTCTTCTCCACCCGCTCAAGTCAAAGCGGTGGAAACGACTTGTACTACTTGTGGTGGCCCGCATACCTACTACAATTGTACCGCCACCGATGGCAATCCTTTCGAAGCTAATGCCGTAACCGGAGGTAACCAATACCGTCCTCAAGTTGAACCGAACCCTCGTGTTAGTAATCAAATGGGACCTCCGGGATTTTCTCAATCGAACAATCAGAATCGTTTTAATCAGAATCAAGTTCGTGGACCAAATGTTCAAAATCAATTCAAAGCCCCAACAAATCAATACCCAAACCAAGGAGTTAACTACAATCAAGTATATCAAAATCCAAGCTATCAAGCTTCACCTTTGCCTTCAAATGAATTCACAACTTACGTTCAACACAACAATTCTACCATCAACACTATGCAAAATCAGATTACAAGTTTGAGGAACGAGTTTCAATCTTCGTTAACTAGACAAAGCAATGAGTTTAGGAATGAGATTCGACTTCAGAACAACAAATTGGATGCTTCACAGAATAAACTCGAAAATATGTTGAATGCTGTTTTGTGTAAGGTCAGTCAACCCTCAACTTCGGGTTCTCTTCCGAGTGATACCATTCCCAACCCGAAGGGTGAGTTGAAAGCTATAACCACACGGAGTGGTAAGGCTTATGATGGACCCTCGTCTCCTACCCCGTTGGTGAGGGAGGAGGAACGAGACACCGAGGTTATTGAAGAAAATGTGCAACCCGCACCCGTTCCACCTCCGGTCGTTCAGACTCCGATTCCGGAACCCGATGTTCCGAAGACTACTCTTAAACCTTCACTTCCTTATCCTTCCAGACTTCATGATCAAAAGCTTCGTGATAAAACCGAAAACCAAATGGAGAAATTTGTTGAAATCGTTCAATCCTTGAATTTTAACATCAGTTTCACCGACGCTTTACTCCTCATGCCGAAATTTGCTGCTATGATCAAAAAATTAGTGAGTAATAAGGAAAAGTTGGCAGAAATAGCGAAAACACCGTTGAATGAGAATTGCTCGGCGGTGCTCCTCAAAAAACTTCCCGAAAAGTTAGGAGACCCCGAAAAATTTCTTATACCTTGTGAGTTTCCGAGAATAGTGAAATGCTCCGCCTTGGCCGATCTTGGTGCGAGTATTAACTTAATGCCTCTTTCGATTTATAATAAACTTTCTCTCCCAGAACTCACTCCTACTAAGATGACTCTTGAACTCGCGGACCGTTCAACCTCTATTCCGAGAGGAATCGCCGAGGACGTCTATGTGAAAGTAGGACCACTTCATTTTCCCGCCGACTTCGTTGTCGTTGACTTTGATGCTGACCCCCGAGTACCTCTTATTCTCGGGAGGCCTTTCTTAAGAACGGGTCGTGCGATGATTGATGTTTATGAAGGAGAAATCACTTTACGATCTAACAAGGAAACCATCTCGTTTAATATTAACCATCCTTCGAGATACTCCTCCAACTATGATGATGCATCTATTAATCGAATCGACGTTCTCGATATTGCTACGGAGGAGTATGCTCAAGAGCTTCTTGATTTTATGAGTGGCAATCCCACCATTCCTTCTGAAATTGTTGAACCATCTTCTGAGCCTATTATTGCCGATTCTTCCCCCTCTCTCACTCCGTTCGAGGGAGGTGATTTTGTTTTGGAAGAGATCGATGAGTTTCTTGCTGATGATGAATCGATTCCACTGGGAATCGATGATGGTGTTTATGATTCGGAGGGAGATATCCGTTATCTTGAGCAATTGTTAAATGAAGATCCATTACCGTCACTCCCTCCAAAAGAGATCACGATTGACGAAATCAAAGAAGTACAAACGTCTAATGAAAATCCTCCGGAGCCCGAGCTCAAGGATTTACCTCCTCATCTTGAATACGCTTTTCTTGAAAAACCGAACAAATTTCCCGTCATCATTGCTAAAAACTTGAAAGATGAGGAGAAAACCGCACTTTTGGATGTCCTACGAAAACATAAAAATGCAATCGCTTGGCAAATTTCTGACATCAAAGGAATCAATCCTCGTTTCTGTACCCACAAAATTCTAATGGAGGATGATTGTAAACCCGTGATTCAACAACAACGTAGGGTTAACCCAAAAATTCATGATGTTATCAAAAAGGAAGTTCTGAAACTCCTCGACGCCGGAATCATTTATCCAATCTCCGATAGCTCATGGGTTAGCCCTATCCATTGTGTCCCTAAGAAAGGAGGAATGACCGTCGTTGCTAACGAAGAAAATGAGTTGATTTCCACACGCCTCGTCACCGGATGGAGGGTGTGTATTGATTACCGAAAATTGAACGATGCTACTCGAAAGGACCATTTACCGCTACCTTTTATGGATCAGATGCTCGAACGTTTAGCGGGGAATGAGTTCTATTGCTTTCTCGATGGTTTTTCCGGTTACTTTCAAATTCCGATTGATCCACAGGATCAAGAGAAAACGACTTTCGCGTGCCCTTATGGAACATTTGCTTACCGACGAATGCCATTTGGTTTATGCAATGCTCCCAGTACGTTCCAAAGGTGCATGATGGCTATTTTTCATGACATGATCGAGAAGTATATGGAAGTTTTTATGGATGATTTCTCGGTTTATGGAGATTCTTTCACTTCTTGCCTCTCTCATCTAGACCACATGCTCAAAAGGTGTGAAGACACCAATTTGGTCTTGAATTGGGAGAAGTGCCATTTCATGGTTCGAGAGGGCATTGTCCTCGGCCATAAGATTTCAAAATCTGGGATTGAGGTCGACCGAGCTAAAGTCGACGTTATAGCTAAACTCCCTCATCCCACTACCGTCAAAGGTATTCGGAGTTTTTTGGGTCATGCCGGTTTCTATCGCCGTTTCATCCAAGATTTCTCTAAGATAGCCCGCCCTCTGACCCATCTCCTTGAAAAGGATGCTCCGTTTATCTTCACCAACGAATGTGTTGAAGCGTTTAATATTCTTAAAAAGAAATTAACTGAGGCACCGATCTTAGTTGCCCCCGACTGGGATTTGCCCTTTGAGCTCATGTGTGATGCAAGTGATTACGCAATTGGGGCAGTCTTGGGGCAACGTAAGTCGAAACATTTTCAACCCATACACTATGCGAGTAAGACATTGTCTGAGGCCCAACACAATTACACGACTACTGAAAAGGAATTATTGGCCGTTGTTTATGCTTTTGAGAAATTTCGACCCTACCTTGTCTTGTCGAAGACCATAGTGTACACCGACCATTCTGCCCTAAAGTATCTTTTGGCAAAGCAATATGCTAAGCCACGATTACTTCGGTGGGTTCTCCTCCTTCAAGAGTTTGATGTTACTATTCTTGACAAAAAAGGAGCGGAGAACCTTGCTGCCGACCACCTTTCTAGACTAGAGAATCCTCATCAAAGTGTGCTCGAGAAAAAGGAGATCACGGAAACATTTCCTCTTGAGACACTTGGGATGATTGCTAAGAAAGACCCAATCACCCCATGGTTTGCCGACTTTGCAAATTACCATGCGGGCAATTTCATCGTGAAAGGGATGTCGTCCCAACAAAAGAAAAAGTTTTTCAAAGATGTTAAGCATTATTTCTGGGACGACCCCTACTTGTTTAAGATTTGTGCGGATCAAGTAATCCGGCGGTGTGTTCATGGCCAAGAGGCCCTTGATATTCTCAATGCTTGCCATAACGGACCCACTGGTGGCCATCATGGTGCAAGCTACACCGCTAAGAAGGTTTTTGATTCCGGATTCTATTGGCCTACCATATATCGAGATGCTCATGATTTAGTCAAATCTTGTGATTCTTGCCAACGTCAAGGGAAAATTTCACAAAAGAATGAAATGCCACAAAATGCTATTCAAGTTTGTGAGATTTTTGACGTGTGGGGCATCGATTTTATGGGGCCATTTCCATCATCTAGAGGTAATAAGTATATCCTCGTGGCCATCGACTATTTTTCCAAATGGGTTGAAGCGAAGGCGCTCTCCACCAATGACGCCCGAGTGGTTGTTAAGTTCTTGAAGAATTTGTTTTCCCGATTCGGAGCACCTCGTGCTATCATCAGTGATCGCGGTACCCATTTCTGTAATGAACAATTTGCTAAAGTTATGGCTAAATATGGAGTTACCCATCGTCTTTCTACCGCGTATCATCCGCAAACGAGCGGACAAGTTGAGGTCTCGAATCGTGGTTTGAAAAGGATTTTAGAAAGAACCGTAGGAGAAAATCGAGCTTCATGGGCCGATAAGTTAGATGATGCATTAGGGGCTTTCCGCACCGCATACAAGACACCCATCGGGTGCACCCCATTTAAGTTGGTGTATGGAAAAGCTTGTCACTTGCCCATCGAGCTCGAGCATAAAGCATTCTGGGCTTTGAAACATGCTAACTTTGATCTTAAGACCGCGAGTGATCACCGAAAAGTTCAATTGAATGAATTAAATGAGCTTAGGGATCAGGCCTATGAGAATTCTTTGATTTTCAAAGAGAAGACTAAGAGGATTCATGATGCTAAAATCAAAAACCGCGTTTTCAACGTTGGTGATCAAGTTCTCCTTTTTAACTCTCGCTTGAAGATATTCTCGGGCAAACTCAAAACCCGTTGGTCAGGACCATTCACCATCGCTCAAGTTTTCCCGTATGGAACGGTGGAGCTTTCTCAACCCGATGGCCCAAATTTCAAGGTGAATGGTCATCGTGTGAAACATTACTTTGGAGGGGACATCCCATCTATGGTTGTCCCGGATCTCCAAACTTTCCCCAAGGACAATTGAATTCGGGGATCGAGTCAAGCTAGCGACTCGGTGTTCAAAAACAGTAGCACTTCGTGGGAGGCACCCCATGCTTATCCATCTATTTTCTTTCTATTTTCTAATAAGTAACGCAAAGGGGTTAGCCTCTTCGATTTCTCGTGTTTGGTTGTTTCTGATGTTGTGTTTAGGATGTTCCCGATATGAAGACTCTCGTGCTCGAAGTTTGTCTTTTCTCCACTCGAGTTTCATGATCGATGCTGATGAAAATCCGATATCCTAATCTTATCGACTAACGTTTATCTTTGAGCATACTTAATAAACGGCTTTTAGATTTTCGTGATACCCTTACTTTAAACATTGAGGACAATGTTTCGTTCTAGTCTGGGGTAGGGTATCTTCGATTTGATTTGACCGCACTTGCTTGTTTTCTGTCGTGTTTCTCTCGCAACCCCGTTTTTCCTTAGAAAATGAAAAATTGTGCAAAAATGTGAAAAATTTAAAATTTTTGTAAGCTTATGTTAAGTCTTTTTGATTGAAAAGTTGGCTAGTCTCTTAGACAAGAAGCTATAAAATGTGAATTCTAGCTCACAAGGCCAAGAATTTGCAAGTTTCCCTGAGTGACTTTAAATATGCATAACTTGATTTCATTAGACAAAGCATTTGCTAAGTTAATATATGTTTTGACATCTTGTTGACTTTCCGCTGGTGAGAGTAGGAATATAATTCTGACTTGACCGGGCGTGTTGAGCCCTAGCTTGTTCCCTTAACCATAGATAATATAAAAATTATCGGCTAAGCATCTGCGGATCTCATTATTTGGGATTTTAAATTTGCAGAGATCGAGAAATAATAGAGTTACTTATGAGTTTAGATGCTAAGCGTGGAGTAGTTGGTTCTCTTTAGAGCCCATCGAAGGTACTTATGGCTTTTTGTTCCCACAAAATTGTTTCACCCCATATCTGTTTAATAATAATTAGAGATGTTGAGTTTTTGGCGATAGTTAGTTCTTTATCTTCTTAAAAGAATCTTTGTTTTAAAAATTGGGTACACATCAAGGATCCGTAATAAATAATGCAATAAGTGATATGTGAAAAGTAATAAGTAAAGTTATGAGCTGCGGTGTCGAGATCGGACCCTTGGATCTTTAGCCGGGATTGAGTGAGGTCTTAGCCTAGCCATCCGGGATCCTCATTTCATGAAGCCTATAGTCTTGGAATTACCCCGTGAAGCTCCGTAGTTCATAGCTCATATAAGTAAAAGTATAAGTGCAAAAAAAAAATAATAAAAAAATAAAAAATATATATATATATTGTATGATGAAAAAAAATGAAAATGGAAAAGTCAAAAATGTAAGTGAATAAAAATTCCTTGATGTGGACCTCATTTTTGGGATAATGATTCTTGAGAGAAGATGGATAACTAACTATCGACTTAGCTTTATATCTTTATCGGAATAAAAGTTATCGAAACGAGAATTTGAAGAAATTCATTTCTCACAAAAAAAAAATCTAGAGGAAAATAGGAAAATGGGAGCAAAAAGTAATTACACAAGTAACTTCCATGGGTAGTGTTAGCATCTAGAATCATATTTAACAATGATTTCGGTTTTACGCTTAGTTTGGGAGCTTGTGAAAAATCAGGGACGATGTATTCTATCCGTATGGTCACTTCACGCTGTGTTGTGTTTTCTACTCCGTGATCCTAACGTGTCGTTTGAAAAATGTTGGAGTTATTGATCGACATGAAAGTTCAACAAACCGTCATTCATAATCGGAATGTGCTTAATCGTAATATCTACATGTGAATTGAGAGGTAAACGGGGCGTTTTTAGAATTAAGGCTTTCTTAATCTCTTTTGAGGAATCTTTGCTACTTATTCATAGGTTTAGTAGAAAGAGATTGAAATCCTTGGTTTTAGAAGCGTGAGTTGATTGCATTGCGTGAGGACACGACAATGGTCTCGTCTGGGGTATTTTGGTATGTGCTAAAACACATACCTTTTCATTATCAAAACTGACCCAAAATAACCAAGAAAGAGCCGTTTATTTCTAATATTTGTGGTTTTCTTGAGTTTGTGCTTGTGCAGGTATGGATATGTAAAAACACGCACAAAGGAACCAAATCAGACGTAAATCCGAGCACGAGAGATTAAGAGAGCTTAAGCTGAGCCGGAAGATCAAAATTGTGCATTTATGAAGATTTTATTCTCCGAGGATGATTTTTGGAAGATATAACCAAGATTGAAGAATTGGCAAAAATGGCCCCTCAAGTTTCTGCTTTTGGCAAAAATGCCCCCTGAAGTTTCAAAAGTTGCAGATTCAGCCTTGGTTTATTTGAAGATTGACAAAAACAATCCTTGGAAGAGATTTTCAGAATGCACATTTATGATCCCTCAAATTTCAGCATATGCAAGTTTAGTCCTTGAAATATGTCTTGGTTCTATACTAGTCCTAAATCCACAAATCAATCCCACGGCCCAAATAACTGCACCCGGCCCAATCCAATAAACAAACCACCCTTTTAATATCTTAACCCGGTCCACACACCACACCCGGTATACCTTTTACCCGTTTACCCGCTACTTTACCCAAGTCAATACCCACTTACCCGGTCAAACTTATTTGATTTATAATAAACAATCCAAACGCGCCCAAACAGCCCCTTCTTCTCCAATCCAAACGCCCGTTTTACCCAACTTCACATTTACCCACCACAAAAATTACCCAAGTCCCAACCTCGTACTAAGGATCTTCCCAAGGCTTCTAGATACCTCTGACATGTCAGATAAGGATGCATATGTGGCCATTTGAAGCTCCCTCATTGGACGCAACACCTCACCATGGTGAATTGGAGCATTTTGATTGGAGGAAGTGACTTGGATAGGCTGAGGATAAGGATAAGCCTTCTAGGCTCTTCCAAGAGGAATCCAAGACTGATTGAGGCTATAAAAAGACCCCTTGGCTCACCATTTTGGTCGGGCATTATTTTCCTTAAAATTCAATTAATGTTTCTTGTATTTTTCAGCTTTTTAGTAGTTAAGTAATGTTTTCTTAAAGTTTTATGTAATCTCAGTTCCTTTTGTAATCTAATTTCAGTTTTAATAAAAGTTTCCAAGTTTCATTTTGATTTTGCATTTCACTATTTGAATACTAAATAAGCTGTTTTTAAGATTGTAATAAGCTCATATAAGTTGTCCATAGCTTTTATGAGCTTATTTTGTGTTTAACTGTTTCATTGCATTCAATAACAACAAAAAAATTCATTGGTCAACAAAAGTCAACTGGTGCCCTCATTTGGTTCAGAGATAGATATGGGTTGATTTGATGTTAAATGGGTTAGGATTAGGGGTACTTTAGCTGATTTGCAAGCCATAGTGGCTGGACATCTTGTAAGTTTAGCCTTAGTCTCATTTCTAGCTTAATAAAAAGTAGCAGTTATCATTTCTATTAGATCTGTTACAGTATTGATATTTGCTGTCATATTAGCTTTGTTGCAGTGTATTGGATCTGTTTTGATGTTAGCATAGGCTTGTCATTGTATTTTAGCTTGAGTAGATTACATTTTCTGTCATATAGGAGTGTTTGGATTAGTACTTAAATTGTGCTAGAGGTTAAAATATGGGAGTAGTTAAGTTGCTTTAGGCCTGCTATAGTTATTTGCATTCATATCTGTCACAAGTTTGCATCAGTTTTTCACAAAAGTCAAAATTACTTTGTAACTGATCTTATTTGCTTTACCGTTGGAATCAGTTGCTAAGATCTTACATATAGGTGTAAAATTTGATAAACCAGCTTGTTAAAGTTGTATTTAATCAGTATTCATCAACATCAGTCCTACATTTGCATTTAAATCTCACAAAAGTCAAACATCAGTGACTGCTTGATTAAGTCAAAACATGTCAAAACCTGTTTTTTGCAGATCTTGCAGACATTGCACAGTGTTCATTTCAAGTAGTTAGGGTCTCATATTTGGTCCAATTGTAGTTTGCTAGGTGGTCTTGAAGACCACATATCTGGTTTTCACATAAGCTTCTTAGATTAGCTTGTGCAACAGCTCAAACATAGGGCCAGGTTGCTGTTTTGCTAGAAAGATCAGTTAGCATCATAATCTGAGTAAACTGCTTATTTGAGGTTAGGAGTAGCTATAATTAGTTGTTTTAGAGTAATTATAGTATAAGTTAGCTTCAGTTATCAGCTGGTGCAATTTAGAGCTTATTTGCTTATTCTCATTAGCTTATTTCATATCAGTTAACGCTGTAGCTCTCAGATCTTACACATAATCATCATATTTTATATTTTTCATAGAACTAGAATAATAATTTAGAATTTTCCTGAGTTTTTCATAATTTTTGGTCACTGTTTGCTATTTTTCTCTATTTAAAACAGTTTTTATTCACTTTTAAATAGCTTTTATTGCAAATAATTGAGAAAAAGTTCCAAAAAATAATTTTTCAATTTTCCCAGTTTAAGAAAAATATAAAAAGCATAAAAAAGATTTTTCCCTATTTTTCCCCTTTTATTTGGTATTTTTCACAATTTAAATTAGATTTAAATAGCTTTAAATTAGTAGAAAATAGAAAAATAATCAGAAAAAAAAATAGTTTTGAAAATTCTCTTTGGTTATTTTAGATTTTATAAAAATAGTTTCATATTTTTCCCTTTGATTTTCATAATTTTTAGTATTTTAATTTAGTTTTAAAAGTTAAAAATTGGTTTTTAATTTTAATAAAATCCAAAAAAATAGTTTTAATTCATAATTAGTTTTCAACTTGCATTTCTAGAGTAAAAGTAATTTTAGGCATTTTTAGGATATAATTTAGACGTAGTTGCATTTTAATTACGTTTCGTTAATTACATTTTAGTTAATTTGCATTAGGATTTCCCGTAAAATAGATTCCCTTAATTACTTTCCCTATTCCCGTAGTTTAATAAAATCAAAATCAAACAAATCAAAACATCGAGCATTAAATTCCAAACCAAAAACGACGTTGGCAATTCACGCCTCGTTGGGAAACGATTCGGGTTGACTAATCCGTATCAACGATCACACACGGGATTTGGTTTATTATTCTTTTTCCTAAAAGAATTTGAATCTATCTTCGTGATTATTTTTTATATCGATATTGAGGTTTTATCCATACACATAATCCCTAAGCCTTTTATCCTTAAATCATGTAGTTTATGTTGTGTATATGAATCTAGTCTGCTTTGATATGTTACTTGATATCGGTATGTGATATGCTTTGTTGTGATATTGGTTGTGTGGTTTGCCATGACCCGGGACAGAATATGATGACAATAAGAACTTGTTATGTGATGCAAGTATTATGACGCCTGATCAACGTGATAATACCGAGATCATATAATTTGAACTTATTGAAATCATACGACATCTTGGGAAATGCATGGGGTTGGTACGTGAATGGAATATGACTTGTATCCGTTATTTGGCACTCCTCATGTTCGTTTGAAATTCTGTACCTATTTGTGAGATTTTCGTCGACATCTGTTACGTATAAGTTTGTACGCTTTGGAACTGGAGTCGTGATGATCTGTGTGAGACTATGGACTGCTACATCTGTCGTGAACTTGTACGTCTCTGTGTACCTCTGCGACTTCAATTTTCGAGGACGAAAATTTTTCTTTTAGAAGGGAAGAGTTGTAAAACCCTAAAAATTTGGAACGCGTTAAAAGACTATTCTACCCTAAAAAATAAGAGTACATAAAATACGTCAATGGTCGTTAAACGAAGTTCTAGTCTAACATGTAAATGATTGTTAAACCAAATGTGCAAGAAATTACTTTCACACACTCAAACACGTCAATGGTCGTATAACCCCCACCCCTGCTCTTTTCTTCGTGACTTACTTTCACACACTCAAACACACCCTAATATTAAAAGTCACGGCACAGAAAGAAACCTCCCTCTCCATTTTTTCTGTCGACTGAAAAGGCTCCAAGAAAAAAAGGGTGCGAGACTTAGTTTAAAGGTTGAAATCATGTGAAAAGTGCAAAGGTCGGATTGGTTTTGGGTGTGAGTATTCCTTCTTGATTCAAGGGTTTTGTGGCTGTTTTGGAGTGGCTGATTTCGACCCATACAAAATTTTGTTTCACGTCTTTCTTGTAATCACGCTACAAGGGTAAGTCTCTCGACCTCGTCTAATCCTTCTCTTGATTTGTTTTCTTCGAATGTATTCATGAAATCTCTTAAATCGCCTAGAAGACATACTAAAATCGAATATACATATGTCACATGGAATAATAAAAGTATCATGCTAAAACTTGTGCTTTCGATCTATAAAATTATGTTTTGGACAGTCCATGATTGATATAAATCGACCCATATTAGTACTATCCTAGTCGAACCTTTTAACATGTACAAACAAGAAGTAAAACCTAGAAAATCCTAGGTAATTAAATTGGGGGCTGTTTTGAATCGGATTGGATGAGTAAGGGTGTATATAATTTTTGTAAGACTCAAAATATGGAATGGAAAACTTTCTATGATGATATTAAATCAGGTTGTGTAGCTTACATGGGTCATGGGTGCGTTTGGGTAGGTAAAACATGTGATTATAATGGTTTTAATGGACCCTAAAACTGGACAGCATCATATGTCGAATTTGTGTGTGTCATAGATCGAATTTTATAAGTGCAATAATCTGGGTTTTTATTGGAAAAGTTTATTTTATGTCTTAGTTAAGTTTTCCAAGTGGTTTGGTCGAATTTGGGGTTGTCTAAGTCGTATTTTTAAATTTTACAAGATCAAGTGTTAAAGCTGAGAAAACGGGTCTGAAATTTAGTTGGATTGTTTGATTTTTAATTTTCAAACCATAAAGAATTGGGAGCTCTCCTTTTACAGGAGTGACATTTAGGATATAAATGAATTTCTGGGAGTTTTGGGAATTTTTCCAAGGTGTTTAAACAGGTCCAATAAGCGTAAACTTTTAAGGTGTATTTTCTGACCACTTTCTGGACAGGTCTGGTCTTGTGATTTTCTATAGGATATTTTACTTGGAATTAGAACCCCCCCCCCCCAATTTTTGGAGAGTCTTTTAACTCATATGGGAACCCCTGGGAATTTCCTTGATTTTATTTGAGCTAAGTAAGTATTTTATAAAAATCGCTAAATTCTGGTCCAGATATGAAGTTAAGAAAATGAAAGATAAAAAGATTATATCAATAAGTAAAACACTTATACGTGCATAAGAAGCTTATAAAATGAGTATATAAGTAATATATGATATCAATTCATGTAGATTCGTTGACGAAGATACGACGTTGTTTCCCGGTGTTACTTTTCCGTTTGTTTTCATTTCGTTGCTAAGGTACAGATATTCTGACCTTTTCTCTTAAGGTTTCTCATGATTCGTTTACATCTTTCGATATTAGCTTTGAACGGTTATACTTTGCTCTGAGCCTTCTATTTAGGGCTTTCCTATGACTCTGCTATGCACCCTTTTGTTATGAACTCTGATTATGAACCTTTCTGATTATGAACCTTCTGATTGTGAACCTTATGACTACGAACCTTTCTGATTATGAGCCATTGATATGAACTTTTGATTATGAACTTACGCTATGGAACTTTGATATGAACTTTGATATGAATCCTTATGATATGATTATGCTTTGACCCTTCAGTTTGATACCCGAGCCAAATATGTTTCCCTAGCCATGAATGTAACATGGCCGTGTCAGTGATGCACCTCTGGCATGACTCTAGGGCAGTAGAGTGATGTTCTGCCACGTCCCTTGGTGGTGGAGCATATTTTGTATATGTAGGTAGGGGCGTATGGATGCATCCTAGATCTATTCTGTTATCTGATATGATATGATTTGTCTAGTGAATGATGTCGTGTGCAATACGCGTCTTCACAGTCTGGGAGCTAGCTACTCCATTGGTTACTAAGGTCTCCCCTCCTATTATATATGGTATTCCGAGATCACCCCTCCGAATACAATGGCTACTTATGATATGATATGATATGATATGTTTCTGGGCTCGTGGTAGATTTCTGACAACCCTTACACTTTTGATATGCCTATACTGTACTTTCTGTATTTTCCCAACGCACCATAATCTGTATTAATTGTTCATTTCTCAGTACCCTTATATGACTCACTCTTACCAAGATATAGATACTCCTTTTCATTGATCTGTCACACTTTCATTCCGTTATTTCAGACTATTGTTCCATTCACGTACCGGGTTATTATATGTTATTGGATTTGATTATGCTTTTCATGTGTTATGTGACTACTGATTACTCTGCTGCGATATGATTAATATACGGTTATCTGAGTTACCTGTTTTCATCTGATGATATGTGATCTCACTGTTATGTGACCCTCTGAATTGTCTGGTGACCATGCTAATGTGTAATCGTTAGTTTTGTCTGTTTATTATGTGTACTTCGTTCAGTTAATTCCGTGGACTATGACTATTCGTTGTGTCCTTATTTGCTTATTATTTACCTGCCATGTTTACATTTCTGTCTATGCTACGGTTTGATTAGGTAAATGGTTCAGCTTGTGACGTCTGGCTTGTTAATTTGTTTAGTTGCCCTGCTATGTCTTTAATTCATTTAATTATATCGTTTATACTATATTCCTACTTATTACGTGTGACTGCCATGTGTTGACTGCTGTTAGTACTTCCGCTGTTATGATACTGGTTATGTTTTCAACTAAGGGTTTTGACCTGTGTGAATTGTCATGCTCACTTATTAATTAATTACTTCCGTTTTCCTGTAGATATCTGTTTGGCTTGTATGTCTTCTGATTTCCTGATTTGATTGTATGACATATATGTTGTGTGGATGCAACGTCTGCTATGCTTGCTTATGTTTCAGTTCTTGTATGTCTGGTTTGTATGTGCTTGTTTATATGTCATCGATGCTTTACTTTACTTCGTTCTCCTTGTTATCTGTGCTTTGGATATCTATATAATTGTGTTCTGCAGGATCTTCATTGACTCATTGTTCTCATTTCGCTGTGACTTTGTTATCCGTTCCCTTTGTTTCATTTTGCATTTCAGATTTTATTTAGCTTTCGTTTTGTTATATCTGTTCACTGGGCTTTTTAAGCTCAGCCGCATTTCTTTCATGCGGCAGGTTTTAGGTTTGAAGATGGGCTTCGATGGGCTGAGAGTTAGAGTATCTGAGTGGACCAACCCTAGCACCTTATTACTTTGGGACTTATTTTGAACAACTTTTGTTTTGGGATTTTAATTCATTCTGGATATTGTATTTTCTTGTCAGTGAATTGTGTGTATGTTTTGATACTTCATTTTTAAGGTTTTCGTTTGTAAAGATTTCATTTGTATGTTCTGATATGACACCAAAATGTGACACTTCTACCCTTGTCGGGTTGGGGTGTTACAATACTGATGATAAGTATGAGGCTTCTGTTCATATTGAGGGTGATCTTGTCACCTTAATAAGTAAATTGGATTTAAGTCACCCATTACATTTACACCCTAATGATTCAGCTTGTTTAATTGTTGTGTCTATAAAACTTAAAGGAATTGAGAATTATAATGCTTGGTCATGGGCTATGCTTTTGGCTCTTGAGGGTAAACATAAAATTGGTTTTATTGATTACACATGCAGAAGGTCTAATACTAATGAAGTTTTGGGTAGACAGTGGGACAGAGTTAATGTTGTTGTTTTGGGTTGGATTTTAAACTCTATTTGTGAAGAACTGTTTTTTGGGACAAATCTTTTCTAAAAGAGCTTTTGAAGTTTGGAATGAACTGAAATATACTTTTGACAGGGTGAATGGGTCTGTTACTTTTAACTTACTCCATAAAATTCACTCTTTAACTCAAATGGGACTTCTATTGTTGAATAATTTAACAAATTGAGTACTTTGTGGAAACAGTTTGATGCTATGGTTCAATTGCTTAGATGTACTTGTCATGCTGCTGATGATTTTAAAAAACATAACCAACTTATGAAATTAATGCAGTTTTTAATAGGTTTGGATGATACTTATATGCAAATAGCAAGTAATATCTTATCGATAGATACTTTACATGATATTAAAGGTGCTTATGCTATCATTAGTAGTGAGGAGTCACATAGAAGAGTTGTTTATGGTAGTACTAGTAGGAATCATAATTCTGCTTTTAATACTAGACTGTTAATCAACCTGTTATAAGACCTTTTAATTAGTCTAATAATCCTACTTCAAATTTTAATAAGATTACCGATCACATAAGAAACATTGGTATTGGTCCTATTGTTGTTTGTGAAAACTGTGATTTTAATGGTCATACACAAGAAAGATGTTTTAAGTTGATTGGTATCCTCCTAATTTTGGAAAAAATGGTAACAATAACAAATTTCACAATAACAATAAGAAGTTTTCAAATAATAACACGGTTGGGTCTAGTTCTTGTTATGGTTTTACTAGAAAACAGTTATCTACTCTCATTTGTCTCATCAAATATAATTCTTAATTGGAAAGAATGTGCAGGCCAATATGGTAGTCACTGTTTAATAACGGCAAAATATTTAATCAAAACTTTAGCCAATTCTTTGTTCTAACAATAATCTGCAATCTAAAGTGGTTTTCAGTAGTAAAATATTGATTCTGGTGTTAATCAACATATGACATACACATATAAAGAAATAGTTAATATAGTTGATATTTCACATCTTAAGATAAAAGTTAGACATCCTAATGGGACTGAAGCTTTTATCTTTAAGATTGGAAATCTCAAATTATCTGATTTCTTAACTTTCTATGATGTGTTGGTTATCCCAGAATATTGTGTCACTTTGATTTCAGTCCATAAACTTGCTAAAGATAATAAGGTTTTAGTTGCCTTTGATGAGAGTAAATGCTGTTTTTTGAATCAGGATTTGAATTTTCAAAAAGTTCTAGGTAGTGTGGAGGTTTATACTATTTCATTAATCAAGGTATTTAAAGTAATGTTGTTGATTCTTGTTTAAAAAAATGTTTATCTCAGCATGATTGGCACTGCAGGCTTGGTCATCCTGCAGAGCCAGTCTTAAATGTTATGAAAAATTCCTTAAATTTTGATTCTAAGCTTTTTGTGAAATCTTTTGAAGGGCTAAACAAACTAGGGAACCTTTTCCATTAAGTGATCATGTCTCTTCTATTTTAGAAAAACTTGTGCATTTAGATTTATGTGGTTCTTATAGGGTGACTAGTACTGATGGGTATAAATATTTTTTGACTATTGTGGATGACTACACAAGAGTTGTTGGGTTTATCTTATAAAAATTAAAGATGAAGTACCTTAGTATATGTCACACCTCTCCTGAGGCGGAAAAGCGAGGTGCAATGGTTCGGAACATCGCATAAGAGAGTAGAACAATACCATATTTGATTTCAAGGCACGGCAGTAGAAAATTCTTTAGAAGTAAATCCTTTTGCTCCTCCAGAAGATGCTATGTTCAAAAACATATTTGCTCCTAAATCCCCTTCTGTGACATCTTCTTCAGGGGATCTAAACACGGCTACCTCAGTTCCCTACCATCAACCACATAAACATCTCAGAAAATGGACCAATGATCATCCGATTGATAACATTATTGGGAATCCTTCTCGTCCGGTATCCACTCGAAAGCAACTTGCCACCGATGCCTTGTGGTGCTTTTATAATTTCGTACTATCCAAAGCCGAACCCAAAGATTTCAAGACTGCTATTGATGAGGACTGTTGGTTCGATGCAGTGTAAGAAGAAATTCACGAGTTGACCGACTTGAAGTATGGGAAGTAGTACCACCTCCAGAGCGTGCAATGATTATTTCCCTCAAGTGGATCTATAAGGTGAAGCTTGATGAGCATGGTGATGTGTTGCAGAATAAGGCACGACTTGTTGCTAAGGGATATCGTCAAGAGGAGGGCATAGACTTTGAGGAGTCTTCGCACCAGTTGCTCGAATAGAGGCTATCAAAATCTTTCTCGCTAATGCAGCCAGCAAGAACATGATAGTCTACCAATTGGATGTGAATATTTCCTTTCTAAACGGTGAGTTAAAAGAAGTAGTCTATGTCAGTCAACCAGAAGGATTTTTGGATCCCGATCATCCTACACATGTCTACCGTCTGAAGAAGGCTCTTTACGGGTTAAAGCAGGCACCTAGGGCATGGTATGACACTTTGTCAAAGTTCCTATTGGCAAATGGATTCTACAAAGGTGTTGTTGTTCCCACGTTATTCACTCGGAAAATAGGCAAACATTTAATTCATGTTCAAATTTATGTTGATGATATCATATTTGCCTCAACCGATCAAATGGAATATGACTGTTTTTCAAATAAGATGAGTTTAAAAGTTCAAATGTCTATGATGGGACAAATGTCGTTTTTCTTAGGATTACAAATTTATCAAAGTCCCGGAGGCATTTTTATAAATCAATCTAAATATGCTAATGAAATCTTAAAGAAATTTGGATTTGATTCTAGTGACCTTGTTGACACTCCCATGGTGGAGAGAACAAAACTGGATGAGGCCCTCTCTTGGATCCTGATTGATCAAACTAAGTACCGTAGTATGATTGGATCCTTGATGTATCTCACTGCCAGTAGACCAGATATTATGTTCGCTGTATGCATGTGTGCTCGGTATCAAGCTAAGCCTACCAAGAAGCACCTTCAAGCGGTTAAACGGGTCTTTCGGTATCTCCAAGGAACCATTAATATGAGACTCTGGTATCCGAAGGACACTGCCATGGCACTAACAGCCTATGCAGATGCTGACCATGCAGGGTGTCAAGATACACGTCGAAGTATGTCTGGAGGTGCTCAATTTTTGGGTGATAAATTAGTGAGTTAGTCTTCAAAGAAGCAGATGAGTACATCCATATCTTCCATAGAGGCAGAGTACATTGCCATGTCAGCATGTTGTGATCAAATCTTATAGATGAGATCCCAACTATCTGACTATGGCTTTGCATTCAACAAGATTCCTCTGTACTATGACAACAAAAGTGTCATTGCTCTTTGCTGCAATAATGTCCA
Organism: Chrysanthemum seticuspe; assembly: GCA_019973895.1. Classification (NCBI taxonomy): domain Eukaryota; kingdom Viridiplantae; phylum Streptophyta; class Magnoliopsida; order Asterales; family Asteraceae; genus Chrysanthemum; species Chrysanthemum seticuspe. The sequence goes on along the minus strand of BPTQ01000007.1, from coordinate 26,193,875 downwards.
GCACTCTCGATCAAAGCACATCAATATTCAACATCACTTCATCAGGGAACAAGTTGAGAACGGTGTGGTTGGACTTTAATTCGTAAGGACTGAGTACCAGCTGGCGGATATCATCACAAAATCTCTTCCAAGAGAACGGTTTCAATTCATTCTCCCACGCCTTGGCATGATGAGTTTGAAGCCTAAAACACTCAAACGTCTGCAGGAAGAGACTAAGGAGTAATGGAGTTGCTTCTCTTGTACATAGTTAACATCAAAAAAGAAAAATAGAAAAATATAAAACCTATAAAAAACTATAAAAATCAGAAAATCAGAAAATACCAAAAATAGTTTTTCAAGGCATATCTTCTGACATCGATAACATTTACGGTCCTAGAAATGTCATTTAATAATGACACGGGTCTTTAAATGAAGTTCGAGCAAAAGTTCAAAAAGTTTTCAAAACATGCCTACAATATGGCTTGCTATTATCGAGAACTTATCCTAAAACAAAATGAGGAAAGCACGTCGCCAAAAAGACGGTTGTTCCTATACAAATGTTTTTCCTTATATGATTTTCTAAAAAAATATTTGTATTTCACATGGGGGTAACATATTGTTTGAAAATAAACCGGACTCAAATTTTTGAAAATCAAACGAACTCCATTTTGTCATACAATTTACAACTCAATCAATGACTTGGGTCATCGATTGAGGGGGAGAGTGATTTCAAATTTCATATTTTCAAACGATATATCATCAAACGAGTCCATTTGTATGTTATAAGTGGTGAATAAAGATTTGGTGTTATGTGTCAGTGTATGATCTTTCTTATACTCAAAGATCTTTCAAAATGAAAATTTTCTTTTATTCAAAGATCTCTCCAAATTATCATACCTGACACTAACACTCTCCCTCATAGATTGAGGGGGAGCGGTGTAATGTTCCTTTATCAGTATGTATTAAAACAGGCCACATTTTTTCTCCCAAATTTTCTAACTTATTTAAATCAATTGAGATCACAAATCTCAAAAGGTTTGAAATTTTTGATTGGGGGAGAGAATGTGATTTAAATATTAAATCTGATAAAATTGTGATTGTTTAAGACTCAAACAGGCACTCCTCTCTCCATGTGCTAAACGATTTCAAATACCGATGCACATGTTAAGGGGGAGCATTTCTAAAATATAAAAAACAATTGAGGTACAAATGCTTTGATAATTTATCACAAGTACCTTGATTGATTTTTAATTGGTTTTAAGGCGGAGAAAACAGTACCACAAGATCGGCCATTTTATTTACTGCATTGGAGTTATAAGGATGGTAAAGGTTAGGTATTCATTCCCACGATCCAGCCAGAGCCGGAGGGATCTACCCAAGGACAATCCACTAGTTAGTGTAGAAGTCCTTAGGTATGATTAAAAAGGAGAAAAGTGAGAATAAGTGTTGGATCGATGTACTCTAACCAAACTAACTTATATAGCTTGTTAAGGGTTTAATAACCTTGGATACATCCTAAGTTATTAACAAAGAAACACTGAACACACTCTATTAAGTATGCAGAATTTACTTAACAAAGCTAAAAAGAATTAACTTTTAACTTCAACGATTTTATTAATACTTTAGAACCTGCTTATTATACAGATTCTTTAATAACTCTAAAACTCTAATATCGTACTCTCTAAAACTCTAAAAACGCATATCTCTAATGCCAACCTAGGGGTCCTTTTATAGGCTTAAGGATAACCCTAGTCGGTTTACAATTACAAACCTTGTACGACAAGTAATACTATACTAATCTAAGAACATTCTAGAATTACAAAATAATCCTTAACGCTTTTGCATATCAGTCCTTTAAGCCTGCAGTACTTTGATGAATCGAGCAGTACTTTGACTTTATACTTTAGCAGTACTTTGACTTCTTCAGCACTTTGACTCTTCAGTACTTTAATTCTTCAGCACTTTGACTTTCTATATCCCAACAATCCTCCCCTAACTTGAATTCTACTTGCTTGATTTCAAGTTCCTTTGTATATTCAACTTTAACATCTTTGTCTTCAAAGAGAGATTGTGGCTTTATCTTCAAATTTTGTCTTTGTAGATCCTGTGCTTATTTCATCATCATCAAAGTAGTCTTTATTAGTAATTCTTTTCAGCAACAATCAGCAAGCTCCATTTTCTCAGCAACTCAGCAACATATGACAAATTGTACATTAGTTCTTTTAAGTTTCAGTCTATTCTCATCACTTCCAAGTGTGTAAACTCCTGTGAGAGGTGAATCATTGAAATTTAATGGATTTTGATGTCTCTTTACCAAAGCCATTAACTCTGGAGTAGCAAAATGTTTAAGTGTGTAAGACCATGGTATATTGATAACCATATGATTTTTAGCAAATAATCAGCTATCAACAGATTTGATTTGTCTTTACCAAAAGTTGTACCCTTTTGGACTAGTTAGTTCTTGCAACCATGGTGAACTAATTACCATATAAATGGTTTTTCCACAGCCTTTACCACAAGCCATTTTTCTTGTGGGCTAGCCAACTCTTTACATTGCTGATATGGTGAGTTGATTACCATACAACTTATTAGCAAGTTGTCAACTATATAACGGATTTGAGATATCTTTACCAGAGCCGTTTGCTCATGGATTAGCCAGTCCTTTTGTTAGACATGGTGGACTGATAACCTATTGTTATAACCATCTCAAAAACCATTGTTGCTTTTAACTTTTGTTTCAAAATATTCTTTACTTAACAAAAGTTTTTTCTTTCAAAAACATTTACTGGTTTATGCAAACAAGCAGTACTTTGATTAAAGTACTGTTTGTTCCAGCAGTACTTTGAATAAAGTACTTATTTTTCAAAAATTTATACAATTTAAACATCATACCAGTAATTATGCTTCATCCTCAGCCATAGTTGTCCATCTGATATATAATTCGATTACCATCAGGGTTGTTTCATTCTCTTCCTCAACTTCCATTCCATGATCCAGCATCCTTCTCATGAGATCTCTTGTCAAAGGATATCTTCTTTCAGCTAGCATGTGAATCATAGTTCCATCTTCCAATTCTAAAGCATGAACTCCTGATTCTTCAAAGAATCTCCAGCTTGTAATCTCCCAGTTCTCTTGATTTTGCCAGAGTTCATCAGTACTTGTTTCCTCAGTTTCAAAGATGGTTGTCAGATCTCCTAGTAATACTAATCCAACTTCACTTGATGGAATAGGTTCAAAGTATTTTTGCACTAGTTGGTATAGTTGAAACAGATATGCTCAATCAATAATATGCAGTATATCCCATAGTAAATTGAATACTCTGAAACTTTCATCCTCCCTATGTAACATCAAATAATTTCCATCCTCCTTTGATTCTACAACTTCAAAAGTAATTATCTTGAATTTCTTTACTGCAGCATCTTTGGATTTAGGATTCTCAAAGTCGACAACTCTAAGGTAATTCCTCAGTTCATCAACTGTATCTGATCTTAGCTCAATCTTCTTTGTTTTTGTTCAGCTTCAGTTGTCTTTTTTCTTTTTAAACTTCTTTTACTAAAATCCTCCTTGTGCTTATCATTCTTGAAAGAAATAATACTTTCAACTTGCTTCTGATAAGCTTTTCTAACATTCTCATACAAATCTTTCATCTCAATATAATTCAGCTTCTGTAATCCAGTATACCCTTGACCCTTTAGATATACCATCATGGCATTTCTTTCTTTAGCCTTACTCATTGATCTTCTAGGTATAACAACTGATTTTTCTGATATAGCAGCTTCAGATTCCTTCACTGATTGATCAACTTCAGCATTCAACTCAGCTTGTAGCTTTCTAGTAGCTTCTTCATTCTTGGCTACCTCAATAGCTCTTAACTCTGCTAAAGTTAGCTTCTTTTTCTTCTCTTTAGTTTCCACCAGTTTGCCTTTACCTTTATCTTTTGGATCTAGGACTGGTTGAGAAGCTTGTGGTTGTTCCTCAATAACTCCTGGAATGCTAACACCTCTTGGTCTTGATAAGTTGTGCAATATCTCAACTACAGTTTCATCATCACTTGCAGTGTGCACTACTTTTGGTGTATCAGCTTCCTCTTCTTGTAAAACAGTAGAAGGACCAGCTTCTTTATCAAAATTCAAAATTCTTGGTGTTATCAGTTCTTGTCTATGAGTTTCTTAAAGACCAGTACTTTGATCACCAGTTCTTTCAGCCTCAGTACTTTGAATATTAACCTGTGCTTCAGTACTTTGAGGTTCATCTTCTTTTTCTTCATAAAATTCAGCATCTTCTTTCAAATTCTCTTGCTCTAAATTCCTCCCTGATTGGATAGAAGATTGCTGGTGAACCTTTTTGCCTGTAGAAGCCTTCTTAAAATGTTTTCTTTTTCTTCTTTTCAGCCTTGACCCATAATCTGTGATGTTTTACTAAAGGCCAGACAGACCTCTTAAGTCTTCAAAACTTGGTCTTCAACTGGGCTATCTGTTCAGCTTGAGCCTCAGTTATTTTCTTTAATCTTACTAGCTCCCTTGTCAGAACATAATTATCCAGCATTACACCTTCAGGGGGTATATCAGCTGCAACTCCTTCAGAGGATGATGTGGGAATAGGAATATCTGGTTCTGACTCAATAGGTGGAGTATCATGATGAGATGAGGTAGGTGAAACTGCAGTACCTTCATTGACATCAGTACCTTGAGAAGCAGTTCCTTGAGATGTAGTACCTTGAGAAGCAGTACCTTGAGTTGAAGCAGTACATTCTCTTTTATCACTAGCTGCAGCCTCATCTCGAATTGCTTGAACAATCTCCATCATTGAATTAGTCAATTGAGTGTTCCTTCCAGTAAACAAATCACTCTTCCTAACCATGAAGGTGAAGATCTTTGCAGGTTGTACCACAACAGGTAATAAACTCGAAGGCTTTGGTACATCATGAAGTTGCTTATTCAAGAAGACTTGAATAAATCTTGGATACATCAACCAGCATGATCCATGAGAAATGTGAGATAGCATCCCATCTAAAATCAGCCTAGAAAAGTTGAAGACACGATTTGTAGCCAATCCCACCAGTGCAGATGCTATATTAGAACCAAACTGCTCCCATGAAGTACTCTTAGAACTGATACAATAAAGAAGAACATGAACCAAGTACTTCCAATGCGGACTAAATAATGGCTTCTTGAATGTCGTTTCTGTTAAAGACCCTTCATATCCAATATCACGCAACGTATCCCAAAGAAGTTGTTTATCAAATCGAACAGCTCCTTCTTCATCATCAAATAATAGATCTTCTCTAATTGTAGCTTCACTAACCTTCACTATCCTTCCAGCAACCTTATCCTGTATATAGGACTCATCATTCTCCATATGAGCTCTAGCAGTCGCCCAAAATTTTTGTATCCATGGCTCAATAATGTCTGGTTCAACCAAAAGTGCATAACTAATTGGAGACCCCATGAGAAAATCAATGATGTCATGGAATGCGACATTAGCTTCAGTTTTATCCAAATTAGCCACCATGTTATGTTTAGAAACGGTGTTTCGGTTTGCCATTGATGGTTGTAAAAGTGATTGATTCGATTAATAAGTAATTGTGTGAGAGAGAGAGAGAGAGAGAGAAATATGGAAAAGATTGATAAGAATGAAGATGAGAGGAAAAATCAGAAAGTTATTTATAGGTTGGATTTAAAAAAATCACAGCCTATAATAACAAAGTTACCGTTATTTGAATTTTACCCCTCTTTTTGACCGTTGGAACAGTACGTTGATAAGATAAGCAGTTCTTTCCACGTGTACAGTACTTTCCAGAGCAGTACTTTCAGTGGAGTACTTTCATATGACAAAACAGCAGTACTTTTCCATCCTCTTCTCTTTAATGACAAAAACTTCAAACAGGCATTGTATTGCCTCCCCTTAAGCAAAGCATAAGATTGTCTAACGAACTAATCAGCCCTCCCCTTAAATGTAGCTTAGTAATTAATCATTCCAATGCTTACCACCAAGTGATTGAATCGTGAAACATCAAATCCTTTGGTGAGTAAATCAGCTACATTATCATATGTGTGAACCTTGACAACATTAATGAGCTTGTGCTCATAACAATCTCTGATGAAGTGATGCCTAATCTAAATATGCTTGGTCTTGGAGTGATAAACTGGATTCTTCACAATACAAATGGTACTCTCATTATCAATGTTGATAGGAATATTCTTGAAGTTGAACCCATAATCCAAGAGTTGATTCTGCATCCACAAAACTTGTCCACAACAGCTTGCAGCAGCCACATATTCTGCTTTAGTAGATGATGTTACTGCAATAGTTTGCTTCTTACACTGCCACGAGACTAATCTTCTTCCAAGATATTGGCGTCCTCCAGTGGTTGATCTTCTATCATAGTTGTCACCTGCATAATCACTATCTGAAAAAGCTTCCAAGTGAAAAGGTGAATCCTTTGGATACCACAACCCCAACTTAGGTTGTTGTTTCAAATAACTAAAAATTCTCTTTACTGCATTCATATGGGAGACCTTAGGTGAGACTTGATATCTTGCACATAAACAGACAGCAAACATGATATCAGGCCTAGATGCAGTTAAGTACATAAGACAGCCAATCATAGATCTGTATAGCTTGACTTCAACAGGTTGACCATCTTCATCCTTGCCCAATGAGTTGATAGACTTGATAGGTGTAGTGACTGGCTTCATAGCATCAAAATTGAACTTCTTAAAAATGTTAGAGACATACTTATCTTGACTTATGAAAATTCCTTCCTTTGACTGTTTAACTTGAAGCCCCAAAAAGAATGTTAATTCACCCATAGAACTCATTTGAAATTCATGTTGCATCAGTTGCTCAAAATCCTTCACCATGGACTGTTTTGTAGCTCCAAAGATGATATCATCTACATAAACTTAAACCAGCATGATATCCTTCTTATCTCTCTTGATAAACAAAGTCTTGTCTATAGCTCCCCTCCTATAACCATGTTGCAATAAGAAAGTAGATAGCCTTTCATACCAAGCTCTAGGTGCTTGATGAAGACCATAAAGAGCTTTAACAACTTTGTAGGCTTTGTTTGGATGTGTAGGATCTTCAAAACCAGGAGGCTGTTTGACATAAACTTCTTCTGTAATCGTGCCATAGAGAAAGGCACTCTTGACATCCATTTGATAAACCTGAAATCCCATATATGATGCAAAAGCAAGGAATATTCTAATGGCTTCAATCCTTGCTACAGGAGCAAATACTTCATCATAATCTACTCCTTCTTCTTGTCTGTAGCCTTGTGCTACTAACCTTGCCTTGTTCTTGATGACATTCCCTCTTTAATTTCTCTTGACTCTGAACACCCATCGTGTACCAATGACTTTCTTTCCATCTGGTAGATCACATAGTACCAAGACTTCTTGAAGTTTGAATTGAAGAAGTTCTTATTGCATAGCTTCAACCCAACTTTCTTTGGTTAATGCTTGAGCTATATTCTTGGGTTCTTCTTGAGAGATAAAACAAGTAAACAGGCATGTTTGATGATCCTTATGATTTAGCCAGTTCTGTTTATAAACGAAACTAAGTAAAGCATTGTGAGGTTTAGAAAAACCCTTAGCTTTGGTTCTTGTAAGCAGTCCAAAGGTAGAAGGTCCAATGATTTGATCAATAGGATGATTCTTATGAACTCTTAAGATAGGAGTCTGTGGAACTTCAACATTATCATCCAAATTTGTAAAATCAGCACCTTTATTGGAATATGAGAAAATACCTTCATCTTCAAATTCATCATCACTGTCTTCTAAGCCAGGCATGGTAGGATCATCCAAATCATCCAAAGTGCTGTCAACAGGTGCAGCAATACTTTGAACGAAAGTACTGTTATCTAAAGTACTGTGAGAGAACTCTGCAGTCTTGTTCTTTTTCTTTGCTTTCTCATAAGCTCTTCTTTGATCATCATCATAAGATTGTGCTACTACATCTTGAAAAAGCAACTTATTAAGCTCATCTTGAATAGCTTGATCTTTAGCAGACAATGTAGATTTTGGCTCATCAGTACCTTTCTCCTTCTCAACAGTTATAGGTTCTTTATCAGGAACAACATTAGGTCTTATATTGACTCCATGAACAATGTACTGTAATTCATCTTCCTTGTGATCTACTTGATTTTCTTTTCTAACAGGTACATAATTCATAGAAGGAGTCAAAACCTCAAGATCAAACATCCAATCAGGTCCTTTACCCTTCTGATTTTCTTGATCTTTAAAAAATTCAACATGAAGACAATCTTGAACCTTTTTGGTGACCCTGTTATACACTCTAAATCCTTTGATATTGGTGCAGTACCCCAATAAGTGTCCTTCTACTGACTTGCCATCAAATTTGCCCAAATTATCAATTGTGTTGAGAATAGTCAGAGGGCATCCAAAAGGTTTCATAAAACAAATGTTGGGTTTGTTTCCCATCAGCAACTCATAAGGTGTCTTCATCTGAGGTTTGGTGACTGATACTCTATTAAGCACATAGCAAGCAGTACTTACAACTTCAGCCCAGAATTGAATAGGTAATAATGAATCTGCAAGCATTGTTCTGGCTGCTTCAATCAAAGTTCTATTCTTTCTTTCTACAACACCATTCTGCTGTGGAGTTCTAGCAATACTGAACTCCCTCTTGATTCCTTTCTTAGCACAAAACTCATCCATAAGCTTGTTCTTGAATTCAGTCCCATTATCACATCTAATACCTCTTACTTTGAGTCTCAGTTGATTTTCAAGGGCTATTATAAGACCATGAATAACATCAAAGGTGTCATCTTTAAATCCATCTTTAAATCCCAAGAAAAATACCCAACTAAATCTACTGCAATCATCTGTCACAACCAGACAATACTTCTTCATGTTTAGACTAGCAACAAAAACAGGTCCAAACAAATCCATGTGCAGCAACTCCAAAAGTTCTCTAATAGTTCTTTCCTCAAGCTTCTTACATGAAGCTTTGTGTTGTTTACCCTTCTTGCACGCTAAACATGAGTGATCATTCTTGTAAGTCTTGGAAGGTAAACCTCGAACTAAATTTCCTTTGACCAATTTGTTGGTATTCTTGAAATCAATATGGCCCAATCTTCTATGCCACTGATGTGCTTCTTCAAGTGTTGCCTTTGCTACTAAACATGTTGCTCTTCCAGAAGAGTGAAGACTCTTCATATCCAGACTGTACACATCATTGGTTCTTAGTACTCTCAGGATTACCAAGTTATCATTAATAAGCTTGAAATCAGGGGAAAGAATGAGACATTATGTGTCAGTGAATAACACATGGTGCTTCTTATCACAGATCTGAGAGACTGACAAAAGGTTGAACTTGAGCTCCTTCACATATCTGACATTTTCAAAGTCTATGCTCCCTGCCTTGATGGTTCCTTTGCCAGTAATTCTTCCTCCACTAGCATCATTCCCAAATGCAACTCTTCGTCCACAACAGGATCTAAAATCTGACAGAATATCTTTGTCTCCTATCAAGAGCAACCACTATCCACAATTAGATTATCTTTAAGCTCCTCTTCTGGGTTGCCCTGCACAAAGATAAAAGAGTTAGTTAATTTTAGGAACCTAAGCCATTACTGACTTGTGTTCCCCTTGTGGAGTTACATACTTAAATTCTTTAAGTATGTAATTTCCACTGTCTTTAAGCACATGATCAATTATCTTTGGTTGTTCCAAAACTTGTGTTTGTTTTTCAATAAAAATCTCTTTTTCATCTAAGTTTTCTTTATTATTTTCAACAAAAATCTCTGTTTCACTCTCACTTGCTGAAAGTATTGTTTGTTCCCCATCAATACTTTCCTTCTTAACCCATTTGGTTTTAACTTCTGGTGTAGAGTCTCTTGATCTAGCTACTTTCTTTGAGTTGTAACGCCTTCTAGATTGATAGTAATTAGATCTCCTAGGGTTCATATTCCAAAAAGTGTTTGGTGAAAACTGAGCAGTACTTTGAGAAAGTACTATTTTTGGCTTAACAGTACCTTGAAAAGTGTTTGAAGGTACTGGGGGTTTTGAAAAAGGTCTTCTCTGGTGATGGTACCTATAGTCTTGTGAGAAGTTGCTATGGTTAACCCTATGTGAATGACTCTAAACTGGTCTAGTTTCCCTTGGTTTTTGGTTGGCAGTTCTGTTCTTTGGGAATTTGTTTAGGTACTCTGAGTGAAAGTCACCGTGCTTAATCAAATGATCAAGACTGTAACAAACAAAACACAATTTTTGACCTGTAATCTCAAAATTGCTTCCTCTATGTGTATGACCAAACCTATCCTGTCTTCTAGGTGAATGATGAGAATTATTATGACCAAAGTTATCCCAAAAAGGCTTGGTAGTATTTTGAAAAGGTTTTCTTAAAGGTACTGCTGAAGGTGTAGTAGTACTTTGAGTTGAAGGTACTGCCTGACTTATAGTATTATTATCCTTAGGTTTTTCAACTGTTTCTTTTGGGGTTTCAGAACTAGCTTGACCAGTAAGCTTTTTCTTAAACTCTAAGTTGTCTATTCCAAAACGAGAAACATCTGTCCTAAGTGATTGAAAACTACCAGTGGGATGAGGGACTGCATGATAACCTTTTTCCTTCTTAAACTCGGGAGGTGTTTGACTAATTGAATCCTCATTACTAGATGTGTCTACATAGTTAATGAGTTCATCATAACTAGTTGTTATATCCTCAAAATCAAGTTCATCCTTATCACTAGGTGGGTTTTATTCTGTGCTACTAAAGTCCATACCAAAGCCTAATCCAGTTTTAATGTAAGCTCTTCTCTGTTTTTCAACATAACTAACATGAGAAAGACCAGATTGTCCCCAAGCAACAAACTTTTCTAACAATTCATCTCTTTCCTTAGTTAGCTTCTCAATTTCAAAAATCTTACATCCTAGCTTCCATTAACTTAATTTTAACTGATAATCCTGTTGTTCATACTTTTCAGCCCAAGCCATTTCATTATTTTCATGTGTTATTATTTTGGCTTCCAATGACTCTAAAGTAATTTGATAACCAGCTACCTCAGACCTAGCCCTTCTACAATTATCTCTTTCAGTCACATAATCATTAAGTACTTTTTGATAAAAGTCATGACACTTAGAACATACCTCAGAGATAGGGGTGAACTTGGTGAAGTAGCTACCATAGCAAGCAGAACAGGTTCATCTTCACTCTTCATGCTCCAATCAAAGCTTCCAAGACCATCTCTAGATTCCATAGCAGCAAATCCAGGTTCCTCATCAAAAGCTGTGCTCCAATCAAACTCTTCCACTGAATCTTCCACTGCTACTATACAATAGGTTATTGGTTCATCATCAAACTCAGCACTCCAGTCAACCTCTGATAGATTCTCTTGAGCAACCAAAGCTTTTGTTTCAGTAATACGAATTTCCTTTATCTCAAGCTTAGGTTTCTCAGTCATCCTGTTTGCCTGATATTTAGCAAACTTTCATTCCCTTGCAAAGTGTCCAGTCTTTTGACAGTTAAAGCATTCAATCTTGGACTTGTCAAAAGTGATTCCCTGTTTTGGTTTGAAGTCGATGCCACTTCCTGTTTTCTTCATGAACTTCTTGATCCTTGCAGTGATCATAGCAACTTGCCACCTTATATCAATTTCTTCAAGAGCATCCTCTTCAATTTGTGACAAGTCCTCTTCATAGGTAATAGGTAAAGTAGCTTGCTGAGCAAAGAATGAGCATACAACTTCATCAGAGTGGATGGTGTTTGTTGGTGATGATGTGGGGTTGGTCATGGTTGTAATAGAATGAGCAGGATATGCAGTACTTTGAGCAACAGTACTTTGAGTAGGGTAAGCAGTACTTTTAGTGGAAGTACTGCCTCTCTTTTCAGATGACACAAAAGCTATAATGTGAGACTTTGAACTTGTTTAGCCATTCATCTCATGCTCATACACCTTCAGATGGTTGTAGAGATCATCAAAGTCTATAGTGTCCAAACCAGGTTGTCCTCTGATCATAGTAGCAATCACATGCCATGTCGATGGCAAACTCCTTAAGAACTTTAGATTTGCATCTTCAACAGATACCTCTGCCTTGTATAACTCTAGCATGCTGAGGAGATTTTGGAATCTATCATAGGCAGCATCGAGACCTTCTCTTTCACCAACAGTGAAAGTTTCAAACTGTTGCTTCAACAGATTTCTATGCATCTTCTTGGAAGCATCATTATCTCCAAATCTAGTCTTAAGAGCAACCCATAACTGTTTAGCATCCTTAGCATCATGAAACTTGAGTAGGTGACCATCAGGAATATCAGATAATAGTATGTTGAGAGCCTTCTCTTGATTTCTTAGTGTAGCAGCTGGCAAAACGGCCTTAGGTGGTTTAGGTTGTCCAGAAATTTCTACAGGATCTTCCACAACTTCATTACCAATGACAATCACATTCCACAGTGCATGGTCTGTAATATCAATGTACTGTCTCATCTTCATGCTCCATAGATCGTACTCTCCCTTCTTGATGATTGGTATTCTGAGTGAGGTGATGGATGGTGGTGGTGCAGCTTCAGTCGACATCTTTAGGGTTTGTTGTTAACTAGGTGTTAATGGTTTCTTCTCAATCAAAGTTTCAACATAATCTCTGATACCACTTGTTGGATCGATGTACTCTAACCAAACTAACTTATATAGCTTGTTAAGGGTTAAATAACCTCGGATAAATCCTAAGTTATTAACAAAGAAACACTGAACAAACTCTATTAAGTATGCGGAATTTACTTAACAAAGCTAAGAAGAATTAACTTTTAACTTCAACGATTTTATTAATACTTTAGAACCTGCTTGTTATACAGATTCTTTAATAACTGTAAAACTCTAATATCGTACTCTCTAAAACTCTAAAAACGCATATCTCTAATGCCAACATAGGGTCCTTTTATAAGCTTAAGGATAACCCTAGTCGGTTTACAATTACAAACCTTGTACGACAAGTAATACTATACTAATCTAAGAACATTCTAGAATTTCAAGATAATCCTTAACGCTTTTTCATATCAGTCCTTTAAGCATGCAGTACTTTGATGAATCGGGCAGTACTTTGACTTTATACTTTAGCAGTACTTTGACTTCTTCAGCACTTTGACTCTTTAGTATTTTAATTCATCAGCACTTTGACTTTCTATATCCCAACAATAAGGGAAGAGTGCCGACTGAGATGGAGCTAGTACTGGAACAAACCCAACAAGGTTCTAGTAATGAAGTCTCGGTAAGCACAGAAGGGGTTGAAGAATGAAAAAGAAATATAAAGAGAAATGGTGAAAAGAAATAGCCCTCCAAATATTTAACCTTAGGACAGAAATCGGGTTCAATACGTATGCTATGTTGGACCTTTTTATGGATCTATGATCTAAACCGCAATCACAATATACCAAGAACAGAAAAACACTTTGAAACTTTGCAAAAAATAATTGCTTTTTTATTAAATCTGACATTACTTGTTTGTTTACATGTTTCCTATTTATACAAAGTGAAAAGGCATGTTCTGAAGGGTTGTGATGGTTCAAACGAACCAAGGGATGTGTCCCTTCAGGCATAACTGCCAAATAACTGTTTTCATGACTAACTATAACTACTTTCCTAACTGCCTTTAGTTCCAGCAGATTGAGCCTGGTTCCAGCAGATTAGGATTAACCCAATATTCTCCCCCTTAATCACAATCGCTTTGTCGTAGATCTTTAACTCCAATAAGTTGTTTAGAAACTTGATCTTCGGTAGTGCTTGAGACTGCCAATAAGAGGGTTGGCTCTAATTCTTCTTCGATGAGGTTTGTCTCATCTTGTCTTTGAAATCTTCCATTTCTTTTATTGCAATGTGAGGCATAATGTCCATATTCATTGCAATTATAGCACTTTACTTTGCTGAACTCTCTAGGCTTTTCCGTTGCTTCATTGTAATCTTGTGAGAATTTTTCTTCGTCACGATTTCAGCTATGTGGTGGAATGTATCTTCTTCTTCCTTGATTATCATAGTGATGTCTTCGACCATTATCGTTGTGTTTTGTAAACAATAGTTTATCTTGATCTTCGAATGTTCTTCCTTTCTTAGCCTTTACTCTTTCTTCGAAGGTTTTCAATCTACCAATAGCTTCGTCTAGAGTCATTGTATCTAGATCGGAGTATTGCTCTATTGATGCGATAATATGAATGAATCTTTCAGGTACAGAATTTAGCAATTTTCGTACACGAGTTGATTCATCAAGTGTTGATCCAAGACTTGTCATTTTTTACGTAATACTTGTCATCTTTGCGATGAATGAATCGATAGTGTCATCTTTTTCCATTTGTAATATCTCAAATTTAGATTTGAGTGTTTGTAGTTTTGCCTTTTGCACTTGATCCACTCCAATATTTCTAGTCTTTAATGCATCCCAAACTTCTTTCGCGCTTTTGCAATTTGCCACTTATAATACTTGATCTTCGGGTAGTGATTGGAATAGATATGCCAATGTTGTTTCGTCTCTTTTATCATTCACTTGAGTCTCAGTAGTAGGTTCTACCATTTCCCAAAGACCATTTGATTGTAGTATGATCTTTATTCTTATAGACCATATGGTATAATTTGTTGAATTTAACATAAGACATTGAAAGTGGTGTAGGTTATCTAAACTTTTAATTTGACTACTTGTTTCACCCTTTCCCATTTTGATTGTCTTGATATAATACCCTTACACTACTACAAAAAATCTCATAGAAACCGGTCAAAATGGCCCATGAAGAGTTGTTTTGCAACTACTCTCTCAAGGGGGGTATCTCCATGATCGAAACATATAGAAACCGGTTTGGGAACCAGTCTCTATTAGAAGTATCAACACCGGTTCTCTCCTAAAAATCGGTCTCCATTATAGAGTAAACAAACACATTTTAATTAATCATTGACACCGGTTCTCCAACAACTTGTCTTTATAAGAGCATCCAACGTGTCTTTATATAGAGTAAAGATATATGTTATTATCTTAAAACCGGTCTTTTTTTTAAATTCATTTTAATAAAAAAAATTTTCTAAAATTTTCCAAAATTTTAAAAATTCTATAATCTACAATTTGACTCACTAAAATAAAGAAATTTAAATGAAGCAAATATATATATAGTGATAAAAGTATACCACAAATGTCGAAATCAATAAAGTAAATAAAGATAATATGTCAATTCAACTAAACAAAATCTTGTACAAAATCCAAATTAAAACACTACAATTCAACAAACAACTATACAGAAAAACACTAGAATTCAACATAACTAAACATAATTCTCTAGGATTAATCATGCCACAGTGTAAACTGCACTTTATATAAGCTGTTTAGAATTGCTAATTACGAATGCTTATGAAGAAAATTGTTTGTGATTATTTAAGCTGCTTATAGGGGAAATTTGGGATTGTTTATCGAAATAAGTAGTTTTGATAAGCAATCTCAAAACAGCCCCTATTAGTATATTAATAAACAATCCCTAAGAGCTTCTTGTATCAGTTAATTCAATAAGCAATCCCAAACAGTCCTATTAGCAGTTAACTTAATAAGCAATCCCAAACATCCTCAGTGCTGGAATATCTGAGATTACATAGGATTGCAATAGAATGAGCATCCAGCTTTTCACGGATAAGAGGACATCTATGTTCTTTACTTCACCCGTTTCTCCATAATCAACACCTTTAACTACTACTCTTTTCTACAAAAGCATACAGTTACAGTAACAAAATGTATACAACTTATTGCAACTAATGAATACATAAATTTTGGATTTTTGTACCTTGGCTGCAAGGAAATTACCAATAGCAACACCGACACTTTCGAGAGAACGACTCTTTTATCCATGTCAATAGATGTTGTTTAATGAGGAACCCAGAGACAACTTAGCTTGAATCATCAAGTAATTCTCCCAGCCAAATCCACTACTGCCTTTAGAGAATCGGGTATATCTTCCATCACACTTGGGCTCACATCCTGTGATATACATTCAACATTACATTTATTTATAGCAACTATTACAATGTAACGTAAACATTTTACAGAAAATGCCAGAAGTTTGTATCCATGATGACCTGAAATATTATAGAAATAAAAACAATCAAATAAGCTACTTTGTACTAACCTTTCTCTATTAATAGGTTTTCAATATGTACATGTGTTCCTGGAAGAAGAACAAACTTTATTCCTACAATGAAGAATGGAGATATCATGCAAGTATATATGCAACTCAACAAACATATTGTTTCCACTATCTACAACCATTTTATTCATATCTAAGATAGCATCATTAGTGGTGGAGACCAAGTCTTGCATCAGGCCAAATGATGCATCTTCAGACTTCTGCCTTTTAAGATTTGGCTCACTTTCTTATGTTTTCATTTGCATATTCAAATCAATTTCCGGTTCTTTCTTTACAGTGCTTCTCAATTTATCACCAGGCTCGGTTTGTACTACGACATCACAGTTGTTTTCTGACATAAGTACCCCTGCACAACCACCTTGATGTGTCAAGATTTCCTTTAAATCCATCACACTACCATGCCGCACCTCCCAAACTGGAGGCATTAGTTTAAAATTCCATACATTAGCATGATACAAGATAGCAAATAACAAACACTACATGAGTTTGGCAGCAGCTTACCAGGATCAAAGATATCAAGTATAAGTTGCTCAACAATATTATGGTAAGGCCAGGTCCCATCTTTTTCTTTCTCACCATTGTCTTCATCAGGAATAGCATCCTGAAACAACTGTGTGGATATTCGAAATGGAACGTTTAGAATTTGATATAAATAATGAAAATAAAAATAGTAAATTTAACATCCATTACCAATCTGGAAGGTGGTTCATCTGGAGACATTCCTTTAGGAGAAATTAATAATTTAGTGTTTGATCCATCAGGTTCTCCATCTTTAAACCAACCTTGGTTTGGTCTTTTGAATGTATTTTAGATTTGAGATTCAAGAGATTCCGTTCATGGGCACTTGGCCTCCATGGTCTATATCTAGGCACCACGTCTATAACAAACTGCTGGACATTACGACCAGTTCTTTGTAGGTAAAATGGAGGAGTTGAGGTGCACAACTTCTAGTGTTATTTGTTTTATGCATCATAAGATCCTCATCTTTTATCATATCACTTACATCCATGAACTACTCACACCCATCGATCCCTACATATATATAATCAGATGTAAGAAGTACGAACATACACAAACAGAAAGAATAAAAATAAACTGATGTCAAATACTTCAGTTTTAACTGAAACAAATGGTTGCACTAAAAAAGGGTTACACGACTTGCCAAATACAAATAAAGCAAAAAAATCTTGACCTACCTAGCCGACGTTTCAGATTTTGTTTTTGCTTGGCCCTTTCCTTTGGGTTGTTGGAAAAATCACTTGCATGCTCAAATTCCTGAAACATAATAACATCAAGACTGCATAAATCCACAAAATATGTATGAAACACATAGGACCCTACAACAAGTTAAGCTAGAAGTCTTAAAAAAGTTTTACCTATCCACCAGATGCCAAAAGAGCCCCAAATTCCAACACTTTAGTGAGTTCAAAACTGTTCAATTGAAAAAATAAGACAAGGTTTAATTGGTAACTTAAATAGGAGTAGAAACAGTGTATGCGAGGAAGCAAGAATAACCTCTGGAATAAAGTGCTTGCACTTATTTTGGGCTGAGTCTTTAGACACAAAACCACATCCTCAACTGAACAATTTATGCAAGCCTCCTACATCTTGGCCTCAACAAGATAGCAAACAATGGAAACTACTCTTTTACGATTCTAACAACAAATACAATGAGTACGGCAATATACACACCTTATGAAGCAGAGAGCTCAAGTACTGTGGATGTAACTTTGCAATCTCCCCAATTTGGCGAGCCAACGTAGATATGGTTAAGATATACAAGTAGCCAACACAAACACAAAAATCTACACATTTATTGTAGTTGTAATGTTTTGATTCAATATCCACGTTCATAAACTTGGAGACTATGTGTAAGATTATTGTAGACCACTGATTCGTTCCCAGACGGTCAAGTTTTGTCACACAAGCTGACCACTTGTGAATGGTCAACCGTAACAAACTTCAAACAGTCTGGAACAAATGCAATGAAGTCCAGGAGAGTATAGTGTTTCCCCAGGTCGTTATGTCCCAACGAGCTGTGCGATGAATAATCAAACGAATAGTGATCGAGAGAATTTGAACGGGAAAAGGATTGTGAATTATGAATAATTATACCTAAAGAAAAAGTTTATAAATTACAGGGGCTTAAATGCAATTTAAAGAAAATTAAAAAGCTAAATTATATTAAATAAACGCTATCACTATATTTAAACTGATGTTTTTGATTTTTCTTTTATAAAATTTAAATTAAAAACTACGTAACGTACAAAAGAAAATGTGAAACTGAAGCAATATTAATCCTAAAAATATAAAAATGACATTTTTACAAACCTAATGATAAGAGAAAATTATTAGAAAAAAAAAATTATTTTTATAACTATTTATTTAATTATTATTAATTAAAAACTAATTTTACCTATTTAATAATACCCTAAAATACAAGAAAATATGAAATAAAGCTAGAAAAATGAAATTATTACTTGGAAAAATCTAAAATAACTAAAGAGAATTTTTAAAACTAATTTTGTATTTTTCTGATTATTTTTCTATTTTCTATGAATTAAAAACTGTTTAAAACTACTTAAATTGCTAAAAATTACAAATTTAACTAAGAAAAATCTGGAAAAATTATTTTTTTGCTTTTTATATTTATTTTAACCTAGAAAAATGAAAACTTATTTTTTTTTTGAAACTTTTCTGATTTATTTGTATTAAAAGCTAATTAAAATTTCCTAAAAACTGTTTAAAATAAAGAAAAATAGCAAACAGTGCTAGAAAAATATGAAAAATTCAGGAAAAGTCTGAATTAATATTCTAAATCTATGAAAAATATAAAAACAGTAGCTTATGTGTGAGAATATGGAACTGCAGTGACAAGTGCTTATAGATAAGCACTTGAAATAAGCTAAAGAGACCAACTGAGCACCAAATGAACACAGAAGCTATAATAAGCTAAAACTACTAGAAATGAGCTAAATTCAACTAGCCTAAACCTCTGAGATGTTAACTGCCATGATTTGATGTTATTCAAGTTTAAGTGCCAAACAGTTTTAGCCACTACTTTGTGGCTAAAAAATAAGCTACCGGATAAGCAAGAAACCAAAATCCAATTTAAGAAATCCAAACTAGACCTGGCAAGGTGCTTGTAAACCAAATGTGAGCCATGGACAAGCTCTTATGAGCTTGTTGAGAGCTTTGCACAAAACCTGTGCACACTCAGTATACACTGAGTGTGTGCACAGGGCAGAAGGATGCAAATTGAGGAGCTTATTCAACCTTGATAAAAGCTTCCAAAAATTAACCGAAAATCATTTTAAGCAACTTGACCAACTGATCTTGAGTAATCCAAAATATCACTTGAATTGATCCAATGGTGAATCAATTAAAAATCACCCAAGTTGAGTGAAAACTGAGGTTTTCAAATGTTTTTGACTTTTGACAGTTTTGCAATTTTGACTTTAATGAACTTTGATCTTAATTTGCCAACTGAATATGATGTTTTATGATGAAATGAAACTAATGCAAGCTATATCTATGTATTATAAACCTAAATACAGAATCTGGCCTATTAACTCAAACTGCAATGAACACAAGATCAGTCCTCATACAATTTTGACTTAGAGTTAAAATGGCTGCAAAATAAGAACTGATATGAATGTACTATATCTTAATAAGACTAGCCTTAATGATTCTATCCACTGAGAAGCTAGAAAACCAAAAATGACAGTTAATTCCAAACACTGCTTAAGACACTGATATGCAAATATCCAACTCAGATCAATGACTCAAGCTTACTTAGCTCTCAACTCAGATTCAGAATACAAAATTATACTTTAATGATTTCAAAATAACATCAAAACAATGCTTATATCCAACTGAACTATAGATGCAAACCAATATCAGATTATGAGACTTAATGACAGAAACAGATTAAGATTAAAACAGCAACTAACAATATCAAGCAATATTAAACAACACTTAAGTACTTCTACACTACTGATTAAGAATTTAAAAACAGGATTGGACTTACAAGTGGTCCAACCACTATGGTTTGCTCTTGAGATTAATTAACCACTATCCTAACACTGACATCAACCCAAATCAGACCTAACTCAACTCAATTCCAACTGCATACCAACCAATATTAATTGATTCCACCCCATTTCCAGCTCTGCAACAAGTATCTAAACCATTTCAACTCCCCATTTGATCACAGTTGACTTTTGTTGACTGTTTCTAAGGTTGGAGTAAATTTTAAGATTGACACAAATTTAAGCTCACAATAAGCTATAACAAGCTCAAATGAGCCTAATCAGTCCAATGTAATAATTTTAGCTCAACAAAACTTAATTTGGAAATTTGACTTTAAAATTGCAAATATGAGAATTAATGCTACAAACTTGAAACTCAGATTGAAATGAGTTCAAATTACATTAAGTTAACAGGATACAAGCAAAGATTTCAACTTTAGAAACAAACTAAGACTATTTAAACAAAAACGACATACATGAAAATTGAAACTAAAGACTACTCCTTCCCTTGCTTCTCTTTCTTCTATTTATACAACCAAATGTCTTCCACTTGTCTTCTGATCAATTCCCACTAATAATCTCAACCATTGGATTATTTGAAGCCCTTTTTAGCCGTTGATGGCTTTTGGCGGGAAAACATTTTTGCCAGTTGGTTCTGATAGCTTGGACAGGGAAGGAAACATTTAATGCATCTTGGCTTGGGGTGTTTGGAGGGTAGGAGTAAGGTGGGAGTGATGATGATGGAGTAGGGGTAGGAGTTGCAGGTGATGATGAGGGGGAAGGGAGACCCGTGAAGGCGGTTTTATATTCAAACCGTGGGTGGGTTTGGTTTATTAAACCGGGTAAAAGGATAACGGGTAAAAGGGTGTATTGGGCTTGGGATAGATATAGGATTTGGACTTAGGATTAGTTTTGGATGAAATGTATAGTTTAGGGACCAAACTTGCCAAAACTGAAAAACCAGGGACCATGCATGTAATTTCTGAAAGGGTTTTCCAAGGACTATTATTGACACTCTCCAAAAATCCAAGGGCTAAACTTGCACATCTCTAATATTTCAAGGACCAAATCTGTCATTTTTGAAACTCAAAGGACTAAACTTGGAATTTCTCAAAACTTTTGACATTGTTCACCAAAGGACTAATTTTGACAACTTATGATTTTAAGAGGACCTTTGGTGACTTTTCTTTTAAAATAAGTGCTCAGGGACTATTTCTGACAACTTTTGAAACTTGAGGGACTGAAACTGCCAATTATGCAAACTTAGCTCATTTTTCATCTGATTTTAAACATTTTGCATCTGAAACATATAAAATGTAATTTTGAGATATTTTCAGTATTTTGATGCATTTCTGAGCATTTTTAAACGTTTTGCAGTTCAGATTTAACCAAAAATGATGAGTATTTACACACTCATCAATCCCCCACACTAAACTATTGCTAGTCCCTAGCAATCTTTTGAGAAAAACTTAATGGATTTGAATCTCTTTACCAAAAGCCATTACTTCTGGAGTAGCCAAATGTTCCAGTTCAAGTAAGAACCTTGGTACACCGATAACCTAATGATTTTGAGCAAACCACCAGCTTCCAACGGATTTGATTTGTCTTTACCAGAAGCCGTTTGCTTCTGGACTAGCCAACTCTTAGATAAAATATCTTTGGTGAGTCGATTACCAATTATGGTTTTCCAACTGCCTTTACCACAAGCCATAAACTTGCGGGCTAGCCAACTCTTCACTAATTAAAGATATGGTGAGCTGAACACCATACAATTTTGGGCAAATTGCAAGCTATCAACGGATTTGAGGTATCTTTACCAAGAGCCGTTTGCTCCTGGATTAGCCAATCCTTTTGTTTATTAGACATGGCGGACTGATAACTATAAGCTGAGTAAGTGCAAAACACTTACTCAAAAAAAAAAATTGGCCAAAAATGGGGGAATTGGGCGGTATAATTACATGATAAAATTCGTGAGAATTCCCCCCCCCCCCCACACTAGAAATGAATATTGCCCTCAATATTCAAAGTACCGGCGGTTATGCCGAAACTGAGAACGTAAAAGGGAAATATTACGGCCATTATTTGAAAGATTTTTTTTTTTTTTTTTTTTTTTTTGAAACTTATATATACATAACATGTGGGGCAACTCCCCCACACTAGGGTGGTAGAAAGTAGAAAGAAGTCAGAAATATGGGTGAAAACCCATATGGCATGCTACTGTTTTTGATTCCCGAGTCGCTAGCTTGACTCGATCCCCGCATTCATTGGTTCATGGGGAAAGTTTGTAGATCCGGGACAATCACAGGAGGAATGTCCTCTCCAAAATAGTGCTTCAATCGATGACCATTCACTTTAAAATTTGGACCATCGGGTTGAGATAACTCAATGGTTCCATAAGGAAATACTTTAGTGATGGTGAATGGTCCAGACCAGCGGGATTTTAGTTTTCCCAAGAAAATCTTCAATCTTGAGTTGAAAAGAAGGACTCGATCACCGACGTTGAAAACGCGGTTTTTGATTTTTGAGTCATGAATCTTCTTTGTCTTTTCTTTGTAGATCAAAGAGTTCTCGTATGCTTGATCACGGAGTTCATTTAATTCATTCATTTGAACTTTCCAGTGATCACCAGCTGTCTGAATATCGAAGTTGGCATACTTCAAGGCCCAGTATGCCTTGTGCTCAAGCTCAACCGGCAGATGACATGCCTTCCCCGTACACAAGCTTGTATGGAGTACACCCGATGGGTGTTTTATAAGCTGTACGGAAGGCCCAGAGTGCGTCATCTAGCTTATCCGACCAAGAGGCACGGTTTTCGCCTACTGTCCTCTCCAGAATTCTTTTAATCCCTCGGTTGGAAACTTCCACTTGCCCACTTGTTTGGGGGTGGTACGCAGTAGAGAGACAGTGAGTTACACCATACTTTTGCATGACTCTATCAAACTGGTCATTGCAGAAATGCGTACCACGATCACTGATTATAGCTCGTGGAGTTCCAAACCTAGCAAAAAGAGATTTTAAGAATTTCACAACAACTCGGGCATCGTTGGTAGGCAAAGCTTTCGCTTCGACCCATTTTGACAAATAGTCAACGGCACGAGTATGTATTTATTACCGCGAGATGATGGAAATGGCCCCATAAAGTCAATGCCCCACATGTCAAAAATCTCACACACTTGAATGGCGTTTTGCGGCATTTCATTTCTTTGTGAGATATTCCCGTGACGTTGACAAGCGTCACAGGTTTTGACAAATTCGTGAGCATCTTTGTAAATCGTGGGCCAATAGAATCCGGAATCAAACACCTTCTTGGCAGTGTAGTTGGGTCTATGATGTCCCCCAGTAGGTCCAGAATGGCAAGCCTTGAGAATGTCAATAGCTTCTTGACCATACACACATCGCCTGATGACTTGATCCGCGCCAATTTTGAATAAGTAGGGGTTGTCCCAGAAGTAATGTTTTACATCTTTAAAGAATTTGTTTTTCTGTTGGGACGACATCCCTTTCACTACAAAGTTACCCGCATGGTAATTTGCAAAGTCAGCAAACCATGGGGTAGAAGAGTCTCCATGAAAAGAAACCACATTAAGTGTTTCGAGAGGAAATGTTTCATTTATTTCCTTTTTCTCGAACACATTCTGGTGAGGGTTTTCTAGACGGGACAGATGATCAGCAGCCAGGTTCTCAGCTCCTTTTTTATCACGTATAATGATATCAAATTCTTGTAGGAGGAGAACCCAACGGAGCAATCTCGGCTTTGCATCTTGTTTTGCAAAGAGATATTTGAGAGCCGAGTGATCCGTATACACCACGCATTTGGTCAAGATAAGGTATGGCCAAAACTTTTCAAACGCATACACCACAGCTAATAATTCTTTTTCTGTAGTGGTGTAATGGGTTTGAGCTTCAGTCATAGTCTTACTCGCGTAGTGGATAGGCTGAAAATGCTTGGTTTTTCGTTGCCCCAAGACTGCACCGATAGCAAAATCACTTGCATTGCACATAAGCTCAAAGGGTAAATCCCAGTCGGGGGCAACTAGAATGGGTGCTTCCGTAAGCTTTTTCTTTAATGTTTCAAAAGCTTCGATGCACTCAAGTGAGAAGATAAAAGGAGCATCTTGTTCAAGAAGATGGGTCATAGGCCGAGCGATTTTAGAAAAATCTTGTATGAATCTGCGATAAAACCCGGCAGACCTAGAAAACTCCTAATACCTTTGACGGTAGTAGGATGAGGCAATTTAGCAATAACATCAACTTTTGCTCTATCTACGTCAATCCCATTTTTGGAAATCTTATGGCCAAGGACTATGCCTTCTTTGACCATAAAGTGGCTCTTCTCCCAATTTAGACAAAGATTGGTGTCTTCACACCGTTTTAGCATTTTATCTAAATGGGAGAGGCATGTTTGAAATGAGTCCCCAATGACCGAGAAGTCATCCATAAACACCTCCATTGTTTCCCCGATCATGTCGTGGAAAATTGCCATCATACATCGTTGGAATGTGCCAGGAGCGTTACATAGGCCAAAAGGCATACGTCTGTAGGCAAAAGTTCCGTATGGGCAGGTGAATGTGGTCTTTTCTTGATCCAGCGGATCAATGGGGATCTGAAAATAACCTGAGAAACCATCAAGGAAACAATAGTATTCGTTCCCTGCTAATCTCTCAAGCATTTGGTCCATGAAGGGTAGAGGAAAATGGTCTTTACGGGTGGCTTCGTTTAACTTGCGATAGTCAATACACACACGCCATCCCATAACCAATCGAGTTGGAATTAACTCGTTATCTTCATTTGTGACAACAGTTATGCCACCCTTTTTTGGAACACAATGAATTGGGCTAACCCAAGGACTATCAGAGATCGGGTAAATTAAACCGGCATCAAGAAGTTTGAGAACCTCTTGTTTGATAACCTCATGAATCTTAGGATTCACCCTTCTCTGATGTTGGACTGCTGGCTTGAAGTCATCCTCCATTAAGATTTTGTGAGTACAAAACTCAGGGTTGATACACTTAATGTCGGAGAGTTTCCAAGCAATTGCTTGCTTGTGTGACTTCAAGACCTTTATGAGAGCAGTCTTTTCCTCCTCAGTTAAGTCTTTAGCAATTATGACGGGTAATTTATCATCACCCTCCAAGAATGCATACTCGAGATGAGGAGGTAGGTCCTTAAGTTCAACCTCGGGAAATTCTTCAGTAGATGTTTGTACTGATTTAATTTCCTCAATCGTGATCTCTTTCGGAGGGAGTGGTGGTAATGGATCTTCATTTAGCAATTGCTCAAGATAAAGGATATCCCCCTCCGAATCATAAACACCATCAATTCCCGGCGGAATTGATTCATCACTAGTAAGAAACTCATCGATCTCTTCCAGAAAGAAGTCACCTCCCTCAAACGGAGTGAGAGAGGGGGAATAGTCGGCAATGATTGGTTTAGAAAATGTGGTGGAATCCCCACTCACAGAATTATGAAGATAACCAAGAAACTCTTGAGAGTACTCCTCTGAAGCAATATCAATTAAATCGACTCGATTAATTGATTCAGTATCATAATTTGAGGAGTACCTTGAAGTTTGATCAAGGTTAAAGGTAACAGCTTCATTACCCACACGTAACGTGATTTCTTGCTCAAATACATCAATAAGAGCACGGCCCGTTCTCAGGAATCCTCGTCTAACAATGAGGGGAACCCGAGGATCGGCATCGAAATCAACAACCACAAAGTCAGCTGGAAAATGGAACTTTCCTACTTTCACAAATACATCCTCGGCGATGCCAAGAGGACGTGATATAGAACGATCTGCAAGCTCAAGAGTCATGCAGGTAGGAATAAGTTCTGGAAGAGAAAGTTTCTTCCATACTGAATAAGGCATCAGATTGATGCTTGCACCAAGATCGGCAAGGGCAAAGCATTCAATCATCCCTGGAAAAACACAAGGAAGAAGAAATTTTCCAGGATCTCCAAGCTTCTCGGGAAGCTTCTTTAACAGAACTGCTGAGCAGTTCTCGTTCAAAGGAGTTTTGGCCATTTCAAACAGCTTTTCCTTGTTGCTTAACATGTGTTTGAGAGTTGATGCAAACTTGGGCATCAGCATGATGGCATCCGCAAAGCTTATGTCAAAATGTAGCTCTTGGAAAATTTGAAAAAATTTCTCCATTTGATGACTGGCTTTTTCGCGGAGTTTTTGCTCATTTAAACGTGAAGGGTAAGGAATAGAAGTTTTGGATTTGGGGTTGTCAACTGGAGGTTCAAAAACAACTCTAGGTTTGGTTTTGGGTTTCGGGACAACCTGAGGATGGACATTGCTGGTACTTCCGTTATTATTAGGAAGTTCCTTGTCCTTTGTCGCCTCAGGTTCACTTTCCACTACCTTCGGGAGAGAAGAAGAAGAGGTAGTAGGAATAGCGGGTCCATTGTATGAAACACCACTTCTGGTTGTGATCGCCTTAGCATCTTCCCTCGGGTTAGCGATCGTGTTGCTCGGAAGTTTTCCTGAGCCCGAGGGTCGATCATTTAAAGACTTCTTAATGTCAGAAATCTGGCTAACCAACAACCTGTTCATTTCCTCTTGGGATTTCATGAATTGCTTCAACAACTCATCAGATGATGGTCCAGTTGGAACAATTGCTTGAGTTTGCACAGGAAAATTCTGGCCTCTATTGTTAGGATTAGGGCCTTGATTTTGGAAATTTCCTTGATTATTGCCATGAAAATACCCTGGGTTGAAATTTCCCTGACCTTGGTTTCTATTAAAATTTCCTTGGTGTTGGAAGTTTTGATTTTGATTTTGAAAACCGTTGTTTGGACTAAAATTACCTTGGTTTTGAAAACCTTGGTTTGTTCTGTTCTGATTTTGATTACGGTTTTGGTTTTGGTTGAAACCGGGAGGTCCAGGGTAGTGGTTAGGACGGTGGTTCGGGTCTATAGGAGCACGGTATTGGTTGCCTCCTGGATTAGAAATCCCGCCCACAACATTTGCTTCAAAAGGGTTACCATCGGTGGCCATACAATTGTAGTAGGCATGGGGGCCACCGCAAGTAACACAGACTTCCACTTTCTTAACTTCAGCAGGAGGTGAAGTTTGTGGAAAAGAAACTTTCTTTTGGTTGGAGAGAACCAAAGCTTGAATTGCTTCCGTGAGTTTGTCAATCTTAGCATCGGTGCTAGATTGACTCACGGGCGATGAAGTAGAAGGACCAACACTGACTTGGGAAACAACCGGTTTGCTTCGTGCAGTGCGGACTTTAGACTTGTTTTCAATGATCGCTAAAGCTTCTTTTACAGTTTTGCTTAAGAAATTTCCTCCAGCGGAGGAATTGAGAGAATTTTGATCAGATTGACTCACTCCATTATAGAAAGTATCGAGTTGCATTAACTCGGAGAAACCGTGGTGAGGACATTTGCGGAGCAACTCCTTAAAACGATCCCACGATTCACTGAAGGATTCATCAAACTTTTGTGTGAATTTGATGATTTCATTTTTAAGACTCGTGGTTTTAGAAGGTGGATAGAACTCATTCACAAATTTCTTCACCAGGTCTTCCCATGTTTCAATTGATTGAGGGGGTTGTTTTTCAAGCCAAATCCGGGCTTGCCCCTCAAGGGAAAATGGGAACAGAAGAAGCTTGACAGCATCAGTGGGGACATTCTTGTATTTGATGGTAGATGCAATCTTGTTAAACCATCGAATGTGAGCATGAGGATCATCCCTCTCAAAACCATAGAATTGACTTGAGGTTACAAGATTCAGTAACCCGGTTTTGAGTTCAAAATTTTCAGCCACAATGGCTGGGATAACAATAGCATCTCCATACCCGTCGATGGGTGCCTGGAGAAGCTCACACATAGGACGTTCTTCCGCCATGATAACGGAAGTAGTGTGAGCAGTCCGGATCTCAGATCCGACTGATGGGGCAGAAAGTCTACGGACACGCCTTCTTGGAATCCTGATAAGCTCATGAAATGGGCTTACAGATCTAGAAGAGCGAGTGCGCATACACTAGAGTTAACTCTAAGGAATCTCAGAGTTAAGGAAGAGAATTATGAAAGTGAATTATGAAAATGGGGTAAGAAGAATCTTTTTGGGTTTTATGGTTTTGAAAAGTAGATATAACAACAAATCCAATTAAAACAATATCGAGGCAAAACAACAGTGAACTTAAACCAATAATCACAAGATGAATGGCTTCTTTGAAAAAGGTACACCACTCACAAGGAAACAAAGGCAAGTTTTAATCTTTGGTTCAGGAACTTATTATGGTCGTACTCCCAGTTAGGTAGTACACTGCCTTGGTTTGCGGTGGTAATTTTTTATGTTGTTATTATTAAACAAAGAAAACGACAAATCTTTTTGTATTTTTATCTTTGATATATATATAGAAACAAAAGAAAAATATTTTTGTGTTTTATACGTTTTAAGCTGTTTTTGGGTTTTTGGATTTTTTATAAGAAAATATATATAGATATAGATGGATGGTATGAACAAGGAGTGAATATTCAAATCACTAATCTGCTAAGCGTAAGATAATTAGCACAGCTCCCCGGCAGCGGCGCCAAAATTTTGGTTCGTTCCCAGACGGTCAAGTTTTGTCACACAAGCTGACCACTTGTGAATGGTCAACCGTAACAAACTTCAAACAGTCTGGAACCAAATGCAATGAAGTCCAGGAGAGTATAGTGTTTCCCCAGGTCGTTATGTCCCAACGAGCTGTGCGATGAATAATCAAACGAATAGTGATCGAGAGAATTTGAACGGGAAAAGGATTGTGAATTATGAATAATTATACCTAAAGAAAAAGTTTATAAATTACAGGGGCTTAAATACAATTTAAAGAAAATTAAAAAGCTAAATTATATTAAATAAACGCTATCACTATATTTAAACTGATGTTTTTGATTTTTCTTTTATAAAATTTAAATTAAAAACTACGTAACGTACAAAAGAAAATGTGAAACTGAAGCAATATTAATCATAAAAATATAAAAATGACATTTTTACAAACCTAATGATAAGAGAAAATTATTAGAAAAAGAAAATTATTTTTATGACTATTTATTTAATTATTATTAATTAAAAACTAATTTTACCTATTTAATAATACCCTAAAATACAAGGAAATATGAAATAAAGCTAGAAAAATAAAATTATTACTTGGAAAAATCTAAAATAACTAAAGAGAATTTTCAAAACTAATTTTGTATTTTTCTGATTATTTTTCTATTTTCTATGAATTAAAAACTGTTTAAATCTACTTAAATTGCTAAAAATTACAAATTTAACTAAGAAAAATCTGGAAAAATTATTTTTTTGCTTTTTATATTTATTTTAACCTAGAAAAATGAAAACTTATTTTTTTTTTTGAAACTTTTCTGATTTATTTGTATTAAAAGCTAATTAAAATTGCCTAAAAACTGTTTAAAATAAAGAAAAATAGCAAACAGTGCTAGAAAAATATGAAAAATTCAAGAAAAGTCTAAATTAATATTCTAAATCTATGAAAAATATAAAAACAGTAGCTTATGTGTGAGAATATGGAACTGCAGTGACAAGTGCTTATAGATAAGCACTTGAAATAAGCTAAAGGGACCAACTGAGCACCAAATGAACACAGAAGCTATAATAAGCTAAAACTACTAGAAATGAGCTAAATTCAACTAGCCTAAACCTCTGAGATGTTAACTGCCATGATTTGATGTTATTCAAGTTTAAGTGCCAAACAGTTTTAGCCACTACTTTGTGGCTAAAAAATAAGCTACTGGATAAGCAAGAAACCAAAACCCAATTTAAGAAATCCAAACTAGACCTGGCAAGGTGCTTGTAAACCAAATGTGAGCCCTGGACAAGCTCTTATGAGCTTGTTGAGAGCTTTGCACAAAACCTGTGCACACTCAGTATACACTGAGTGTGTGCACAGGGCAGAAGGATGCAAATTGAGGAGCTTATTCAACCTTGATAAAAGCTTCCAAAAATTAACCGAAAATCATTTTAAGCAACTTGACCAACTGATCTTGAGTAATCCAAAATATCACTTGAATTGATCCAATGGTGAATCAATTAAAAATCACCCAAGTTGAGTGAAAACAGAGGTTTTCAAATGTTTTTGACTTTTGACAGTTTTGCAATTTTGACTTTAATGAACTTTGATCTTAATTTGCCAACTGAATATGATGTTTTATGATGAAATGAAACTAATGCAAGCTATATCTATGTATTATAAACCTAAATACATAATCTGGCCTATTAACTCAAACTGCAATGAACACAAGATCAGTCCTCATACAATTTTGACTTAGAGTTAAAATGGCTGCAAAATAAGAACTGATATGAATGTACTATATCTTAATAAGACTAGCCTTAATGATTCTATCCACTGAGAAGCTTGAAAACCAAAAATGACAGTTAATTCCAAACACTGCTTAAGACACTGATATGCAAATATCCAACTCAGATCAATGACTCAAGCTTACTTAGCTCTCAACTCAGATTCAGAATACAAAAATATACTTTAATGATTTCAAAATAACATCAAAACAATGCTTATATCCAAATGAACTATAGATGCAAACCAATATCAGATTATGAGACTTAATGACAGAAACAGATTAAGATTAAAACAACAATTAACAATATCAAGCAATATTAAACAACACTTAAGTACTTCTACACTACTGATTAAGAATTTAAAAACAGGATTGGACTTACAAGTGGTCCAACCACTATGGTTTGCTCTTGAGATTAATTAACCACTATCCTAACACTGACATCAACCCAAATCAGACCTAACTCAACTCAATTCCAACTGCATACCAACCCATATTAATTGATTCCACCCCATTTCCAGCTCTGCAACAAGTATCTAAACCATTTCAACTCCCCATTTGATCACAGTTGACTTTTGTTGACTGTTTCTAAGATTGGAATAAATTTTAAGATTGACACAAATTTAAGCTCACAATAAGCTATAACAAGCTCAAATGAGCCTAATCAGTCCAATGTAATAATTTTAGCTCAACAAAACTTAATTTGGAAATTTGACTTTAAAATTGCAAACATGAGAATTAATGCTACAAACTTGAAACTGAGATTGAAATGAGTTCAAATTACATTAAGTTAACAGGATACAAGCAAAGATTTCAACTTTAGAAACAAACTAAGACTATTTAAACAAAAACGACATACATGAAAATTGAAACTAAAGACTACTCCTTCCCTTGCTTCTCTTTCTTCTATTTATACAACCAAATGTCTTCCACTTGTCTTCTGATCAATTCCCACTAATAATCTCAGCCATTGGATTATTTGAAGCCCTTTTTAGCCGTTGATGGCTTTTGGCGGGAAAACATTTTTGCCAGTTGGTTTTGATAGCTTGGACAGGGAATGAAACATTTAATGCATCTTGGCTTGGGGTGTTTGGAGGGTAGGAGTAAGGTGGGAGTGATGATGATGGAGTAGGGGTAGGAGTTGCAGGTGATGATGAGGGGGAAGGGAGACCCGTGAAGGCGGTTTTATATTCAAACTGTGGGTGGGTTTGGTTTATTAAACCGGGTAAAAGGATAACGGGTAAAAGGGTGTATTGGGCTTGGGATAGATATAGGATTTGGACTTAGGATTAGTTTTGGATGAAATGTATAGTTTAGGGACCAAACTTGCCAAAACTGAAAAACCAGGGACCATGCATGTAATTTCTGAAAGGGTTTTCCAAGGACTATTATTGACACTCTCCAAAATCCAAGGGCTAAACTTGCACATCTCTAATAATCCAAGGACCAAATCTGTCATTTTTGAAACTTAAAGGACTAAACTTGCAATTTCTCAAAACTTTTGACATTGTTCACTAAAGGACTAATTTTGACAACTTATGATTTTAAGAGGACCTTTGGTGACTTTTCTTTTAAAATTAGTGCTCAGGGACTATTTCTGACAACTTTTGAAACTTGGGGGACTGAAACTGCCAATTATGCAAACTTAGCTCATTTTTCATCTGATTTTAAACATTTTGCATCTGAAACATATAAAATGTAATTTTGAGATATTTTCAGTATTTTGATGCATTTCTGAGCATTTTTAAACGTTTTGCAGTTCAGATTTAACCAAAAATGATGAGTATTTACACACTCATCAACCACCAACCAATGTGTCGAGTACTTTTTCTTTTTTTGTCATCCTTAACTAAGATTTACCAATTAAAAGTCTTCTATCTGCAGATAAATGATAGAATTTAGTACCAAACATTATCACATATCCCCATTTTGTATGTGAGACTTTTAGAAGTTCCAACCATTAAACTACAAACCATACCTTAAGCATCCAAATACATGCTATCACTGATTCACGAATTCCACAATATAGTGCGCCTGCATTTGAATGAAACTTCAGTAAATCAACAAGATTATTACAAAAGCAGATAACATCAACTGATATAAACCAAGCATGTTATTATTGATCATATAGTCTCGCAATATAATAACAGTATCAACTAGACATTACAGCGCTATAAACATATTTGTTTCACCAAGAAACGTTAAAGTCAGAATACAGTCAGTATACTGCTCGTTTACACCATATGTGTAATTGAAAATTGTCAAATAGGTGGCACATAACCTTGATAGATGAATATCGAATCAGTTACTACTAAAACTGTTTCAGAAAAGAGAGCAATTACACAATATAACTGATGCTAAACTGCTACGAGTCTCAAATCATTGAGCTTTGGCGACTGCCTTGAGTGCTTCAACAGTGACCAAACTATTCCCTCTTACGACCACCTTGCCTATTTCATTTTTTTCATCACCGTTAACTTCCACTGTGTTGTCGATCATGCGATTCATGAACTGGTTCTGTAGCTGTTTGTCTATGTACTTTTTGAGATCTAGAGGTTGGCCTGATCTGCTAATGATGAAACCTTATAGAAAAAAGAAGCATGTGATGATGGATGGTGAAAGTTTTTAGTGAGGTTTATGGCATAAAGAAACCCTACATTGCTATAAACATTATCACATTAATAGCCATCTTCCATTACAAAACTACCATAAATAACTGGATCGAGCATTTTAAATCATTTTTATTCTCCTTCACCATCTATAGTTTCAATTTGAGTTCATGAAGAGTCTATAGCTGTAAAATTATAACCATAGCTATACTAATTCGTCCAAAAAGACAAGTCTC
Organism: Chrysanthemum seticuspe; assembly: GCA_019973895.1. Classification (NCBI taxonomy): domain Eukaryota; kingdom Viridiplantae; phylum Streptophyta; class Magnoliopsida; order Asterales; family Asteraceae; genus Chrysanthemum; species Chrysanthemum seticuspe. The sequence goes on along the minus strand of BPTQ01000007.1, from coordinate 26,160,578 downwards.
AATGGGATAAAAGTAACCCTTTCAACATATACACACACATACGTTAAGCGTATAATTAAACCTAAAATTCACACATCCATACACATACATGAAGACTTTAGTTAACCTTAAGTTTCGATAAGATTCAATAAATATAAGAAAAGGGGAGGGATATGGCTTACCATTATCGATGGTGGCGGTGATATGATGCGGACAAGAGAGAGAGACCATGAAAAGAAGATGACTAGCAGGTGGGTTATTTTTTCTTTTGGAAAAAAAATCGGTGGTTTGGGGTTGAATTGGGGAAAACATGAGGCGGGAGACAAGAAATATTTAGGGAAAACAAAAGGAGGGTAAATCAAAATTTTGGTTTATGAGAATAAAGACTTGTTATTTTGACAAGACCAATTTTAGTATTGTGGAGATTAATCTATTCTTAAATACCGGTTTCTATACCTTTTATTTTTTATTTTTTTCAGTTTAAAAACCGGTTTTTTTCTAACTAGTCTCTATTAGGGGGTGTCCATAGCCATTTGTGTAGTAGTGTTATACGACTTTTGAACCTTTGTTAATAACTTTATAAATCTAAAAAAAAACTTAACAATGTAAATCTTAAAACCTTTTAAACTTTTAAAAACTTTGTAAGAACTTAAAACTTAGAACTTTAATCTTTAAAACTCTTAAACTTTATATATATTACTTATCTTAAACCCAATAAGTAAAATCTTAAAAACTTGTTTTTTTTAATCATAAACCTAATAAGAAAAATCTTAAAACTTGTTTTCTTATTATAAACCAAATAAGAATACTTGAAACTTTCTTATCATAAACCAAATAAGTAAACTTGAAACTTAAAATTCTTAAAACTTAAAACACTTTATAAACTTAAATCTAAAAATAACTTTTCTAAAAAACAAATCTATATATATAAATACTAAAAAAATAATGGAACCTGATGGGTAAAAATAACCCGTAGCCCTAAAAAATGGTTCCTCTTGTGATGCCCTTAATATCTCTCTTGTGCCTCTCTTTCTCCTTTCTTCTGAGATAAAAAACGTCTCTCTCTTGAGACTAAAAAAAACTGTCTTCTGATTCATTGATGGTTGACCGCCTGTTTGTATGGCTTTGTTAACCTTCTCTAGTCCACAATTTGGTGTTCTTCTTAAACGCTGGTATCCTTTTGGTGGCGAAACTAAGGTTTCGTCATTTTGGGGATTTTTTGAATCGTGAGTAATTTGGGGCTTCTATGGATAAATTGAATCGATTGATGATTCAATTAAAGGGTGCTAATCTTGTTTCTTCAAAAAGGTGTGTTTGTTCCTTTTGATGATATGATTTATGCCCCTTTGATGACTTCGTGTTATCTTATTGGTATTGTTTTTCTGTTTTGAATCAATTTGAATACTGGTTTTGGAACCGTATCTAATCTTATGATTCTGGGTTAGGTTTTGTTTTCGGATTGATTTTTCTGACAGATTTTTACAAAATTAAAAATGAGTTGAAAACGTTTTCTGATGCCGGTTGATTGATCACTATATGTGAATGATCCCTGGGTGACAGAAACGTTTCTACTGATAGAAATCAGGAAACACAAAAATGACAATTTTGATTTGTGTTTGTTAGGTTTTGCAGAAAAGTTTACCGAAACAAAAAACTGATTCTTTTCATTCAAAACAGGAAAAAGGAAACTTGGTATATGCTGATTTGGTTAGAAACTACCAAACCTGCTCTGATACCAATTGTTGAACCTTTTTGTGGATCTATGATCTAAACCGCAATCACAATATACCAAGAACAGAAAAACACTTTGAAACTTTGCAAAGTATAATTGCTTTTTTATTAAATCTGTCATTACTTGTTTGTTTACATGTTTCCTATTTATACAAAGTGAAAAGGCATGTTCTGAAGGGTTGTGATGGTTCAAACGAACCAAGGGATTTGTCCCTTCCGGCATAACTGCCAAATAACTGTTTTCTTAACTAACTATAACTACTTTTCTAACTACCTTTAGTTCCAGCAGATTGAGCTTGGTTCCAGCAGATTGGGATTAACCCAATATGCTACTGGTGGTTACCAAGGTAACGCCGGTATTGAAGACAAGACGTCATGGACCCAGTGACGCATTGCACTAAATTTCCCAGCCACTCAAGTTCTCTTAAAAGGACTTGTTTCATTCTCACGGGGAACTGATGTAATATATCGACTTTCTCTTAGAGATGGTTGATATTGAAACAGGAGACCCTCTCCCTAGTCTCCGCATAGGAAAACCAAAATGCACTATTGAGTCTAGAGCCAAGAGATCATTAATAAATCTCATTAGGATACACTTACAATATGCTTACTGTTTCATACATCGTGAAAAGTAAGAAAATATACATTAAGAGTCCTATGCATTATCCTTGTGGTATTGCCAGAACATCCGAGTAATACGTAAAGTATTCACAATGAAGATGGAAATCCTTCTAGAGCCAACATTAAACAAGCTCTTGGTAGGTGACATGTGAGATCCTTCATGGATCAAGCTTGTGACAACTGGAAAACAACGATGGGGCGATTCGCATTTGAATCAACCTTGTTCCAGTAAAGGAATTGACGTATACTTTTGGAAAAACCCTTCAATGTGCTCAACAATTTTTTTCTAGCACATCGACTGCGCATAAATTTTTCAAACAAAAGTATTTGTGACTGGAACTTGATTTTGCTCATAAAACTTTCGTCATTTTGCAAAAACTCTTTATTCAGCAATACACGATTGTTTTTCAAATTAATTTCTCATCAATCAGTGAATCCTAATTCGCTGGTTCACTCACTCCGTGTTTTCACTTTGAGATGCTCCGGTTTGAGAAGGGCCAGTTCAACTGTGAAACCTTGTCAAGGAGATTCTTCGGAATTTTACGTGCTCACAGGCAGTATTTATACTGATTAACAGGGAACCGTGGTTCTTGCAACCTTATTCAACGGAAGTGAACAAAGACACTTTCGTGTGTTTATTGCTAACTGTTGTTTGCAGGTACACCCGACGGTTGCAACTGATGGCAAATGAGACGTCAATTCATAACCACATGTTCACACTACACACTCCCAATCAAAGAAATCATGATACTCAAAAAAACATAGAACAATGCTTCCGCTACTCTGATGCAAAATATCATGATCCAGAAAAGTGTGAGCATGTCGGTCCAAAGTCACAACATCACATGGAAGCGATACAACGAAGGATGAGATGGAGATTTATTGTGGCTGATGATCTCGAAGAAAGCTCAAAGATCACCAAGTCAAGGAACATTCAAAGATCACTACTGGAAGTACAAAGATTGCGGACTTCGAAGAATCAAAGACTACGAGCTAGAAGATTAAACTCATGTAATAGAGTGCTAGAATTCAAAATGTAATTTCGAGGGTAACCTCCCTTAGGGGGAGATTGTAAGGATTTAGAAAATCCTGATAAAAGACTCGGTCACCCCGATTGTTATTTAGCACAAGTTAGTTCGTAGTCGTAAACGTAGAATAGTTAGTAAAGTATCACCGTGGAGTCGGGTCGGGTCTTTACCCACTGTCAGCCAGCTCTACAGCCCCGTAAAGGCGTTTATGTGTAAGTATAAATACCCTCTACCCTCCAAGGTAGAGGGTTGGAACTTCATTTGATTTAATCTAATCAACATCACTTTCTCTCTCCAAGAAGTCTCCCATTCTTCCTTTCTCTCTCTAAAGTGGACGGCCAAAACGCAATTTTTTTATTGTATGTATCTAACTTACTAATTTTTCTTATTGTATGTATCTAACTTACGTTCAAAAAAAAATGTAACTAACTTGCTAATTTTATTGTATGTATCTAACTTACTAATTTTTCTTTTGTACGTTCTGAAAATCATATTTATGTGCGTTTAGTTGAGGGAAAACACTCTTATTTTCCACAAAATATTATGTGGAAAACAAAGAAAACAGAGATCGCGTTCAAATTAGTGTTTTACACTAAAATTCTCTACAAAACACAAAATTCCTATTTCCAACTTTAATACACAAAACTACAAAACATTTTTTTTTTTCGTTTTCACCTAGTTTCCTTTGAAATACCCCTAATCCGTTTTCGTCCATTTTTAAACGTTTTCGTCGTTTTTAACCGTTTTTATACGTTCTTGTCCGTTTTTGTCTGTTTTTTACATTTTTGTCCGAATTTTTACGTTTTCTTCCGATTTTTTACGTTTTCGTATGTTTTTTGCCGTTTTTGTCCGTTCTTTTACGTTTTCGTCTGTTTTTTTACGTTTTCGTCTAATTTTTTACGTGTTTGTCTGTTTTTTTACATTTTCGTCCATTTTTTACGATTTTGTCCATTTTTTTTACATTTTCGTCCGTTTCCTTACGTTGTCGTCTGTTTCGTCTATTATTTTACGTTTTCGTTTGTTTTTTTATATTTTCGTCTGCTTTTTTTATGATTTCGTCCGATTTTTTATGTTTTTGTCAGATTTTTTTACGTTTTCGTCCATTTTCATCTAATTTTGAACGTTTTTGTCCATTTTTTACGTTTGCGTCCGATTCTTTTTACGTTTCGACTCTTTTTTTACGATTTCGACTCTTTTTTTACGTTTATGTCTTTTTTACGTCTTCGTCCGATTTTTTATGTTTCATCCGATTCTTTAGGTTTTCGTCTGAATTTTTACGTTTTAGTATGTTTTTTACGTTTTCGTCCGATTTTTTACGTTTTCGTCTGTTTTTTTACATTTTTTTTCGTTTTTATACGTTTTCGTCTGTTTTTTTACGTTTTCGTCTCTATGTTTACGTTTTCGTCTTTTTTTTTTACGTTTTCATCTGTTTTTTTAAATTTTAGGCCGTTTCCTTACGTTTCGTCCATTGTTTTACATTTTAGTCTGTTTCCTTACGTTGTCGTCCGTTTTCGTCAATTTTTTTACATTTTCGTTTATTTTTTTAAAATTTCGTCTGATTTTTTACGTTTTTGTCCCTTTTTAACGTTTTCGTCCATTTTTTTTACATTTTTGTCCGATTTTTTTCGTAATTAACCAATTTTTACGTTTTCGACCCCTTTTTTATGTCTTCGTCCGATTTTTTATGTTTTCGTTTGTTCTTTTACGTTTTCGTATGTTTTTTACGTTTTCGTCAGTTTTTTACGCTTTCGTCTGTTTTTACGTTTTTTTAGGTTTCCTTTGACGAAAACGTAAAAAAATGGACGAATACTAAAAAACAGACGTAAACGTATAGCAACGGACGAAAACGTAAATAAACAGACGAAAACGTAAAAAAATGGACGAAAGCGTAAAAAAAAACGGATGAAAACACTATAATTTAGAAACGAAAAAAAATGTAAAAAAACGACCGAAAACGTAAAAAAAACATAAACGAGAGAACGAAAACGTAATAAAATAGGCGAAAACGTAAGAAAACGTAAAAATATGGACGAAAACATAAAAAAATGAATGAAAACGTTAAAAGATAGACGAAAACGTAAATAAAAAACGGGCGAAAACGTAAAAAAATACGAAAACGTAAAAAAATGGGCGAAAACATAAGAAAATGGACGAAAACGTAATAAAACGGACGAAAACATAAAAAAGCGGACGGAAACATAAAAAATATACGAAAGAGTAAAAAAACAAACGAAAACATAAAAAAACGGATGAAAACACTATAATTAGTGGGTCGACCCGACCCAAACCATTTTGACCCACGACCCGTTAACCCCATTTTTAAAACAGGACCTGTATGACCCATGGCCCATTTGACCCATGACCCAAACCGACCCGACCCGTTTGCCACCTCTAATAAAACGTATAAAAATGTTCTAAAACATATAAAACCGTACCAAATAGCTAAAAACATACAAAAACGGATAAAATAGGAAATTTTACTTTATGTCGAATTTAATGGCTTTATATCGAATTGTAGTCGCTTGAAGATTTTTTCATGTTATTTGATGTTATATTTTACTTTTTTAATTCTTAATTTTCTCGTATTATATTTTTTTAGTTATTTTATAATTTAGTTTGTTAGTTTATAATATTTGTTTTTGTGTGTTTGAAGATGTTTTTATAATATTACAAAAGTGAATAGAGAATTGAGATAGAAAACAACAGCATTTAAACATGTTTTCTAGTTTTGCAAAATGAAAAACACAAACACATATTTTTCAAACTAAACGTGTTTTCTAAATTTTCCATTGTTTTGTGGAAATAAAACTCCACTCCCTTTTCCTACAAAACAAGAAATAGGAAATGAAAGAAAATGTTTTCCAACTAAACGCCACCTAAGGATTTTCCCAATTTTTCTTGTTGTGTGTAGATTTTTTTTCTTTTTTTTTAATAAAATACACTAGACTCTTTATTTCGACTTTTTTATGTATTTACGCATGTAAAATGATCATTTTACCCTTATTTTTTAACCGATCTATTGAAAGTGAATGGTAAAATGATGATGTTACATGCGTAAATACACAGAAAAGTCAAAATAAACAGTTTAGTGTATTTTATTGAAAAAAAAAATAGATAACTAAACACAACTAGAAAAATAAGGAAGTTTACTATAATTTTCGCCTTTTCGGTAATACTAACCATTGGTTAATCGGTGTTTAGTATATGCAATACTAACTTTTATATAATATAGTTGGATACCCGCGCACATCGGCGGCGATAAGTATAGTTATATGTGTTTGCTTACCCGTTTAGGGAATATGTTTCACAACACTCCGAATGTATATGTGTTAGTTGTATGTGTTTGTTTGGATTACCCGTAGCTTTCCCGTGACATCATTATTCTCGCATATAGAAATACCCTCGCAATCTCTTACTCGTCAAACACTCCCCCCAAAAGTATATGATTTTGACGAATCAAGATTGTATTGATTGAAATAAAGATTAAAATTATAAAAATTTGAATTAAAATAAAATAAACACACTAAAAATATAAAAATAAAAAGTCATAAAAAGATATAAAAAAGGATGTTGAATTAAAGAGCACAAAATTTTAGAAAATATGGTGAAATTAGATTATAAAAAAATAAATAGATAAAAAGATATTTCAATTTGAAAATAAAAATGAATTTTTAGTTGATAAGTGACACATATCACTTTATAATTGGAGCTCTTTATCTTAATTTTTAGTGGTTAGGAGTTAGGCTTGGAGTTTGTTAAGAAGTGACACATGTCATCTCATGATTGAAGCTCCTTATCTTAATTTTTGATTACGAGTTAGGCTTGAAATTAGGATTCGGATATACATGCATTATAATATAGTATAGAAGTATACATGTGGTTGATAATAATCCAACAATTTAAGTTGTCAGAAAAAGTACAAGTATTCCTACAAAACCTCCCAATATATCATAGAATGAAAATTTATTTCAAATCCATTACTTTATGAGAAAAGTACTAAAATGGGACAAATTTTTTTTTGAGGTCCTCATCATGGTCCTTTTTTAAGCCAATTCCCAAAATAGTCTTGCTCAACTACTCAACTCTGCAACTTCACCATTGCTCGACACGTGTTGGACACATGTCAAATTTTGAGTGGAGTTGAACACTTGTCTAGTGTTGAGTGGAGTTGCGGAGTTGAGTAGCTGCGTAGTTGGGTGGAGTTGCGGAGTTGAGTAGTTGCGTAGTTGGACACGTGTCAAATTTTGGATGGAGTTGAATAGTTGAGTATGACAATTGCTTAAAAAATGACAATGATTGAGACTTCAAAAAAGATTTTGTCCTATTTTGATACTTTTCTCTTACTTTATTCCAACATTATAAAACCAATCAGCAAATTTAAGTTATCATTTCAGTCCATGAATGCAAAAGGTACATAACAAACGGCACCTTAGATTAACTTTAAAGGGATATACTATAAGGACCATCTTATAATCAGCCGTACAAACTGCGAAATACACAGTACAACCCTCAATGCATGCTACTGTAGCAACCCATACTTTTGGGGTTCCTTATATCACGCCCCATTTTTAAATAAGGATGTGTTATAGGAACCTTCCTATGTGTCAACCTTACAACCCGCAATACATACAGTACAACACCGCGATGCACACCATACAAGATTCCGATTCATTAGAAACCCACCCTAAATATCATGACCCTTTTAAATGATGATCCAATAATTTAATTTTACGAGTAATAAAGTTTTGACAAAACATCCCATCTAATAATAATGAATGGAGAAGATATTTTTTGATAGGGGCATCTTGTCACACATGACTAACGATGATGTGATGAAACAAACTCACATTGTTTATTCACTAGACAACTCGCCAAGTATATTCTCTTCTGCTTACACTCAACAACAACAACTCCTCCACACCAAATCTTTTAGTATAAAATTTAAATCAAACTAAAGATTCAGATCCCCAATTTTCACTTATTTGTGTCTTAATTATTCACAAATAAGTTTATAATTCAATGGCTGATGAACCTTCAATTACTCGTTGGTCATTTCAGGTATTACATTCATTTTTATTTTTTTTCACTATAATTTGTATATAGTAGTTAGTGATTAGTTTACTATAATTTTGTTTCTTTTATATTTAGGATTTTAAGGGCCCGTTTGGTTTGTGGGTTTAGATTGGGTCTGGGGTTAGAAAAGTGGACCCCACCTCATTTTCAAGTGTTTGGTAGCTCTTGGGTTTGGATTTAATTCTAAACAATAAGGAGTGTGTTAAAGTAGGGGGAGTGGTAGTAAAAAATGTGACACACTTCATTTTCTCTCTATCTCTCTCCTCTTACATTTTATATAAATCATTTATAAATCAATTTTTTTAAATATAATATAATTTTAAATATTTTTCTCTCTCCTGCATAAAATTCAAATCCAAATCCTAATCTACAACTTTACATTTAAATCCAAATTCTAATCTAAACCCATATATAAACCAAACGGGCCCTAAGATGTTTTATGATATTAAGTTTGAAACTACAAACTTTGATAATTTTTAGAAACTACACTACAAATATGTTCCTTAGGGGGCAAACTTTGATAATTTTTAGAAACGACACTACAAATTTGTTCGTTAGGGGGGCAAATTATAAAAATAGCCGGGTGTTTTAAGAAATTTACACTACATTTTTTTTTTCGCTATGGTGGCAAGTGGTAAAAGGCTTGTGACTGTCATTACTAAAATGTGAGATGTCTCAAGTTTAAATCCTGATTGGTGCAAACAACCCTTAAGTGGCCACGCCAAAAGCGGAGGGCTTACCCGAGTTTGTGGAGCGGTGGGCTCAAACCCCATTGTGGTAAAAGGCTTGCGACTATTATCACTAATGGGGTGTTTGTTTAAGCCTATCTTTGGGCTTACGGGCTTATATGATTTCAACTTATGTTTCATAAGCCCATTTTTTGGGGCTTATTTTGAATGTTATCGATCTATATAAGCTTATTATGGTTTAATTAGCTTATGTAAGCCCGTATTTATCAAAATAAGCCCCAAAAAATGAGCATATGAAACATAAGCCAAAATCACATAAGCTCATAAGTTTAAACAAACACCCCTGATAATGTGAGAGGTCCCATGTTTAAATCCTGATTGGTGTAAAAAACGCCAAGCCAACCTCCAAAAAGGGGATGGCTTTAAGTCTGTGTGGCGGTGGATTAGTTGGTTAAAAAATCTAAAACCTGGGTACCAAAAAAAAAGTATATCGAAACACTTGGATAATGTAATTATTGTATATGAATTATGAAGCTTAAGTAATTTGATATGTTGAGAGAGAAATCCAAGTTGATTAATGATAATGTGATTAGTTTACTATAATTTTGTTTCTTTCTATATTTAGGATTTTAAGATGTTTTATGATATTAAGTTTGGGAGGAAAAAGGAAGCCAATCCCAAAGACGATGCCGTTGCGAATGGTCAACAGACTACTACTGGCCAAATGACAAGTAATGTGAACTCGTCGAACGGAAATGGACGTGTGAATAACGCCTCTGAATTGTCGATATACGAACAGTACAGACAGGTGCTCTAATCCGAGTTTTCCGTTTCAGTAGCGTACTATGATATAGTTTCATCTTGTGTTTGTTTGTTTTAATGTTTTGTTTTGTTCAGGCGAGAGAGAATGCGGCTGCAAACGGAGTTGCATTGCCAGATGGCGAGAAACCGTATGCTCTCATTTCGTGCTACTTCACTTTTTTTTATAACTAGTTTAGCGTGTAGTAGAAAATGGAAATGCCGGTTGGTTTCTTATTGATCCAGATTAATGAGTTTACCATATTTACACTATAAGATCTAAACTTGATTTTAGTTGCATCATCTTTTTTTACTTCCTTCGGATGCTGATTTTAAGTACTTTGGAAGTACGACCTTTAAGCTCATTAAATTTGATATTTCGTGTCTTATTTCCGCAGAAAAAAGGCTATGTTTCCTACTTTTGAATCAGCAGAAATGCGAACATTGGCAGAGAGTTTAAGTAGGTATAGACTCGGATCCTTATGCTCTCTTTTTTTTTACTACTTCAGTAATGTTTAACTTAGTTTGCTTTTTTGAAAGGCCTATTAATGTCTATACACGTGTTGCACATGTAGGGATATTATTCGTGGTAGTCCGGATGTGAAGTGGGATAGTATAAAGGGGTTAGAGAATGCAAAACGCCTTCTTAAAGAAGCGGTTGTTATGCCAATAAAATATCCCAAGTAAGCGTTTTTCTTTATAAGCATAAAGTAATACAGTACGTAGTAATATTTATATGGATGAATGACAACAAGTTCTTTTATTAGGTACTTCACTGGTCTTTTATCCCCATGGAAAGGCATTCTCTTGTTTGGTCCGCCAGGAACCGGAAAGGTCTGCAGCTATTAACTTATACGTTATTTTTCTCTGTGTTTGATAATATATGTGTTTATTATGCATTCTATATCTCGTACTAACGCTGAACGTCATTTAAATACCCTAGTTTTTTCTGCTACGTATATTTATTACGCATTTAAAATTTGAATTCTATAATATAAATGTAGCTGCAATTTACTGAAATACCAAAAGAAAATACATCTTGAGTAACAAGATCACAATGGAAAAACATAAGGCATACTGTAACAACTTATGTCGCAAGATCACAAATAAAAATACGCTCCGCCATCTATATGGGGGATAGTCACTTACACTATAGTTTTGTGTGACGTTTCTAATGTTATAAATACCGGGTCCGTTTTAAAGTCATGGTGTAATTGTGTAAAATTGCTGAAAGTGGTTGATGAAGCGAATATCCATCAGTTGTATTAATGATTAGGAGTGTGACGTTCTTTATGATACCGAGCTTGAAATTTGCTTCGATCATGGAGGAGATGGCTCTTAGAGCCACCAGAGGACATTAATTCTTGTGAGAAGCCTTTGATGATCAAGATAGTGATCGGAAAAGTTGGCGTGAGATCTCTCTTTTAGAGTATATATCGTATATATGTAAACAAAATAGAAAATAGAGAAACTTCCATTTGTTGCCCCTAATGGTAAGCTCAGTAGAATTGTCTTACAGATACCTCATTAATCCTAAAAGTAAAATGTACATGTAACAAAACTATCAAGCTACTTTGGCGGTAGAGTCTTCTACAGCTTGAGTGTTTGCTTCAGCACCATCACAGCACATAAGACACTGCCTTCTTTAGAGGCGGTGTGTTCTATTGTGGTGGTGTATCCTTCAGAAACTGTCTTGTTTAGTTATTTGACACCAGTAACCGGCTTTAGTAGTGGTTCCTCCTCCAGCGATAATCTTACCGGTTATGATAAAATTAAGGCACAACACTGATGTCACAATTGTCATATTACTGGATCAAAGAATAAAAATGAAAGCTAGTCTTACTAGTAGTCCTAAAACTAGTAACAAGACACCTATAGTGGACCATGCGGCAATGATGTGTGGAACTTCATCAAGCTTCAGTGGATTAGAGATCTCTCCTCAGTAGAGATCTATCCTCCATGGCGCTTGCTGAAGCTTCACGCAGTGCTGCCGTATGTTCCATTGGAGTTGCCAACCTCGGGTTTTAGATAAGATTTCATTATGTTCTCTGATCCAATAAGGCCACAGTTAGGCCATCTATATTGCGCCTTTATTTAGCTTAAACGGCAGTAGATCCGCGGGAGCCGGGAGGCATTGCTGCTGGAGAAGAAACCACATCTAAAGGAGGCACACCCATCGGAGAAGATGTTGCTGGAGGACCGGAAGTAATGGTCACCAAACCCACCACCTCCACGTCAGCGCCACATCACCATTCAACACACCACCAAAACAACCACCAAACATGTGTAATGATCACCACCAAACCAAACATATAAAAATACCCCACTCTATACAAACATACCCCACAAACACACACAAAAAAGAAGAAGAAAAAAGAGTGCAAACGTTTGGTGGTGCAGACCACCAAACCATTGTCAAAAATGGGGGACCGTGCATGAAGAGGGAGGGTGGTAATGGGGATCACTCGTGGTGGAGGCAGGTGGTGGTGGTGGATCACCCACCATTACTCCTAGTCTAACTGGAGAAGACACCGCCACCGTAATCATTTGGATGACCTTAAGAGTTCATGACATGTACATTTTACAGTATTCAATGAGGCATCGATATAGAAAGATAGTAAAACAAAGGCTTTTTATGCTATATAAACTTGGACATAGAGGATTTGATAGATAGACTAGAAATGGTAAACTCCAGACAGTTTACAGGCTTTCTTGAACCGAAGATCATGCAACCTGTCCGGAGGAGTAAAACATGATATTTTATCCTTTTATGTTTTGCTTTTGTATACCTCACAAACCCAACTAGGTTGGTTATGATATTCTTCGATCCGTGAGACCGTGACACCTCTAGCACATAAATCCCAACTAGGGAAGAGGATCTTATCTTAGCCTCTTACAACATACCACATTCTTCACAAATACTGTCTTTCTGTGTCAATCTGACAAGTGCATTTCCGCTCACTAACTTGATCGTTGGAGGCTTCTCTTGGCACTCAATGTCCCAGCACCACGGTCGTCTAGCTCTTTATGTCAAAGAAAGGCACATATTTGATCATCGATATCCGACTGGTGGATTTTTCACCTTACAAGTGATTCTAGAGCTTCACGAGGTTTTTTTTAACATCTATCACTTCCCAAATCGATAAATTCAGTTAAATTTTGTAAAAAAAAAAAAATGCATGTAAGTTTGAACAAACCTAGAGGCACTGGTGTTTTGCATGGACAAAAAGAATTAAATAGTACTTTTATAATACTACAGTTGTCATTTAGTTGTAGATTCATATGGGAAGTATGGATTTGTGCATTAAATTAGTGACATGCCACTCTGGAAACCTCGAAACAAACTTCACAGTATTTATTAGAACCGAGACAAAAGATTTGCTGAAAAATATGTTAAAGAGGCATACAATATGTCTGTATCTGGAAATATACAAACAAAGAAACCAAATTATCTTCTTGTGAACATTTCTTGTTTTACTTCATCTGTTTTAATTGTTAGTAAAATGTTTCATTCTACCGTGTTTCTCTTTGAGCTGAGAATATGCCTTTGATATTCCAGACTATGCTTGCAAAGGCTGTAGCAACAGAGTGCAATACGACATTTTTCAACATTTCAGCGTCATCCATTGTCAGCAAATGGCGTGGTATGTCATTATTAACAGCTCTTGTATTTGGTTAGACGTGCCATTTATTGGGTGAATAAATTATGGATGTAAATTCAGAAATTGCATAAAGATCAGATGCATTTAATCTTTTAATTTATTGGCATGCTCTTGATAACAGGTGACTCTGAGAAGTTAGTGAAGGTGTTATTTGAGCTTGCAAGACATCATGCACCATCAACTATATTTCTGGATGAGATCGATGCAATCATTAGTCAACGTGGTGAATCAAGAAGTGAGCATGAATCAAGTAGGCGTCTCAAAACAGAGTTACTCATCCAGGTTGAGATTGTTTCCTCCATGTTATATATTATGAATCAACGCCCATACTTGTTTGTGTGTGCGTTTTTTTTCTTGAACTGAAATATAATGTTTATGGTAACAATTTATATCTGCACTGGTTTTTGCTGTTTTTTTTTATGTGACTTCGTTATCTTTTACAGTGGCGTTCGGTAGTCCTGTGTGGTATCAAGTCTATAAAATTTTCATCTTTCGCACTGTATCATTGTGTGTTTGAACATCAATCATTGAAAATCTGTTTGCCCTTGATCTATTTTATCCTGAATTCTTTTGGTTTGTTTGCAGATGGATGGTTTGACAAAAACAGATGAGCTCGTCTTTGTATTGGCAGCTACAAATCTCCCTTGGGAACTTGATGCTGCCATGCTAAGACGTCTTGAGAAGAGAGTATCCTTTTCACTTTATATTATATAACCCTTGACATATAGCGGGGAAAACGGGTGGGTTGGTTTGACTCACATAAATTGCGTGTCTACTGTTTCTCATTAAGACAAAAACAATTAATGTGCTAGATATGATATGAAAAACTATCGACAATCTAAATTTTTTAATAAACTTTTGGCAAATTCTGACCCCTTTTTTAGCTATATTTTTATTTTACCATTTGACCATTCTCCAAAAGAATATTATCCAGTTGACATTACTTTTTACTGGGAATGTTGTTGACAGTGCTTTTACCGTGAAGTTACATTATAGCAATTCTGAATTTTATCATGTTCATGAACTCGGAATTTATATGTTATCTAGTGATTCTTTAATTATTATCCAAGATTCTTGTACCTTTACCTGAGCCTGAAGCAAGAAAAGCCATGTTTGAGGAATTATTGCCTTCGGTTCCTGAAGAGGAGACATTACCATATGATTTGTTGGTGGAAAAGACAGAAGGCTTTTCAGGTTCTGATATACGGTTATTATGCAAAGAAGCTGCCATGCAACCTTTGAGACGTGTAATGGCCATTCTGGAAGAACAGGACATGTTGCCTGATGATGGTATGTTTCATCAAACATTTCTTTTTACATTCTGCAGCTTCTTTTTCCCTTGGTCACCCATTCTGCTGGAAATTGCAATATACTTTTGGTTTGAAGCATAATTAGCTTGCAAGCCCTCTAAAATGCCAGCCTTTTAAGTTGGCAATATGATTGTGGCATAATAGCTGGGTTTAGTCGTGGGAAAATGAGCTGTTTGGGCAACATGTCAAGTGGGTTTGAATAACGGGTAATTATATGTGCAGGTCCAATTAGTCAGATAGCTAATTGACCCGCTGACATTTTTCTTTTAAATATTAAATTAGTTATGTATCAAATAACTATAAAACTTGTAACAAGCATTTGAATACACATTAGACAGCTTTTGACCGGTTCAACATGTTTGACCCCTAAGACCCGTTTATTTTCACTCATCACTAAACAAACACAACCTTGATTGACCTGTTTTGTATGAAAGGGCTAAAATGCCATTCTAGTTGGGAACTTGGGATAATCTATTACTCCATCAGACATGGTCATTGTGTTTATCAAGTATTTATGTGGATAATGTCTTTACAGAACTGCCGAAGATCGGTCCAATTAAACATGAAGACATTCAAATGGCGATAAAGAACACAAGGCCTTCTGCTCATCTACATGCTCCTCGTTATGAAAAGTTCAACGAAGATTATGGCAGTCAGATACTTCAGTGAAAGAACACAAAAGTATCATTCTTTTTGATAAATTTCTGCATGTGTTACTAGTTACCACCCATTTTCACCTCATATCAAACTTTTTTCCTTGCATTTGTTGCCCTTGCATTCATTGGTGTTGGGAGACTGGTGACATAATGAAGATATGCGAATCTTTAGTATGTTGTGTTGCTTTAGAAAATTTAATTGTTTGTTGTCTAATAAGTTGATCTTATGATCGAGGCCTGTAAAAAATTGATTTTTTTTTTGTTAGTTTTAAAGATGAAATTTCGACCTTTCTGGATATAAATGGGCACTATACATGCCCATTTATGCTTCAATTCTCAACAGATAAAAGAGATTAACTAAAAAGAAAGCGGGTTAGATGGTTCAAACATGTTGAAAGTTGTACAAAGTGTATTCAAACACGTAATGGTAAACAATCACATCTTTATCCGAAAGTAAAGAAATTTCCGGCGGCAAGAGTGCTTAGATATGACATGTATAATAAGCGATATTTATAACATAAATTTTTTAAAACATGCCTGTGGTGCTTGATCTCATCAAACTAAATCTAATAGCAACTACTATTTCTCATAAGATTGTGAATCACCCTACCAACCCAATCCGTATCGAATAAACATCGATGTTTAAGCTTTAAAAAGAAGTCATCCCACCAATCTTTGTTATCTCGCTGTGTTCATTGTGTCAAGAGTCTCTCTTTTAGTGATGATGTGATATTGGTTCTCATATTTTAGTTTTCTGCTTCTTTGCAAGTATATTTACCATGAAAAATGGTTGAGATGCCTGAAAATGTGACTGCTTATGTGCCTAAATAAATATGACAATAAGTTATTGGATTGTGAACAAATAGGTCCTCCCGCTGTTGTGTTGACACATAGATTTAGGCATATAATTAGATATACTATCTACGCATGTCAATCAATACTTATTTACCATTCCATGTTTAGTATTCCTACTTTATATATATAACTATGGTGGGTGCTCTACCACTACCACCAAGCATGATCACGCGCCAAGACCATGGCAATGGCCACCTACCACGCGCCAAGACTCAACTTTTTGCACTCGTTCGGTGGTCTGCACCACCGAACAGTTTCCCACTTTTTCTTTGGGCTATATTGTTATGTTTGTATAAGGTGAGTCATTTTTATATTTTTGGTTTGGTGATTACCAAAACACCTGTTTAGTAATAGATTTGGTAGTATATTAACTGATAATTTAACACTGACGTAGAGGTAATAAGTACATGTTTGTTTTGTGGGTGTCACACTGTCTGAATCGAATGAAAGTAAAATGTGTATGTTTGGTTTCTTATAGTGGTCCTAAAATATATAATCATCAATCAAAATGTGGAAAATCTCATTCTTCAGCAAAATGCAAGGTATAAAAAAAGTACTATTTTTTATTTTGTCATTTTTAAATTTAATGAGCTCCATCTTTACGATCAACTCACATTCTTTTTATTTTATATAATTAATTTTTTATTTAATATTTTAAATAATAATTTATGTATTTTATATTACTCGCATATTTCTTTCTCTTACATAAAATCCAAATAAGAGATACCTTGTGTTTTCCGACCTCAATAATTAAAAACCATTTTTCAAACGCAATCCCAAAACACAAACACCCCTAAATGCAACTCCCTTTTTTTCTCATTTACATAGGCAACCACCAAAAACTATCATCCCGCCCAAATTCATCTTCAAAATCCAATAATCCTCTGCTGACGTCACACAACAATGTCCACGTCACTTTCATCAACCTTCAAAGACCTGATCCAACAAATGGAACACACCACAAACCAACGCTTATCTCTTCTCCAGGTACGTAATCAATCACACACACACACACAAAATCATTTTATCTAATTATATCGTTTAATAAGTCGAAATCATTTTATCAGGCCGAAAAAGAGCTCCAGGTTACCAAATCAAAAACCGTAGCTTCGAAGCTATCAGACATCAGAGACATTGAACAAAAATGCTTTAATTTACAACACAAAATCGCCTCGCAACAATTCGTTGTTTCTTCCATCAAGTCTCAGCTCAATCGCCTCGAGTTGACTTATCTCGATCAAATACAGCAGTTCAGGTTCGAAATTAGTGTAATTATCGATTTACGTCTTTTTGAATAATTTTGTTTATTTAAGCAGTTAGTTAAGCAATTATTTAGTTATAAACAGTTATTTAGTTAGAAGCAGTTAGTTACTTATAAGCAGTTATTTAAGCGATTATTTATTAATAAGCATTTATTTAAGCAATTATGTACTTAAGCAGTTACGAAAGCAGTTATTTAGTTATAAGAAGCAAATATTAAGCCATTATTTAGAAATAAGCACTTATTTAAGCAATTATTTAGTTAGAAGAAGTCAGTCAAGCAGTTAGTTTGTTATAAGCAGTTATTTAAGCAATTATTTAGTTATAAGCAGTTATTTAAGCAATTATTTAGTTTGTTCTCCAAGCTTGACTAATAGAATAGGCAGGCGCTTAGCTTCAACTAGTTCAGTTTGAGGAAGCAAATATTAAGCCGTTATTTAGTTATAAGCACTTATTTAAGCAAGTATGTAGTTAAGCAGTTATTTAAGCAATTATTTACGTATAAGCATTTATTTAAGCAATGTAATTAAACTGTTATTTAAGCAATTATTTAGTTATAAAGAGTTATTTAAGTGATTATGTAGTTAAGCGGTAATCTAGTAATCAGTTATTTAGGAAATTATTTATAGTTTTATTCAGGTTCATACGTTCAAATTGATTGAATTACGTCTAATTTTTATGATTTTATTAGTTAGTTTAGCAATTATTTTGTTAAGTGATGTTTTGCTGATAGATTTTGGTTGAAATTAGGGCTTTGAAAAGTGAAGTTGAGAATCTAGAGGAGTTAGATAAGGAAAAGGAAAAGTTCTACGCGTTAAAACGTCGTGATATCGATGAATTTAGAGCTAAAGCCGATACGTTTGCTACGGACTATCAAAAGCGTGTGGAGGAGTTGAGGAGTTGCGTGAATGAGGTAGTTTTTGAAGTTGTGTGGTTTGTGATATATTTGTTTGTGTTGTGTGTTTGGTTAGTGAACGGTGTTATTGATTGTTGTGTTAGTTGAACTCGAGTTATACTGGACTGCAACGAAGTGGTGGATATTCGGATAATGGTGACTTGGCTGCGGCTGAAATGAGGAAGTGCGAACTCGAAGCTGTGAAACAGAGTTTGGATAGAAAGTTGGCGCATAATTATGAGACTAAGGCGCAGTTGGAAAAGCAGTTGAAGAGTATGCTGATTTCGCAAAAAGAACAGATGAAACCGTATACCATGGCTTAAACGACAGATATCTCTAGGACAAAGTAGCAGAGAATTGTATGCAAATTTTTCCTTTAAACAGTATCTAATGACTAGAGTTGGAAACTATTTCTCCGGTTTAGAACTTAGAAATTGCAGGTCTATGGTAATGCAATCATGCTAATTATACCCATAACGATTTGGTTGTTTTGGAGGAAAATTAAGACCAATGAATCATAGAGTGATTATGTTATGTTTCTTTTATAATTTAGGATCTGAAAAATGCTGCTGCAAATTGTTAACAGATTACGGGTCAAGCTTGAAATAACTCGTACACATCTGAATTGTTGATATTTGAATAGTACATACAGGTACCCCTGTTCCGTATCATTTCACTAGCGTCGTGTGATGCTGTTGCATCTTTATCTTTCTTGAAGATAAGTGTCTAGCTTGCTGTGTACTTTTTTTGTGGTGATTTTGCTGCCCCTTTTTTCTAAAGTTGCATCCGTTTTAGAGAATATACCTTTTTGATTATCCAAGACCATGCTAACAAAGGTTGTTGCAACTTGAGTGCATCATTTCAGCATCATCCGTTTATCAGAAAATAGCACTGTACTCCGTATGTCACAATAGGCGTCCTTTCCCTTTTGTAGCAATATCTCTTGCTTAACATGTATTAGTATCCCCAGCCTGCCGTGAGCATCTATTAGGTGATACCATGCCAGTTTTCAGTATAAATGACCAGCCAGCAATATGCCTAATTGGTTCATATTATGTAAACTGTTTTGTGCTCACAGTTCACAAAATTATTATAAAACACTCTTTACCCCTGAGATGTAGCATATAGAACTTCTTGATGAAGTGTTGTTTAATTTGCAAGCATGAAAAGGATGGCTAATACTTCTGTGAAATGAGTTTCAAGCAAAAGTTCTTGTGTCCGATTGAGGATTAATATGTGGTAAAACAGTAACTCAGCCAAACAATTATACTGATTCACAAACTGTTGAATTAAAGCACAGCCCATAAAAAACGAAACTGAAGTTTAGCTTATATAGCTATGGTCAATGAACCATCATCCTTAGAAAAACAAAGGTCGCAAAATTATGGTTCAAACACAAATGTTTCTTAACATGAGCATGAAAGTCTACATGATACCACCATACCACACAAAACCGTATCATTCTAAACAAATGCACCTATCCGTACTTATTCACTGGATCAGCCACCTTGCCAGACCTAGCATCAGTCCATGCTTTGGCGATTGTCTTCTTCATTTCATCATCACCGTCCTCATACATATTCTGCAGAATCATCCACTCATTGTGATTACAATAGATACAGGAAACCAATAACCAAATATGAGAGGTGACAAAAAATATCTTTCTTTTTTTTGGTAACCGTGGTTTCCAACCTCTTGACCGAGCCCACAGCCAAATAGACAACATATATAATTTGGGTAGTAAAAACGGAACCAAACCACTTTTGGTTTTTTATAACTAATATATATTTCAAATATGATTAGCACCCTATATTATTTGAAAATAATCTAAAATTCAGATAAAATGAAATTCGAGGCTAAATACACTATAAGAATACACTCTTGGTGACTTTCAACTCGTTTGACGTGTTGGTATCACACACTATAAATCTTAGAGATAGAATGGCCCATGAGGAAAAATTACCTTCATTAAGTCCATAATTCCTGCCATAGGATCACGTTCCTTGTCCAGATTTGGCTTGAACTAGAACCATAAACAAAATATGAGTACATTACACCACTTATTTGCAAAAAAAGTAAGTTATTCATCAAGTAAAATAAAAAATAAAAAATACCTTGTCTTCCTTGAAGTGAAGATCCAACCAGTTACCCTTTGAAGCCTTAACCAATGTGATGACGACCCTTGTTGGTTTAACCAACACTTTACATTTCTCAGGCACAATCTCCTTGTTTAGGTTAGGTATGGCACATCGATAGTTTTTCCCTTGGACATCATGAAATTTGATGTCAACAGACTTGGCATTAAATTCGGCCTGAACCTTTTCTTGATCAACTCCCTCCAAAAAGACATAGATCTGCGCCAAGCATATAATAAGCCATCATAGATTGAGAATAAAGAGCCTCCAAATAAACTATATTTCCGTTACAAAATAAATAGAGAATAACATATACTCTTGAATACTTAACATGCTCACCTTGACTTTGTCATTATCTTGATCCCAGCTGAAAGATCCAAGGGTAGTGTACTTCAATGCCGGTTCAGAAGCTACCTTTTGGTTTGTTGAAACCGGGGTAGGGGTAGCAGTAGGCGTTGGGGTTGGGGTTGGCGCAACAGGAGCAGCATCCTTTAATTGCTGCATAAGTCCAAACAATACATGATCACTATATAGAAAAACAACTAATTGAAACCGATCAAGAGTCACGGGTTAACAAGATCAGACTTTGTAATACAGATTACAGATTCCTCATCATGTCTTAAGCAACATTTACGTCATACTCTAAATATACACGCCTCGGATTAAAAAGAATGGTGAAACTAAAAGATAACAAACAAATTAAATACACAAGCTGTCAAAAGATTGTTATAGCACAACCTAAAAAATATACAAGATCAAATAAAGCTCAAAAGACAACAACAGCAGTACAAATAATATTATATACCATACAAAACCATCCAAAGAACATGATTTATAATCTACATCATCTTGTAAAACAAATACTCCCTCCGTACCTAAATGTATAATCTTGGTGATTTCGCTTTCTTACTTTTTGCGGGATGACAGTTTTACCCTCAACTAATTAATTAATCAGTCTTTTCTTTAAAAGTTGTAATAATAACTTCAAGTTCAAGTAAGGATAATATAATAAACCACCACCCAATGACATATTGGCAAAGTCCCCGGTATCCTCACAACGTTCAAACCTTGCTAGGTGTGTATATTTCAAGACCCAAACGGGTCTAGATGGGTTTATATGAGTCATCTTCTTTACTCAACAGGTCAGCATAAACACAACTCTCAACACCTCATAAGTCTACTTTGGTCACTTACTAAATTGTTAAAGAAGTATGTTGGGTCCAAGAGGTTTGTTATACTATCATCAACGTACAAGTTATCACTTTTTTATATAAACCCATCTAGACCGGTAGGGTGGGTACGTGCCCCTAGAAAAAAAATTATAGTATAAAATTTTCAAAATATATGACTATTTTTGTAATTTGCCCCTTAACGAACCGATTTGCAGTCTAGTTTCTATAAATTATCAAAGTTAGCCCCTAACTATAACTTTCTGGCTCCGCCGCTACCAGAATGGGTCAGTCCCGGGATAAACCAGGTGATACCATGTACATCTAAGTATTATATTCCTTAAAAGATATTCACACTCACTAATAAAACAATAAGACATCAATATCTACATCAAAACTAAAAACTAGGAGAAAATAAATTTAACCTTTTCAAGGTTAGAAATCTCTGAAGAAATGAAAGAAAGGACACGTGGCCTCTTAGCAATGGTTTGAAGGTAACGAAGCTCTTCCAAATCATGCGATAAATCATTATTAGCCATTTTTAACGATTAAAGATGATTGTGTGACTGATTAATCTGAGGGAGGGGGGTTTTAGAAAAGAAGGTTTGTAATTTCTGGAATTATCGGGAATGGTCTTTGTTGGGCTTTACTTTACTTATTATCTGGCTTATTTATTTGTTGGGCTATTAAAGAGTACTACTACTAATCTACTATTGTGTTTATTAAAACTTTATTGGGTTTGTTTATTTAGTTAAAAAAAAAAGCTAGCGGCGTGGCTTGTTGCTCGTTTGACTTACACCTTTATGTAAATTGTACGAACTGAAAGTGAATTCAGATAAATACATGTATTGCTTTGAATTTTTTTGTAGTATAGATATAACACATTTTAAGTTTGTAATTTTTTATTTTTATTATTGATGTATCTTTTTTACTATATATTTAAGTATACATTGTTTGAACATTATAGTTAAGATATCTGTAGTGCTAAAAATCAATATAACTAAATGAACAAATTATATATAATATGTAATGAGGGATGTCAACGGGGCGGGGGTGTCAGAATTGAAAGAAACGACACGTGGCCTCTTAGCAATGGTTTGAAGGTAACGAAGCTCTTCTAAATCAACTGATAAATCATTATTAGCCATTTTTAACGATTCAAGATGATTGTGTGACTGATTAATGTGAGGGAGAGGGGTTCAAGAAAGAAGCTTTGTAATTTCTGGAATTATCGGGAATGGTCTTTATTGGGCTTTACTTTACTTATTATCTGGCTTATTGGGCTATTAAGGAGTACTACTACTATTGTGTTTTTTAAAAGTTTATTGGGCTATCTATATTGTTTTAAACTTGAACTGAATTTGTAAAATGATTTTTTATTGGTTTTTTAAGGTTTTGGTTTTGAAAACATAAACTGTATCGAACTGAAAACTGAATTCAGATAAATATATGTATTGTTTTAAATTTTTTTTGTAGTATAGGTATAACACATTTTAAGTATGTAATTTTATTTTTATTTTATTTTATTTATTATTGTTGATGTTTCTTTTTCACTATATATTTAAGTATACATATTATGATTAAGGTATCTGGTGTTAAAAATCAATATAACTAAATGAACAAATTAAATATAACATGTAATGAGGGATGGCAATGGAGCGGGAAACATCGGGGATCGTGTTTCTCATCCCCATCCTCGTTTCTCACTCCTAACCCCCATCCTCACCCCAATCCTTGTCGGGGAATTTTTTACATCCCATCCTTGTCCCCAAAGGGATCGAGGATCCCCGCGGGGATTCGATGACTTTTCCATCGTTATAAAGTAAACATAAAAAATACATAAACTCATCGAATACATGAAGAATTTAACGCAAAAAGTGTTTTAACGAATGTACATTGTTCATGGTTAGATTCATTAAAATGAAAATTCAACTTTAAAGCATCGTAAATATTAAAGCACCATGTATAATATAAAAGCATCAGGCTTTGTACAATCCAAACTAGCTCAAAACGAATAACTCGAGCTAGAAACTCGAAACTCGAACCAACGAACACCCCTGATTCTGATGTTGAAGTTAATGCGCCAAAACTTACACCCCTGATTGTTGAAGTTAATGCGCCAAAACTTTTTTGGGTCTAATTTACCCAAATATGAAGAAAGACGGTTAACCATTAACCAAAAACAGATTGCTAACTAAACGAAGCCGTAACCAATTGGTTTCAAACTTTCAACAAGTAGCCAACTTTTGAACTCAGCCAAACATAGTTTGTTGTGGTGAGGCATCACATTCATATATGTTTTAACGCTATGCTTTTTTGTGAATTACTATTTCTTTTATGGATATACAATACTGCATGCTATAATTTATTTGTCAACTTCAAGCTTTTTTCTTGTCTCTTAGTTATTGAGTTGCAAATTTGCATTGCCAACCATAAAAGGTATAGGGCATACTTTCCCTAGAAAAAATTAACTCAGTATTTCATAACACATGCTTTTGTCATGGTGAACATTAACTAATAACTACGGGTTGCATGATCTTGTCTAGTGGTCCTCAATCTACGACGTGCTAGTCGTCGACACCGCGAGGCCGGCGCTACATGTTAAAGGACTTAATTAATGCAAAGGGGTCTTCCATGTGCCTACTCCGGCATCAAAAGTACTAATTTCAAGTATGATAACCACATGCAAGTTATATGTGAACGAGAAAGCCTAGCTAGCTGTGACAGGAATTTGATAAAAATGAATCTATATGACCCGGTCGAAAAATTTTACATCAGGAATTCCAGCATTAATCAGAGCTTATTATGAGAACTTGTTTTGCATATAATTATTAGAAGGATTTGACATTCAAAACGTGAATAAATAACATGTACAACTATACGTACGTGGTATGACTGTCTGAGTACTATTGATTGATCATCGTACTATATATCTTAGAGCCAATGGTATCATCGCATGCTAAAAACCATTTTTTTGTGTCA